>BPTQ01000006.1:132793535-133103595 GCA_019973895.1 Chrysanthemum seticuspe | reverse complement strand
CACTAGGTAAAATGAAGATGTTGATGTATTGTTCTCTTGAATTGACAACTGGTCAATCTCGGAGAGTAATGTGTACATCGGGGACGCACAACAGGTTCATGTGATCGGATTTGATAACCACTGAGGTGCTCAATGTTTCAACTTGTTACTTTGGTGTTCTCGTGTTCTTCGGAGTGCAGAGCTTCATTCAATGAGACTGTTTTCATTCATTTCTACTTCTTGGGAAAATGGTCTTTACTCTTAGTTTGTCGGTTTGAGGGGAAGCTACCAAAGATTCACTCTTTGAAGGCTCAAGTTCTTGCGACGATTTAAGAGCCTCGAATGCTTTGGTGGTGAAAGTTTAAGAGATGATGACTTCTATCTTCTACAAAGTGCTGAACGATTTCCTTATCTCGGTACTCGTATCATCATCTTCTTAAACTATTTCTCTATCGTTGTAAATATTTTTCAAAAAGCAAAATACAAAAATATAAAACCCACAAAAACAAAATAGAAAAATATAAAATCAACAAAAGCCCATAAAAATCAGAAAATTGAAAAATACCAAAAATATGTTTTCTCTAGACATGTCTTCTGGTATCGATAACATCTACGGTCTTAGAAATGTCATTCAATAATGGCACAGGACTTTAGATGAAGTTCGAGCAGGAGGTGTATATATTTCTTTCTAAACATGTCTCAAAACAATGGCCTACAGTTACTTCAGACTGTAACCCGTGCTTAAACTATGGCTTGCAGTTACTTCTGACTGTAACCCGTGCTTAAACCATGGCTTGCTATTATTTCAGATAGCAACCCGTTCTTCAAGAAAGGAAAGTGATGCGCTAAACCAATTTTCAAATAATTCGTGCACTTATCCTAAAACAAATTGAGGAAAGTATGTCGAAGGACTGCTGTTCCTACTCAAATATTTTTCCTTCTAAATTCTTCAGAAAAATATTTGTTTTCAATAAGTGGTGGTAAATGAGTTGCTTGAAAATCAACCAGATTCAGAGTTTTCGTAAAAATTGAAAACTCAATCAATGACTTCAGCGCTTTTAAACTTTGTAGAAAATAAGTCATTGATTGAGGGGGAGAATGTTTTCAAATCTATATCATCTAACGGACTTTCTTAATTATCCTATATGCTTAATTAAAAATGATGTTAACCTACGTTGAAGGACTAGGTGCCTAAGATATGATTGTTAGGATTAGATGATTAGAGTTTGATAAAAACATTATTCCCATACTTTACATGAACTGATTGATATGTTGGATTGACTTTTATTAGTCGATTGCTGTTTGGGTGTTGTCGACCACCATATATTTGTATGTGTGTTCACTAACGTATGCATGTATATTGGTATATAAGAATGTTCCCGATCCGGATCCCACAATTGAATATGATTGGATGCTGAAAGGAAAGGGTAACGATTTCTTGGGTTAACAAATAAAGAAACGGAGCTTAATTTGACTTCAATGGAGAGTTGGCATAAATGCAACGTAAGAGGTCTCACTGCATCAGCAGATGGTTTTCTTCTAAGTGATTGAAGAAATGGAGCTTAATTTGACCTCAGTTGGCATTAAAATGCAACGTAAGAAGTCTCACTGCATCTGTAGATGGTTTTCTTCCAAGCCCTACAACAACAACAAAAGCAGCTTAACCACCCAACGTATCTTTGTGCAGGATACCATTAATTTTGAAAAATATTGTTTTGAAAAATGGAAAAATATTGTTTTGAAAATAAATCGGATTAAAAGTTTTGAAATCAACCGGACTTTATTTTGTCAAATCTTCAGTGATTTCAAATTAAATATTTTCAAACGATATTTCATCAAAAGTCCGGTTTGTACAAAATAAGTGGTGATCTAAAGATTTAATGTTATGTCATGGTATGATTTTTTCTTTAGAATCAAGATCTTACAAAATGAAATTTTTTCTGTTCTTGTTTGATTGTGAAATTGTTTTATTTTACTTAAAGATCTCTTAAAAACTATCATACCTGACACTAACAATCTTTAATGTCTTAAACTGTTCCTTATCAGTCATTTTTCAAAATCAAATCTTGCCACGTCCTTCCCTAAAATTTTCTAAATAATTTAAATCAACTGGGATCACAAATCTCAATTGGTTTGAAATTTTTGATCAGGGGAGAAATCGTGATTTAAATCTCTTGTCTGTTTTAAATGGAATTGGTTTTAGTCCTTTAAAGGCACTCCTGCCTCCATGTGCCAAACGATTTCAATAACATAATGCACATGTTGAGGGGGAGCATTTATCCAAAAACATGATGAGTTTTTAAATCAGGCACATATTCTCCCATGTTTTCTAAACCTTATTAAATCACTTGGGATCCAAAATCTCAAAGGGTTTGATACTTTTGATCGGGGGAGAATTTGTGATTTAATAATGAAATTTGAGAAAAGGTGATCGTTTTGATTCAAGTGTGCATACTGCTCTCTCATATGTGCTAAACGCTTTCGAA
The DNA here is from genome assembly GCA_019973895.1 of Chrysanthemum seticuspe. Lineage (NCBI taxonomy): Eukaryota > Viridiplantae > Streptophyta > Magnoliopsida > Asterales > Asteraceae > Chrysanthemum > Chrysanthemum seticuspe. The sequence continues at coordinate 133,101,130 of BPTQ01000006.1, read as the reverse complement.
TCTCGAAGCACATATTGAGGGGGAGCAATTGGTTTCTTAATGGCTTTTGTGATCGTGAATGTACTTCAATAACCTCTTGCCTCTATGTGCAAAATGATTTTCAAATATCCAACGCACATATTGAGGGGGAGAATTTACCAAGAAAATCAAATGGCTTTTTCTATGAAAATTGTGATCAAAGAAAATATTTCAAAGTCCTCTTGCCTTCATGTGCTAAACAATTTCTAAATCATATGCACATGTTGAGGGGGAGGTTTTCTAAATGATCAAAACAATTAAGGTACAAAATGCTTTGATTTTATATCACAAGTGCCTTGATTGATTTTCCAAATGATTTTTCAATTGGTTTCATGGAAGAATGAACTGTACCAAAAGACCGACCATTTTACTTTATGCATGGAGTTATAAGGATGGTTAGGTTAGGTATTTGTTCCCACGATCCGCCAGAACCGGAGGGATCTACCCAGGGATAATCCACCAGATAGTGTAGAGTCCTTAGGTATGATGAAAAAAGGAGAAAAATGAGAAATGGGAAGAGTGCGGACTGAGATAGAGCTAGAACTGGAATAAACCCAACAAGGTTATAGTTATGAAGTCTTGGTAAGCATTGAAGGGGTTGAAGAATGAAAAAGAAATGAATGTGAAAAAGGGTGAAAATAAATAGCCCTCCAATAATTCAACCTTAGGGCAGTAACCGGGTTCTATACATATGCTACTGGTGTTTACTAAAGTAACACTGGTATTGAAGACAAGACGTCATGGACCCAGTGACGCACTGCACTAAACTTCCCAAACTACTTAAGTTCCTCTTAAAAGGGCTTGTTTCATTCTCACGGGGAACCTACATAATCTATCGACTTTCTCTTAGAGATTGTTGATATTGAAGAAGGAGACCCTCTCCCTAGTCTCTGGCATAGGAACCAGATATGCACAATTGAGTCTAGAGCCAAGAGATCATCCACAATATCTCATTAAGACACAAAATTAATGAAAACTTGTTGTTTCACACAATGTGGAAAGTAAGTATATATTGAGAGTCCTACGCATTATCCTTGTGGTATTGCCATAACATCCGAGTGATATGTAAAAGTATTCACGATAAAGATGCAAATCCTTCTAGAGCCAACATCAAACAAGCTCTTGGTGGGTGACATGTGAGATCTTTTCTAAAGATCAAGCTTGTGACAACTGGATAGAAACGATGGGGCGATTCACTCTTGAATCAACCTTGGTCCAGGAAATGGATTGACGGATACCTTTGAAAAACCGGTTGGTGTGCTCAAACTCTTTTCTATTGCACATCGACTGTGTATTAAGTTTTCAAAATTAAAAGGGTATTTATGATTGAAATTTGATTTTTCTTATAAAACCTTCGTCGTATTGCAAAACTCTTTCTTCTAGTAATACGCGATTGTTTTCAAATCATTTTTAATCAATCAGTAAATCTCAATTTGCTGGTTCACTCACTCCGTGTTGTCTTCTTTGAGACGTTCCGGTTTGAGAACAGCTAGAACAGCTGCGAAACCCTGTCAAGGAGATTCTTCGGAATTATACCTGATCACAGACAGTACTTGTACTGATCAACGGGGAACCGTGGGCTGTGTACCTCAATTCAACGAAAGTGATCAAAGACACCTTCGTGCGCTTTATTACTAACTGTTGTATGCAGGTACACCCGACGTTTTTAGTTGATCAGAATTGAGGAGTCAATCCATAGCCGCATGCTCACACATCACTTTCACAATCTAAAGAAAACATGATAAGTGCATATCTTCATCAACTGACTCTGATATTTTCAATCCATGCTTCTGCTACACTGCTGGAAATATTATGAATCAACAAAAGCTTCCGCAACTCTGATGAGAAGATATCATGATCCAAAATGTGAGCATGTCGGTCCGAAAGTCACAACTTCACATAATGGCGATGCTATAATGGATGAGCCAGAGATTTGCTGTGGCTGATGATCTCTAACCTGGCTTAATGAATCACCAAACATGGATCAGCACAAAGACCTCCACTAAAAGTACAAAGCACTTGGACTTTGAAGAATCACTGCTAAAGCACAAAGACTGCAGACATTGAAGAATTGAAGTCTACGAGCTCGAGCATAAAGACAAAGACAGAATGCTAGGATTCAAAATGTAAATCATGGGGTGACCTCCCTTAGGGGGAGATTGTTAGGAATTGGAAAATCCATAGTGAAGAGTCGGTCACCCCAACTCTAGTCTAGCATATGTTAGCTCGTAGACGTTACGTTATTTACTAGTTATTTAGTTAGTTATTTAGTTTAGAGTAACACCGTGGAGGACGAACGGGTCTTTACCCACTATATGCCTGATCCACAGTCCGAAGGAGGACGTGTAGTATGTAACTATAAATACCCTCTACCTCCCAAGGTATGGGTTGGACCTTTCATTAATCTAATCTTCCTTCCTTTGTTAACTTTCTCTCTCTAGAAAGGCTCCCATCTTCTACTTTCTCTCTCTAGAACGCTATCAAATTCGAACCATATATTGTTATGTGATGTGTTTATGAAATCCGATATGTTACAAACTCCGTATCTAGCCTTGTACCGGATAAAGTGTAGGCGACGTTGTGATATGTTTGGTTCTACCTCGTGGAAGAACTCAGTGTCTAGCCTAGTACCAAATAAAGAGTAGGCGACGTTGTGAAGGCTTCTCCGCCACATTAAGGAGCTTGTTTTGTGTAGGGCTTACGAACTCTCGAGTGGGGAACTCGGGGAGCGGAGTAGGGCAAGGAAGGTGTCCTTGTAGCCGAACCACTATAAATACTCGTGTTGTGGTTTTGTGTTCCTTTACTCTATATCTTTGCATTACTTACTTATATGCTTATCTATCATCATCTAACACACACATTAAATAGATTTACATAAGTTGATCTAAATAGTTTAAAACGAAGTTTTAATCGGTAAATCTATTCAACCCCCCTTCTAGTTTTCCACAACCTTCATACAAGCTACTGCTTTAATCGATCTCCCGATGGGTGGTCGGAAGTTTACTTGAATGAATAAGGTCGGTTCTAAGATGAGCAAACTAGACAATTTTCTTATTTCGGATGATGCTATCCAAGCTTTTCTGGACTTGCAGGCTGTTGCCTTGGATTGAGTGTGGTCGGATCATACTCCCATCCTCTTACATTATAAGAAGTACGACTCTGGTACGATCCTTTTAAAGTCTATCACTCTTGGTTTGATCGCATAGATTTTGATGTTGTTGTTAAAGAAAAGTGGGCTGCTATTAATTGTGATGAATCAGGTTCTACTAAGCCTCTACATACCAAACTTAAAGATCTTAAAAATCAACTTAAGCTTTGGTACTCTCACACGAGGTCGAAAGTAGTAGAAAAAGTTGTATCTTGGTTGTGTTGCGGGCTTTAGAAAAAAAATTGATGATGGTCATGAGACTGATGAGGACAAAGCTACTCGAATTAATAAGATGCAAAAGCTTGATGACCTCGAGAAGTTGGAATCGATGGTGATAAGGATTTAAAAATTACACTTTTAAGGGGTCATTTAAGCCCTTAATCGCTCACTTTTATATCCGTTACTGCTTAATTTCGTTCCTTTTCACTTTTTAGGTCTCTTGGAAGCAAAATGTTGGAATGATGCATTTTTGGACGAAAAGGAGTGAATATATGAAGAAAATGGCTAAGTCAAGATCAAGACACTCAAGTTGCTGGAATTACACCTGACGGCGTCCCAAACAGAGGGCGACGCCGTCCCTCTTTATGTAATTGAATTTGTGAGGACTCAGTAGCGGTTTTGCTAATTTGCACCTGACGGCGTCATGCTTTGAAGAGTAAAGGCGTCATGAAGACTTTTCTTCTCAGACGGCCTAGATCCAGATTCAGACGACGTCATTACTGAAGACTGACGGTGTCACAACCACAACGTGACGCCATCCCAATGATGACTTGGCCAAGACGAAACCCTAATGACGGTGATCTGACGGCGTCCCAACTATAAGGTGACGTCGTCGCAGTTGTAAAATTATATATAGAAATCGAATTTTCAGAATTTTCGAGAGGTAGACTTGTGGAGTAAAAACCTAAAACGATTTTGGTCAGTTTGGACAGTATCTTAGGGTTCTCATACCCTATTTTACATCAAGATAAGTTATTTACTTCATTGATTTCATTATGTCTTCGATTGTATGTGTGTATGCTTGCATGTTTAACATGTCCGGCTAAATTTCTTGTGTTTTTGCTTAGATCTATGAAACCTAGTTATTAATTATTGATTGGTTGTCTCTTATCTTAATTGTAATTGGCTTAGGATTGCACTAGGCTATCATTGTGTTTTTAATGCTTGAGTAATCTTTGTGAATCTTAGTTTACAATCACTTAGCGGAATCGTAGACTAAATTTCCAAAGATAACCTTAGTGTTAGTTTATGAATCCTAGAGATCTCGTAGGCAATAACCTTAAGATAGTCTCGAAGAGTTAGGGATAAAAGCATACCCTACGACCTTAGAAAACACAACGCGTTAAGAATAAGGATGTGACAATTCAACCACCAATAAAAGATAATTAGGGAGTAATAGTATCTAGGTAGACACATTTTTAATCATCATACGAGAACACATCAAATAGACATAAACTACCCCTTAGTTTAGATAATTAGATAAGTAGAGTAATCGGCAGAAGTACCAAACCCCCAAATCCAAACCCCGAGATTTTACCCTTAGCTTTATAAAAAATTATAAAAAGATAACAAATAATCTTCCTCAACCTCAAACCTTAGCGTAGTACATCTCTCACTAGCATTCCTATTCCCCTAGAGAACGATATCAATACCCGAGGCTTACCCAATACTACACTACAACGATTAGGTTCACTGCCTAGGGTGTTGAAAAACTTGCTCGACGAAAAGGAAGTTCCTTTGACCCCGAACGCGTTATACGCGCATCAAGTTTTTGGCGACGTTGTCTGGGAATAGAATAGCTAGTTAGATTTCTATCTCGTTAAGGTTTCCTTGCTTGATTCCTATCAAGTAAGATTTTTTTTTTTTTTTTTTTTTTTTGTTTTTTTTTTCATTTTTAGCTTCCTCGTAGTCTATCCCCCTTCTTCGTGACTTTGTTAGTAATCCCATCACTTTTCATCATGGAAGGTGATAACTCGCCACCACTCATCGATCCACCAATAATTGACCCGCCAAGAGGCCGTACTCTTGGTGAATACTCTAGACCAAGCCACCAAGGCTATAGGAACACTATTAAGCTCCCCGATCAAGCTCAATATATGGCCCTGCGATCCGACACCATCCGGTTGGTGCAAAACGGATGTGCATTCCATGGACTTCGTTCTGAAGATCCTAATCAGCATCTCAAGGATTTCCTTAAAATCGTAGATTCCATCGACCTTGATGCTACCACACGGGAGACCACGCGCTTGCGTCTCTTCCAATTCTCTTTACGGGACCAAGCTAGTAATTGGCTTGAGCGACTTCCCGCCGGATCTATCTCAAGTTGGGATGATCTCACCACTCGTTTCCTTGCCCAATTTTCCCACCGGGGAGAACTACCAAACTTAGGAATGAAATCTTGATGTTCCAACAACGTCAAGGTGAATCTCTCTACGAGGCATGGACTTGATTCAAGGACTTGATCCATAAAGTCCCTCATCATGGCATTGATCTTTGGCTCCAAGTCCAAATCTTTTATGATCATGTCAACTTCTCAACTAAGCAATCCATCGACCAAGCGGCCGGTGGCAAACGTAGTGATCTCACCGCGGAAGAATTGGGGGGTACAATAGAGGACCTTGCCCTCTGTGACAACGAAAGTTGGAATGACCCCCGTGAGTTGCCCAAAACCGTTAAGGCAATTTTCTTGCCTCCCATTGACTCACAAACTTCTGATCGTAGGATGCTCGAGCTTGAAGATCAAGTTAAATTCCTAATGAGCTCCTACAAAAACCCTAAGTCCTCATGCCAAGTGAACAAAGTTTCTTCCTTGTGTGAGCTATGTAGTGGTCCCCATGACACTCAGACCTGGGACTTTCAATGATGCCCGAGAAGCATGGAGGGGAAAACCCGAATACAATTGGGGACAAACCAAAGAATTCACCTCTAATGATTCCCCATGGTCCCACGACCCTAGCCAACAAAACATAGAAGGGATGTTGCAACACCTAGTTACATCCCAAGAAGCTCAAATAGCCAAGCTTTCGGACTGCTTTAACTAACAACAAGCCGACATGGATAGGAAGATAGATAACCTTTTGAAAGCTATGACCAATAGTGATAGGAAGATCACCGAAAAGGTTAATGTCATCTCGACTCATTTTCTCGAAGCTTCCGGTGTGAAAATTAAGGACCCAAGTAAGTTAGCCAAGCACGTTCAATTCGTCAACACCATCACCTTGGTGAAACCAAATAGGAATAGTGACGAAACAAACCATGAGACGGCACTTGAGGTTAGTGAAACTCCTAAGGAAGAATCGACCAACGAAGTAGGTGATGAATACTTCAATAAGTTTCCTACGGAAGAGGAACTCTCTCGCCACCCACACTTAGTACGCGACCTCCGTCACATGTATGTTAGGAAAAGCCCTCGGATCAAATTTGGGAACCCTTGGAATCTCAACATACCATGTATCATATGACATCTTTTCGTGGCAAAGGCCTACATTGATCGCAAGTCCCCAATAAACATCATGACTAGCACATACTATAATTAGGTAATGAAGAAACCTATCCCAAATAGGCAAGACCCCGATGATCCTAGGGTTAGTTGTAATTTTCTTGGTAGAGTTAAGGGATTGTCCGTCTATGTAGGTAATTTCATGTACCCTACGGATTTCATAATTGGGGAGGATATTAGTACGGCCATAGATCCTAGCTTGTCCCACGTAATTCTAGGAAAGCCTTTCATAGAAAACACCGGGATGACTTATGATCCGTCGTTAGGGATAGTCAGGTTTAAAGATGAGACCGATGACGTAGCTTACCAAATGTCATTTAAGATTGAGAAATTTTTATCACTATCCAATGATGAAAAGGAACTTAAGCTATCGGTCTACTATAGGAATGAAGAGGATAAGGAGAAAGGAGTAGATTATGTGATGAATAAGATTTTTGGGTTCTATAAAGATTGCTTGAAACTAGGACCGGAATATAGAACTGATTGGGGAGAAGATGACTTCTTAGAAAGATGCATAATAGGGCATTACTATAACATGGAAAACCCCAATAGAGACCGTCATGAGGAAGAAGGTGGCGGAAATTAAGCCACGTAGGAGCACGACTTCGAGTCTAGCTAGAAGACTCATAAATAAAGAAAAGCGCTTCGTGGGAGGCAACCCATGCTTAATTGTTTGCTTGTTTGTGTGTCATATATCTTTTCATTATTGTATGTTCTCATGTTTAAATTTGTGAAAATGCTTTATTTTGTCTTTAACCTCGTCTTAATTACATATAAAGGTATTTTACAAAAAAGATAAGTGTAGGGAAGATTACACACGTTTTTAAAAGAACGTAAACATGAGAACTACGATTATTGAAAAAGATATATATGTGTGTTTGTTAGAGTCAAATGCTTGTATCGAGTCATAATGGATGTTTTGCAGAAATTTTTCCATATTTTAAAGGCGTAATTTTTCCAGAATTTTTCCAGAAAAACGCAGCAGACCAGTTTTTGTCAGGATAACCTTACGGCGTCAGGATTACAACCTGACGACGTCAGGAGGAGCAAAAACAACTTATCTAACTCTCGTTTTCTGTGCTACTTATAAATTTTTGGAAATTCTCAGGTCTTAATTTTCCAGAAAATCTGCAAACATCCATTCCACAAGCATTATATCATAGTTTAGTAGTCATATATAGTTTTACCGCCGATTTTACGCGAAGGTTATATAAGATTGGATGAAGCTTTTCACGCATACATTCTTCTTGGAAAGAATTTAACCACTACTTTACACGGACCCTACCGAGCTAATCAAGGGAGTACTAGTTTCTTTCTCTTTTAATTACCTTCCATTATCATAACTTTGATACTTTCGGGGAACATTGGGGACAATGTTCAGTTTAAGTGTAGGGAGGGAGAATAAAACGGGAACTTTGAAACTATGCTTACCTTTAATCATTTGTCTTGTCCTATTTCATTTGTGTAATAAACCATGAGAAATATTTGTTAGGGCAATTTTAGCGCCAAATTTAAAAATTTTCATGACATGTACGGGTGGGTCTTTAGTCTTAATAAGCGTCTCATGGATATGAGTTATATGACTAGCACAAAAAACCCTTTACCACTCAAATTCCACCCCAAAAATGTGAGGTTCGCCCCTAGATTTATAGGAATTAAAGCATTCACCTTTAATGCTTCGAGAGTGTACCGGTAATATAATAGATTCTAGAACTTGTTTTGTGATGCATTCTGAGATCGCTAGTAAGACTACACTTGTGTAGTTAGGAATAACTAAATGGTAAGAGGCATTAGGATAACCCTTGTTTGATACCTGTATTATAATTACTTCTTCCACATCGGTTGAGTAATTCCCCCACACCCTTGCGTTGTACTCATCTTTAGTACACGATACCCCTAGTTAACCCCTCAGAGCCTATCTTTTTCGCGGTTCTCGTGATGTTTCGGTTTTCCGGAATATCAATGAAGAGCATTGTTTACAATCCACCCCAAAATGTACACCCAAATCTCCTTAGCCTACCTTATATGCACTCACTTTTAGTGCATTATTGTTATCATACTAAACTCTTAGTTCAATTATCTAGTTACTTGCATGGTTGCTAAGTCGAGTCATATCTTTTGTACACAGTTTTGGGATGATTGGGAATCATGCGTAAAGTTAAATTTTATGGAGTGACGGGAAAGAACGTTAAATTCAAATTCCCTTTATTTACGTAATAATGTACTCAAAGTGTTTTGATCTTTTCAAATCGGGTCAAATTAGTGTTAGAGTAATAAAAACTCAAGTGTAGGGATGCTCCTATAAATCCCTTATATTTTGATGTTATCGTAGAGGATGGTAGAGTAAAAGTGTATGCCAAAAAAAATAAAAAATAGGAGTGTCGAAAAAAAAATGAAAAAAAAACATACGGGCTACCATCCAACATCTATATTTATATTTATGTTTTTTTGTTTCAAAGTTATCTAGAGTTTAGAGAGTCGAGTCTTGGCTTAGCAACGCCATTCTTCTCATGCTTGTAACATAAAGATTTTTGACTTGCCACCACTAAATCGCCTATCCAACCAAACCCTTTGTTTCCCTAACCATAAGCCTAACGTTACAACCCTTTTAAAGACCTCTTAGATAGTTACTCCTAGGTGCTTACGCCAAAGAGGTGGAGGTTTGATCTAGTCTCAAGCCTATGTTAATCTATGTACTATGACCGGTTAATGAGTGTTTATCTTCCATTTCCATTTGCTATATTTCATATACACCCGAGAGATGAGAGAATCCAAACACCCCTTGTGAGGTGCTAGTATATAATTTCCGTGCATGTTATGACTATTGCGGTGTTTTTACTTGTCATGAATTATGTTAAACCAATGCTTTATGCCCCCTAACTTATAAATTGATTGGCCAAAAGCACATTTACTTGAGGACAAGCAAATACCAAGTGTAGGGATATTTGATAAGGATTTAAAACGTACACTTTAAAGGGTCATTTAAGCCCTTAATCGTCCACTTTTATATCCGTTACTGCTTAATTTCGTTCCTTTTCACTTTTTAGGTCTCTTGGAAGCAAAATGCTGGAATGATGCATTTTTAGACAAAAAGGAGTGAATATATGAATACAATGGCTAAGTCAAGATCAAGACACTCAAGCTGCTGGAATTACACCTGACAGCGTTCCAAACAGAGGGCGACGCCGTCCCTCTTTATTTAATTGAATTTGTGACGACTCAGTAGCGGTTTTGCTAATTTGCACCTGACGACGTCAGTCTTTGAAGAGTAAGGGCGTCACGAAGACTTTTCTTCTCAGACGGCCTAGATCCAGATTCAGACGACGTCACTACTGAAGACTGACGGCGTCACAACCACAACGTGACGCCGTCCCAATGATGACTTAGCCAAGACGAAAACCTAATGACGACGATATGACGGCGTCCCAACTATAAGGTGACGCCATCGCAGTTGTAAAATTATATATAGAAATCGAATTTTCAGAATTTTAGAGAGGTAGACTTGTTGAGTAAAAACCTAAAATGATTTTGGTCCAGTTTGGACAGTATCTTAGGGTTCTCATACCCTATTTTACATCAAGATAAGTTATTTACTTCATTGATTTCATTATGTCTTCGATTGTATGTGTGTATGCTTGCATGTTTAACATGTCCAGCTAAATTTCTTGTGTGTTTGCTTAGATCTATGAAACCTAGTTATTAATTATTGATTGGTTGTCTCTTATCTTAATTGTAATTGGCTTAGGATTGCACTAGGCTATCGTTATGTTTTTAATGTTTGAGTAATCTTTGTGAATCTTAGTTTATAGTCACTTAGCGGAATCGTAGACTAAATTTCCAAAGATAACCTTAGTGTTAGTTTATGAATCCTAGAGATCTCGTAGGCAATAACCTTAAGGTAGTCTCGAAGAGTTAGGGATAAAAGCATACCCTACGACCTTAGAAAACACAACGCGTTAAGAATAAGGATGTGACAATTCAACCACCAATAAAAGATAACTAGGGTGTAATAGTATCTAGGTAGACACATTTTTAATCATCATACGAGCACACATCAAATAGACATAGACTACTACTTATTTTAGACAATTAGATAAGCAGAGTAATCGGTAGAAGTACCAAACCCCCAAATCCAAACCCCGAGATTTTACCCATAGCTTTATAAAAAATTATAAAAAGATAAAAAATGATCTTCTTCAACCTCAAACCTTAGCGTAGTACATCTCTCACAAGCATTCCTATTCCCCTAGAGAACGATACCAATACCCGAGGCTTACCCAATACTACACTACAACAATTAGGTTCACTGCCTAGGGTGTTGAAAAACTTGCTCGACGAAAAGGAAGTTCCTTTGATCCCGAACGCCTTATACACGCATCAGATGGACTTGGTTCAAAAGTCGATAGTTAAATGGGAAGTGGAGGGTGATTAAAACTAAAAATTCTTTCACGGCCTTATTAACTCTAGAAGAAAATCTCAAATGATTCAAGGAATCATGCATGAGGGTGTTTGGATTTCCGAACCAAAAGATATTAAAGCGACTTTCCTTAGCTTCTACAAGGATAAGTTTGTTTGTCACGACTCCCCGATTTCCTTTCCTCCTATGTCGCCTGCTCATCGGCTTAGCACTTCTCATCGAGACTTTCTTGATGCCATGGTTTCGATGGATGAAATCAAGGAGGCGATTTGGGATTGTGGTAGTCAAAAAGCTCCGGTCCGGATGGGTACTCTTTTATGTTCATTAAAAAGTTTTGGGAGCTTTTGAAACATGATTTTAGGCGTTCGTAGTTAATTTCTTCTCTACTGGTAAGTTTCCTCAATGATCTAATTCTGCTTTCATTACACTTATCCCGAAGGTGTCTAACCCTCTATTTATTAAAGATTATAGATCTATTTCTCTAATTGGTATTCATTACAATATTGGTGTAAAAATTCTTACAAATATATTGTCAAAAGTTATTGATTCAATCATTAGCCCCGAAAATTTTGCTTTTATTTCGAGTAGGCACATCCTTGATGGTTCTCTTATTCTTAGAGAGATTATCGATTGGTGCAAGAATCGTAAAAAGAAGATGATGTTATTCAAAGTTAATTTTGAAAAAGCCTTCGATCCCGTGAGTTGGAGGTACATTGATTTTGTTTTAGACAAGTTGGGGTTTGGTATTAGATGGCGTACTTGGATTAAAGTTGGCTTAATGTCTGCTAGGACTTCTATTCTAGTTAATGAGAGTCCTACCTCGGTGTTTTATTTAAAGAGAGGCTTAAGGCAAGGAGACCCTTTGTCGCCATTCTTACTCATTATTGTTTTAGAAGGTCTACATATGGCTCTTAAGGATGGTTTAGCAGCCAACATGTTTCATGGAGTCAAGATTGGTTCTTCGAATATCCATTTATCTCATCTTTTTTATGCAGATGATGTCATTATTCTCTTCGAGTGGAATCAAAATGATATGGAAAATATTATTTTAGATCCTTAACATTTTTTTCATTACTTCGGGCCTCAAGATTAATATCAAAAAATCGAATGTTTTTGGAGTTGGGGTTTTGAATAATGAGATCGAGTATATGGCCTCTTGTACAGGATGCAAAGCAGGTTCCTTCCTTTTTTCCTATTTCGGTTGTCATATTGGGTCGAATATGAGTCGTGTCATGAATTGGCAGGTCCTCATTGATCGTTTTAAGGCTAGATTATCGGGATGGAAGGCTAACTCCTTTCCATAGGCGGCCGCCTTACTCTCATCATATATGTGCTAGGTAGTCTTGGTATTTATTACTTATCTATATTCAAAGTTCCTGAAACGGTTGTTAAGTCTCTCGAAAGTCTTCGTGCTTCCTTCTTTTGGGGTGGTTCCGAGGATATCAAGAAATTTGCATGGGTTAAATGGTCGAATATCCTAGCTTCTCTTGATAAAGGAGGTCTAAGCGTAGGAAGCCTTAAAGCTTTCAATCCGTCTCTTTTACTAAAGTGGAGATGGCGTCTCTTTAAAAATTCGAATGCTTTATGGGTTCACGTGGTCAAAGCCATTCATGGTAATGAAGCATGTATTGATCTTAGAGGCTATCAATCTAATGGGTATAGGCTAGCATCGTTGGATCGATTAATCATATTCACTTGAATGGTATCGTTCCTCTTAACTCCACTCGATTCAAGGTTGGTGATGGTTCCCCATTCGTTTCTGGAAGGATACATGGATAGGTGATGAGCCCCTTTGCATTAGATATAATCGATTGTACCATCTGGAAAATAACAAAGATTGCTTTATTAGGCAACATATCGTTAATGGTTCCTGAACTTGGGATTGGAGTAGGCCGGTTAACGTGGGTTGAACAAAAACTGAGTTCGATAATCTTATCCTCGATATTGCTAGTTTGGAGACCGGCGAGATAGCTGATTTTGATTCTTGCATCTGGAGTCTTTCCCATGATTTCACTTTCTCGGTAAACAAGGTTAGGAAGCACATTGATGAGCACACTCTTCCCACCTTATCCCTAAGCACCCGATGGTATAAGATGAATCCTTAGAAGGTTAATATTTTTCATGTGGCAATTGTTCTTAGATAGGCTCCCTAATTGTATTAACTTGTCTTTCCAAGGTTTAGACATTGATTCGATTACTTGCATGGTTTGCAACGGGTTAGTAGAAACAAATGCGCAAACATTTTTCACATGTGACACGGCTTCTTCTGTTTGGCGTCTTGTTCGCTCTTGGTCTGGTTCTACGTTCCCTTTCTTTAGCTCATGTGAAGATTGGGACAACTCGTTTGATTATTGGCGCGCCTCTAAGATCAAGAAGGATCGTACGTATGCCATCTTTGCGGTTACTTGTCGGACTCTTTTGGGTTTTAGAAATAATATCACATTCAACTTTCATTCTACGAGGAAATGTGATATTTTTTATTTTATATGTATTGTTTTTTTTTCTTGGCTTAAATTTAAAGGTAATCTTTATAATAGTTGGAACGATTAGTTACAATTGCCTCTGTAATTTTTTGGCGTCTTGCTAGTTCTTTTTGGAAAATGGTCATTTAAGATGATCGACTTTTACGTGTTTTAGAAATATCATAGACTTTTTGTACGTTAGAATATAAGACACGATCATTAAAGACAGTGAGACCAATTACATGTCGCCGTGTAGAAAAAGATGAGTTCGTATTGTCATAACGCTTTTTCTCACACGAAATGAAGAGGGAAGTCGCTATGTACATTGGTCAACCAGTTTTCGCCATGTAACCAAAGTCGTAATATTTTGAAAAGGTATTCATTTGTATAAAAGGCCGAGTGGAAAATGACCTTTTCCGTAACTTTTTCTTGTTTTAAAGGGTTTGTCTGTTTTATAAATAACCATTTACAATTTGTTTAATCTCTAGATTTTGTGTTTCGTTTCAGTTTGAAAGGTTTTCATGATTCTTTTATTCACAAATACAATAGGTGTTGCTCAATGTTCAACTTTCTTGTCATTGGAAATCTAGCTGAGTTTCTGGTTGAAAATTAGTTTATACAATACTAATTGCTTAATTATCAATGATCAATACATAAGAAGATTATACTAAAACAATGTAAGATCATTTCATTATTCTAGTTTCCCACCTTATCAAAGAATCTAATGATACAATAAACAAGAATCATATGAACAAAATGAAAGAATACAAATTAGTCTAATTTACAATGAATAATTAATGATGTTAGCGTAACATGTTCCTATTCCATCGTGTGATTAGCAATGACAATTATTTACCAAAGAAGGTGCACTCGAAAAGACGATGATTTGATTGTTCATGTATCCATAAGGAATTTTGGTTTCTATGTGATCATCCTCAACAGGAGCTGGAAGATTTAGATCCAACGGTAGTAGGGTTTTATGTTTCTTGGACTCATGACACCCATATGATGTGTTAGAAGTTGATGCGGTTGAATTCGTAGCAGTTGTTGTAGAAGTTATGGGCCGATGTCGCCTCATGTGACCACCTAGTGCTTGACCAGAAGTAAAATCAGCACCACATATTGAACATTCATGAACCTTGGACCCTTTGGTGGAACCACTAGGGTTACATGGTAAGGGCTTCTTTGGTCTTATCAAAAGTGATGTTCTATCTTTTGAATATTCAAGAACACCCTTTTGAGGCTTGTTATGGCTCGCTCTATGGCCACCAAGAGCTTGAAATGAGGTGAAACCGCGATCACACATTTTACATTCGTAGGCATATGATCGAGAGGGCATTGCCATGTTCAATGGCTGTGGCGATAATGGTTGGTCGCCATTGGCCAAAAGCATGAGACATTTAGCAATGTCTTGGTCATTGTTGGTGTGGTTGTCTTGAAGCATGTTGGTGAACTCGATGGTGTGTTTTTGAAAGAACCCACTACTTTGGTTGCTCGAAGCACCGCTTTCACTAGTAGTGGTAGAGGAGGAGGTGCTGGGGCCGGCTAAGGTTAGGGTAAGAGCGGATGAAGGTCTTCGACGTTTGGTCCGTTTTCCCTTGATCATGTGGTGTGCCATTTCCTCCATGATCATATGTGTATATGTTTATATATTTGAGGCTTTTTTCACACAAGGGTAGGGGTGGAAATGTGAATGGTGTGAGGTTAATGATTATTGTACTTATGTGTCTATGTCTATATATACATAAGATTATACGAGGTGTTATGAGTAAGAAATAGAAGCCGCCCGCATGAGTATATCCACCGATCGAGCTTTGCCTTTCCAACATTGGAAGTTACTATTAAAAAAAAGCAACAACATGTCAACATGCAAATATTACGTATATACATACATATAGAATATAATAAGAAGTGCCTTTTTATTGCATGCTAAAAGTGATTATATATGATTTACAATAATCTAAATAGTTATTTGTAACAATGTTTGATTAACTTTTTTTTTTGTTCACATATTTGAACATTAATTTGACACATTCTGATTATCTAGAGATATCAAATTTAATGTAGTATAATTTTAGAAAGGCAAGCATATCATAATTAGCTAGATATATTCCATGTGCATGAATACAAGTTAGAAGTGAAAGGAGGGATGGAATCAGGTTGGCTTTGAAGCAAACCCAACGTAGCTAGCTAATCTAACCAAATGGTAATTCAAGAGTTGGAAAAATTCCTTTTCCATGTTTGGAGTGCAAGCTTGTCTCATACATACTACTACGTTATGCAAATGCCCCTTTTTAAAACATCATTTTAAGTTAAAGTTTTCAGACTTATGGGCTTGTTCGAACATGAAAAATCTCATCAGTTCGATCATTCTTTTAATATATGAACTTATCAGGTTAGCTGTATGAACTTATCAGGTTGAGCTAATGGACTTAAATAGAGCATAAGATCAAACTGATAAGTTATAAGCTAAAAAAGAGCGAGACTGGAGTTATTTTTCATAGAAAATGATTGAGATCTACATTGATGTGGAAGTTGTTTATTGATTTGTGAAGAAGTGTGTCCTTCTGCTGTCACCAACAGGATGCTGACACAAGATTAGACATACATTTAGTCATAACAATTAGCCACGTCAATCGATGCTCTTTTTTCATATTCAAGCTAATACATTAACTCGAAAAATAAAGTAATCCGATTATCCGAACTCCCTTAATTCAACGTCCTTAGAGGAATGATGAAAGCCAGTATTCACTCTTCGTTACTAAAACCCCTGCATAATGTTTTATTAAGCTTGTGTATTTGTGTTAAATATTTCGGACCAATGATAAGAAAGAGACATAAAACTCGTATTTGAAATAGTCATACAAATCAAAGAAGTATAATAAGTCAAGTAAATGATAGTGTGACCCAAAAATCACGCCGGCTTTAAGAGTCAAGTAGTGTACGTTCACTCCTCTATTATTAGATCAATCATTATAATCCTAAGTACTACTACTCCATAGTTGTTTTGCATATATAGGGACAATTAAAAGCAATTATATAGTTTAGAAGAACTAGTAGAATAGCCTTAATATTGTTAAAATTACTTAACAACTTCTAATATGTCATGTATGATCTTATGAGATGATGAGTGTTGGATTCAATTCCTATTTGTTGTCAAAAAAGTGAATAAGATTAAAAAAAAAAAAAAAAAAGTGTGAAGTTTCTCATTACGAGTTTGGCCATGGTCGAAAAACATTGTTACTCGAAAATAACTTATTAGTGACCATAAAAAAAGGACTTATATTAATACCTCTTAATTTGATCTTAATGAGTTAGGATCCGATGATAAGAATAATTAAAATGAGATGCATGAAAATTAACCGCAACTACATATTCCAGATGTACCTACAAAAATGAATGTATATTCTTTCAAATTTTATCTCCTTATTTGAAATGTGCGACTAGAATTATTTTTCACTTTCTTATTTTAATTATTCTTATCACAATTAGCTCTTGATTTCTATGTAAGGGTTCTTAATACCTCTGACTGAATTAAATTCTAGAGATATTGAAAGCTTTCTATCAAACACATATTTATTGACTCTACTTTTTATCGAAGACGTCCATTAAGCGGATATCATGCCATAATAGGAGGTTCACTAAGCTTTAATGTCTCAATATTGCCAGCACACAATTACATGTGAAACTGAATTTATTCAAACATGATTCAAGCTATATATTAACCTCATTGAAAAAGTCAAAATATATAAGGCCCTTAAGAGGCTTTTAAGTTTTAACCAATTTCAAATTTTCAACTTAATGGGCATATCCAACCCATTGGACCCATCTTTATAGGCTTATAGCCAACTATTACAAACAATTTTTCGGCCCCATTTAAAGAAATACAACACAAATAGAAATTCAGGACTTTGGCCCTCATTACAATTTACAGTAACCACACAATTTTGGTTACAGTTTTCCATCAGCAACTTGTAGTCTTGTAACATTTCTTTGAAAAAGTTTTTGTTAAACTCTTTTCTGGTTTATTAGGTTAAACTATGTGATCTTATGTTGAATTAACTGTCGCATTTTGAGGCGTTACACAAGGTGGAGCAAAAGTAAACAATTCTTGCTATAACTAAAATAAGTTGTTTGTTACTAGGATGCAGAAGTATAGTTAACTATTTGTCATCGATATTGAATAAGCATCCACAATCCTTTCATTCTACTTGCAAAAATACAGTGCTCAATAGATACCAATCGAGATGTCAAACATTTCCATTGCTAGAAGTCGTACCAGTATCAACTCTAACTTCTTGACTACCACTACTCTCAAACGTTTTAATCAACTCAGGATCAACATTTTCTTCTGGTTCCCAAGTCGCTTCCTCTATATCAGACCATTTAACCAAGTACTCATTTTTCCCATCTTCACCATCTCGTCTACCCATCACACACTCTGCCACAGCGTATTCCAAGCCGTCTTCAAAATCCTTAACCAAATCCTCACCGATCAACCCGGCTTTAACCCACTCGTTATCTTCCCCGTCCTTCCATTTTACCAAGTACTCAACGTTAGTCCCTTTCCCTCTCTTTTCCATAATCTCCTCAACTTCCGCAAATTCAAAAATCGCCCCTTCCAAAATTTTAATCACACTTTCCAACCCTAATCTTCTCGCAAATTGCACCGGGTTCCCCTTAGGCGTGGAATTCAAAACCTCACGCGCCAAATCTAACGGCGTCCGCCCCCTATCATCTCCCGCTAAAGGATCCGCCCCATACTCCGTTAACAACTTCGCCACACCCGGCCTCACATACCCCGCCGCCATATGTAATGCCGTCAACCCACCGCCATTATCCCTATGATTTACATCCGCCCCGGCCTCCACCAACAACCTCACACACGCCTCCGACCCAAGTCCCGCGACAAACAACAACGCTGTCCGACCGTCGGGATCCACCGCATCCACGTCCCGCCCATCGTCCAAGTCCAAAATCTCCTTCAACTTCCCATCATCACCTTTTTTAACAGCCATCCAAAAAGGACTCTCATACTCCGCCACCACATCACCCGCAATCAAGCTCCCCGGAACCCATGTTGGCGCGTGATCATCTTCCCATTCGATTAAATACTCCATACCTATTAACATTGACGGATTCAAAAATCTGTCAAAGGGTATATACATTTAGTGTCTAACTTATAAAAAAATCTCTAAATTGCAAGACAATTTAAGAAAAAATTACTTATTACTATTTTTTATTTTCGAAAACAACATAATTATTAATCCATTTTTTTTATTTTTTTTTACCAACTGACTTATCTTAGTTTGGCCACCTAAGTGACAAAGAAAATCCAGATTTTTCTCCTAGTGCAAAGTCGTGAGTTCTAGGGTTTCGTCTCTCCTAGTGGTTCCCCGTTTAGATGGTGTAACTCGGTGCTCGGATTTTAAAATTCCCTTATTTTCTATCTCTAGTTTTGTAAAAAATTGGATGGGAAATTTATTTCCACAAAACACTTGAAAATATAGAAAATGCGTTTAGTTGATATTTGTATTTTCTATTTTGAAGAAGGAGAAGGAAGGTTGGGGGTTACAAAGGAAAACAAGGAAAACAACTAAAATTTGTTTTCTAATTTTCCTTGTTAGATTAGGAATAGGGGATTTTGTGTTTTGCAAAACATTTTGTTGGAAAATGATAATTTGAACGCGATCTCTATTTTACTTGTTTTTCACAAAACATTTTGTGAAAAACAAGGGTGTTTTCCCCCCACTAAACGCACCCTAAGTGTTGCGCCATTCTATAAAAAAAATGCTAACTTTTTTTACAGTTAAGAAATGTATTTCTTTTGGGATAATAGTTTAAGAAAAACATAAATATTACTGCTAACATTATTCAAATAACTGTTTAAAAACAACATAATTATTGATGCTAACCTTTTTTTAATAGTTAAAAAATACATAATTATTACTGCTAACTATTCTTTTTTCAAATAACAGTTTAAGAAAAACATAACCATTACAGAGGATTTGATAGTTTTATCTTAACTAATTAACTAATACATTCAAAGTACGCACGTGCAACACTGCATACCTGTATTATCCTCAAGTGCTCTACTTCCAATGATCCTTTTGACTTCCCCATACGTTTCCTCCTCATTATAGTCTGAGAACTGAGTTGGGTTTTCGACTGTGGCAGCTGAGGTGGTGGTGATGGTGAGAGTGGTGGGACGGTGGGGTGGTCGGAAATGGAGGTGAAAATGGCGGGAAAATGGTGGAGGGGTGGTGGTGAGGTGGATTTTGGATGGGAGTTTGTGGCGGGAAAGTGATGGGTTGATGGTGAGTGCGTCCATGTTGATGATCGGATTGGATGTTGAATGGTGGATGAAGGTGTAATACAAGGAAGATGATGATAGGATAAGAGATCCTATCCGAATGAATTTTTGTTATTGTGGGTGGGTATTTTGGTCTTTTGTGATAAGGGTAGTTTTGTAAATAAATGGACGTTTTATGCAAGTTCGTAGTTGTGTTCTTGATATTGATATGAGTGAGGGAGCCACATATAAACTTGGGTTGGCCAAAGCTCACCCCAAAATTCTAAAGAGTTACTGATTGTACAATAAATTATACTATTAAGCTTTAATGGTGATCGAAGGTATTAAGGGTGTATGTTCCAGCCAAGATTGTCTTTCACCTAAGGATAAAAAATACGAAGACACTACGTTAAGTGATTACGCAGGGGTTGGACCCTGCGAACCACCTCCGACGTGAGAGTAAGTATGAGTTATGGTTATGTAAGTGTGTGTAAGTAAAGAGATGAGTGTTAAGTGAGCTTACCATAATCCTCTGCCCGTCCAACCTATTTATAGTGGAAGAAATAGGGTTGAGGGCACTTCTGCGCAAATGTCGGAACATGGGGGCGTCCCATGTTTGTGGGTAACCGCTAGGGCTTAGTGACCCATGTTCTCAAACTTGGCGGGAAAGCCAGGAAAGAGAGGGAGATCGTGGGTTTGACCAAGTCAGGAAGATCTCCTATCCGTTGCTCCTTCGTCAGCCATATCCCGAAGGGCTTAAGACTTTGAATGGCGAATTCCCCGTAGGTAACCTTCGTGTGCACGAATGGTTTGACGCCCACGAACATTCAGGAGACCTAACTTGGGCCTTCGTTCAGAAGGGCTTCGAAACATCTCGAAGGGGGGTCCGTCGAGATGTTCGGAGGGTACATCATCAAGCCCCCCAGTCGAAAGTGATGCATATGAACGAGAAGGCATTGCTTTCAACTTCATCCTGCGAAGAAATCAGCCGTTCGTTGCAATGCTTCGATAAACAACATTAGTATGCCTTGCCGTGTGCATTTAATGCTAACTAAATCCCTTTAACTACCCGCTACAGTGAAACCATTTCCCAAGTAAACCGGGTTGACCAAAACGACTATTTAAAATTTAAAACCCTTTTGAAATCCGGATAAGGCTAATCCACAGGACACGTGTTCGGTTAAAAAAGGAGTATAAAAAGGGGTATTTAAGGGGAGGTAGATGAAACCCTAAAATGCTTTACCCTCTTCGTCCACCTTTTACACGCAGTAATCTTCTTATAATCAACGGCTCCGAATCAAAAGGTAAAGTCTTCCCCCTATCTTCTCGTAGCATAGAATAGTTATGGATTCAAAATTTATAATTAAACAACAAAAATGCACTTTGACCGCTAAGGAGTTACATGATCACCTTGCTGATTATCCAATCCCCCAGGAGTTTAAAGTCATGTTACCTAAATCAAACCAAGGTATTTTTGATGCCCCTGAAGGCTTCGTAGGGCTATATACCCACTCCTTTAGCCATTCAAATTTTAGGATACCTATCCACCCTCTGATCTTAGAGTTAATGCAATATTACGAAGTGCATATCTCTCGATTTAACCCCTTTGGTTTAGCTAAGCTTACCACATTCATAGTTATGTGTAAAGCTTATGGCTATGAACCAACTCTTAAGGTTTTGAGGGGATTTTTGAACCTTTACCCTGGTGGAAATTGATTAACTCTGGCAAAAAGGCCTGAAGGAGATGTGCCTAATCTTGTGACGAGGCCATACACAAACATAAGGGAATGGAAGGGTAGCTTCTTTTATGTTCAGAGCACCATTGTACCACCTGACTATCCAGCATTGCTGAATAAGGAATTTATGTTTGATGCAAAACGTTTTAATGACCCCCTACCGTATGAGGTCCGAAGGAATCCGTGTTATCAGCGTTTGGCTAGGTATCCTGCAGATGTTCAAGCCTTCCCTGAGCCAATTCTGTATATGGCTGGGATTGCACATAGCTGGGAGGGGTCTCCCAAGAAGCCCATGATCATTTTCATGGAAAAAGTATGTGTGATTGGTTCCAAACAGTCAAGTCTAATCACGCAAGTCTGCCACTTGTGAATGGCGGACCGTAACAAGCTTAAAACGGCTCAGGAACGAAATCAATGAAGATCAGGAGAGTATAGTGTTTCCCCGGGTCGTTATGTCCCAGCGAGTTGTGCAATGGATTATCAAACGCTTAGTGATCGAGGAATTTGAATGGGAAAAGGATTTGGGAATGATATTAACTACGGAAAAAGCCAACAAATTAAAAACGGCTTAAATGCAAATTAAAGAAAACTAAAAAGATAAAAAATATTAAATAAACGCTATCACTATATTTAAAATGATGTTTTTGTTTTTATGTTTTTACAAAACTGAAATTAAAATCTACGCGACGTACAAATAAAAACGTGAAACTTATACAATATTAACCCTAAAAATATGAAAAATACATTTTTACAAACCTAATGATATAAGAAAATTTATAGAAAAAGAAAATTATTTTTATAACTATTATTCTAATTATTATTAATTAAAAACTATTTCTAACTATTTAATAATAGCCTAAATTACAAGAAAATAGGAAATAAAGCTAGAAAAATAAAATTAAGACTTAGAAAAATCTAAAAAATATTAAAGAAAACTAAAAAGATAAAAAATATTAAATAAACGCTATCACTATTTGCAAAATGATGTTTTTCTATGATTTTATAAAACAAAATGACTTAAATAAACTATTTTAATTAAAACGTAAACTTAAAATATCTAAAAACGTGACTAAAAATGAAAACGAGCGCTATTTATAAAAATTACGCGAGTGCGCAAGCAAAAACGTAAAATTTGCGAAATAAAAGTCCTACTCATGTAAAAACAATTTTCTTACGTACTATATGATAAAAGAAAATTTTAGGAAAAAGCCGAGTATTTTTTCGACTTTTATTTTATTTTCTACTAATTAAAAACTAAATTAAACTAATTAATTAATAAAAATACTAAACTAATTTGGAAAAATCTGGGAAAATTATCTAAAATACTTTTAAGTGAACTAAATCTAAGAAAAATGAGAAAACATGCTACTGTTTAATGAATTCAAGCATTCAGCGGTTAATAAGCTTAGAAGGAAAAAGCTAAAACTGACTAAAGGTTATTAAGTAATTAATAAAGGAGGATCTAACACAAGACTACTACTAGTGGAGATGGTAAAGTGGTGTATGTGTGGTCGTATGATCTGCGGAAGGTCCTGTGTTCGATTCCCACTTGCTACTTTCTTGGCAGTTATTATTTTTTTTTAACTTTTCTTTTAGGAAACTAACTAAGGGACAAATAAGCAATGATTTATAAGAAATAAACTTGGAAAAGCC
This sequence comes from Chrysanthemum seticuspe, assembly GCA_019973895.1. NCBI lineage: Eukaryota > Viridiplantae > Streptophyta > Magnoliopsida > Asterales > Asteraceae > Chrysanthemum > Chrysanthemum seticuspe. Next base: position 133,077,905 of record BPTQ01000006.1, on the reverse strand, counting down.
TGAGAGTAAGCTGTTAGAGCAGCTTATTCAGCAGCATAAGTGAGTTAGGGGCTGTTTGGATGGGATGCAAATTAAGGGACAATGAAAGCTACAAAAGCTAAAGATAAGCTAAAAAAAACTTCAAATAAGCTAAGCCTAATTAGTTACCTATTCTAAAAGCATCTAAGAAACCTAAATAAGCAATAGTTAAGCACTAAAAAAAAAAGAAAGGTGAATGGCTGCTGTTTGCAGCCTTGCTATTGATGCTGAAACAGCCCAACAGTGGGCTTTTGGGAGGCAAAAATAAGCTGCTATAAGAACTTAAGAACCTGAAATAGGCTAAGACGTTTTAAGCTAATACTACTAACTACTTGTAACAACAAAAATTAAACCATAAATCTGACCCTAACTAATCTAAAACTAATCTTGAAAGAGGAACAATGGGGCAGACATTCAAGCTTAAAAATAAGACAACAGTTAAGCATAGAAACTCTAACCAAGCAAAGATATCTAGAGACCTAACACCAAAGTTCACAAAAATGATTTTTTTTATTTTTTATTTTTATTTTAAGAACACTATCACCCTAGTAATTCTGGCCTGCATAAACTGGGACAGAATCATGAAATTGTGAAGTTTTTTTTTTTTTTTTTTTTTTTTTTTTTTACTTTTGAAAATGGGTAAAAATTGCAACTGACCTTAAAAACTTTATACCAATGACTTAAGTTTTGTTTTGACACAAGAGACTACTTTAAAACAGAACTTTAAACATCAAAAACTAATTTAAACACCCTAATCCAAACACTCTTTTAAAGGGCAAGAAAACTTCTCCTTTAGACTGTTATGATTCTTGATGCTAAAAAAAACAAAAACTCACATGAGCTTTAACAATCTTATAACAACAACGTAATCAGAGGAAAGACTGGAAATTAAAGCATACAGGAAAGTGATGAGCAAATTAAACTGAAATTGCATAAACTTTAAAAGATGGCTTACAATCTGAACTGGGATTTAACTGAAGCATAAAAGGTACAATGAAAATGAATGACAATTAAATTAAAATGGACTAGAACTCACAGGTTCTTGACTAAAAACTAAAAACTGAATTAAAACTAAAAAACCAAAAACTAGCAACTCACTAACTACTGACTACTGGCTCATGCTATGGCTCTCCATATATATGCCACCAAGGTACTCTCTCTCACTCTTCTTTCTTTCTTCTCTGCCTTCTCTCTCTTCTGTCTTTTCTGTCCCTTGTGCGAGATAAACAAACCAAAAGAAACACGCATGCCTCTCTCTCTGCTCAATGCTACTTTTTCTCTCTTTCTTTTTATTTTATTTTTTTCTTTTTCTTCGCTGGAAAAGCTGGGTAACTGGTAGCAGGGTGTGGGGGAAGGATGGGATTGTCAGGGATTTTTTTTTTATTTGTGTGTTGGGTTTTGTGGAAGAGATAAGGTATGGGTTGAAGGGTTTGTCAGTGGTCTCGTGTCTGGTGTTGAGAGTTTGGGCGGGAAACGTGGGAAGAAGAAAAGTTGGGTGTGGTGTTGTGTTAACCATTGACCGGGGTATTAAGGGTTGACCGGGTAAATGGTAACTTGGACTGGGTATAAGTGTGGACTGGATTGGATTTATTTGGGCCGTGGGTGGATTTGGATTGGGTTTGGGATGACAGTGGTTGGGTTTTAGGATGGTTAATAACGTGTAGATATTGGGTGTAGGATAAGAAGTGTAGTCCAAGGTGTATTTTAGGGATCAAAATTGCACAATCTGAAAATCCAGGGACTAAACATGTAGATTCTGATTTTACAATCCAAGGGCTAGTCTTGACAATCTCCAATAATATAAGGACCAAATCTGCCAAATTGTGAAACTTGAAGGACTGAAACTGAATTTTTCCAAAAATTGTTATAAGGACCATAAATGATAAACTTTATTAACCAAGGGCCATAAATAACATTTTTCCATTTTTTTTAAAAATCCCGGGGACTTGTTTTGCTATTTTTTTTGAAAGTTGGGGGATTGAAACTGCCAATTATGCAAACTTAGCTCGTTTTTCATCTGATTTTAAACATTTTTGCATTTAAAACACATAAAACACTGATTTGTGATATTTTGATCATTTTGATGTGTTTCTGAGTATTTTCAGATGATTTTGCAGTTTATATTGTACAAAAATGATGAGTATTTAGACACTCATCAATCCCCCACACTGAGATATTGCTAGTCCCTAGCAATGATTTGAGAAAACATAATGGATTTTAATCTCTTTACCAAAAGCCATTACTTCTGGAGTAGCCAAATGTTTTAGTTCAAGTGAGAACCATGGTACACCGATAACCATGTGATTTTGAGCAAACCACCAGCTTTCAACGGATTTGATTTGTCTTTACCAGAAGCCGTACCCTTCTGGACTAGCCAACTCTTAGATAAATTATCAATATTATCTTTGGTGAGCTGATTACCAATTATGGTTTTTCCACTGCCTTTACCACAAGCCATAAACTTGCGGGCTAGCCAACTCTTCACTTTTTAGGATATGGTGAGTTGAGAACCATACAATTTTGGGCAAATTGCAAGCCATATAAACGGATTTGAGAAATCTTTACCAAGAGCCGTTTGCTCCTGGATTAGCCAATCCTTTTGTCTTACAGACATGGCGGACTGATAACCAAATGAGTAAGTGTAGAACACTTACTCCAAAAAAAATTTTTGGCCAAAAACGGGGGAATTGAGTAGATAATATATGAAATTCGTGAGAATTCCCCCCCACACTTAGAAATGAATATTGCCCTCAATATTCAAAGTACCGGCGGTTATGCCGAAACAAAGAACGTAAAAGGGAAATACTACGGCCATTATTTAGAAAGAAGATTTTTTTTTTTTTTTTTTTTTTTTTTTTTTTTTTTTTTTTTTTTTAGATAACATGTGGGCAACCCCCCCACACTAGGGTGGTAGAAAGAGGTGAGAAGACAGAAATATGGGTGAAAACCCATGTTTAGCTACTGTTTTTGATTACCGAGTCGCTAGCTTGACTCGACCCCGAATTAATTGGTTCATGGGGAAGCAAAATGGAAGAAACAATCTCCATCGGACTTTCATTCAAAATGTTTGGATAAACATTGAAGTACGTGAAAGTTCCACACCGATGAGATATACACAGAACCGGCTCACAAATGGTACATGATAATGCCGGGATCAAAGATAATGTCTTCATTCCCGAAGGAGTGAAGAACAGGAGAGGTGACAGAATATATGAAGAAAAGAAAGAAAATCATGATAGAAATCATGACTAACTCTTCATCCTCAATAGGAGAATTCATAGTTTCATGAATCTCCTCTGTTAAGCTCACTTGATCAAGACATATCTCGGGTGTGTCTAGATCAAAGTAGAAGTTATCATACTCCGGCGGAGATATGATATGAGTGAGTTCATCTGAGAACTCCATGAAGGTGAATGAATCATATTCAGAATTGATATGAGTGGGTTCACTGATGAACTCCTCGGATATACATGATTCATAATCGGGGAGAGAATTGTGAGAATGAAAAGTGGTACTGCCACTAGTCTTCTCTCCCATATTATCAAAACAGGAGGCTTTCATTTCCGGAATAGAATCATCGGAAAGAATGTCACTATCCTTAATGGGGATAGGGGATGAAATAGGTTTCTCTTTGAAAGCCTCGATTTTAGAAATGAGAAGACTGACCTTCAATAATGTTGCTCGAAGAGCTTCATCTTTGATTTCATTGTCAGTAACTTCATCATTCTCTTCTTCTAAGCTAACAAGCTCAGAAGGTGAGTCTTCCACATAAATGATGTCTCCACAAGATAATGAATCATCATTATCAGAATCGGAGAGCATCTCAACATGATCTGTTTGGAAGACAAGAGGAGGAGGGATATCACACACATGGTCAAGAATTCCCTGTGACTCTCCTAGGATTGGGACAAGGTCCTCAACACTAGACTTTATCAATTCGTCCGATTCCTTTTCAGGAACAGTGTCGAGATGCTCGTCCCCCATAATAAGAGAGTGAGTGTGAATCTCGGGTGTGATAGCAGTTGTTTGAGATGGAATCTCAACTGCTGGAATATCAACTGACTGAGGGAGTTGAGAAATATTATCTCTAAAAGGATAAAAACTCTCCTCGTCATCATCATAAAGAGCTGCCTTAAGAAATTGGGAACGTCTTAGAGCTGCTTGCTCTAGGACTAATGATTCTTCCCTAGATTGGCGGGCCTTTTGCTCTTCGGCTAGCAATTCTCCCATGGACTTTTCATTACTCACTTGATCCTTGAAGTTTTGCATCATATCATTAAGTGATTTCATTGCGGTTTCAAGATCATGGGAGATTTCTTGAGATAACGGCTCAGGTGGAGTTTGAACCGTATAATGCTGTGGAGGTTGGAAATTTTCAGTCATGTAAGAGTCATGATTGTTACAAGGAACTGGGTTCCCTATTTGACAATCAGAGCTGTAATGGGGACCTCCACAGTACTCACAACAGTAGAACTGTTGAGTCTGGAATGGTGAATCATATGGATTTTGGTCATACCCAAAGTTCTGAGCATCGCTGGAAAACTGTTCATAGACAAACGTGTTTCCGGATTGACACTCAAATCCTTGGTGGGGACCTCCACAAAATTCACAGCAGGTATGTTGATTATATGAAGAATAGTCGGGCTGTGGTGGGTAATTGGAAAAGTTTGAGGAGTCGTTAAATGAGTTCTGATTAGGATCATAATCTAATGAATTCCTCGAACCACAAAACAAACAACTCCCGTTATGAATATCATTACCACATTGTACACACGTACACCAACGACAGGGTGAACCATAAAGAGGCTCACCACAACCGACACAAGGAATAAACGATTGCATTTGAGAGTTATGAAGAGGAATCAGTTTATTCAAAGGATCAACAAAACCTACATGGTGATCCGGATGACTATCAAGTCTCGAAGAACATTCAGAAAAATCCGGAGGTGGGACAAGTGGTGTGCTCTGAGAGCTAGCAATTTCCACCACTTCCGTTATGGTCTCCGGTTCTGGTTCTTGAGAAACGTGAAGATTAGGCAAGTCATTCTTGCTAGTCACCGGTGTTTGAACGGGTTCATCGTAATCAATTCTAATTCTTGACCTTTTTTCATCGACATGAATTTGTTCGATTAGATTACGGGCTCTAGATTCAAAGAGGTTGTCCTCGTAATCCTCGATGGGTGCTTGGGGTAGCTCCGACGTTTGAACTGGTTTGTCAAGATTAGAATGTATTTCAGGTTGTGGCGGTTGGTCGAAATAACTTAGAAAAGCATTTTTGATGGATAATTCGCACGAATTGCAAAATTCGCTTGAACTAGGACCTCCACACCGCTCACACACATATCTGACGATGAAGTTGACGAATGTCGACATAAGAATTAAACATATAGAGGATTAAGAAGAGAATCAAATGGTTATGAGGATACGAAGAATAGAATTAAACGGCAAAAGAGGGTAAGAGAAATAGAATCAACGAATAAGAGGAATGAGAAGAATATTTTTGTGTTTTTTTTTTTGATAAGAAAATATGAACATATACAGATGGATGGTATGAACAAAGAGTGAATATCCAAATCACTAATCTGCTAAACGTAAGATTATCAGCACAGCTCCCCGGCAGCGGCGCCAAAAATTTGATTGGTTCCAAACAGTCAAGTCTAATCACGCAAGTCTGCCACTTGTGAATGGCGGACCGTAACAAGCTTAAAACGGCTCAGGAACGAAATCAATGAAGATCAGGAGAGTATAGTGTTTCCCCGGGTCGTTATGTCCCAGCGAGTTGTGCAATGGATTATCAAACGCTTAGTGATCGAGGAATTTGAATGGGAAAAGGATTTGGGAATGATATTAACTACGGAAAAAGCCAACAAATTAAAAACGGCTTAAATGCAAATTAAAGAAAACTAAAAAGATAAAAAATATTAAATAAACGCTATCACTATATTTAAAATGATGTTTTTGTTTTTATGTTTTTACAAAACTGAAATTAAAATCTACGCGACGTACAAATAAAAACGTGAAACTTATACAATATTAACCCTAAAAATATGAAAAATACATTTTTACAAACCTAATGATATAAGAAAATTTATAGAAAAAGAAAATTATTTTTATAACTATTATTCTAATTATTATTAATTAAAAACTATTTCTAACTATTTAATAATAGCCTAAATTACAAGAAAATAGGAAATAAAGCTAGAAAAATAAAATTAAGACTTAGAAAAATCTAAAAAATATTAAAGAAAACTAAAAAGATAAAAAATATTAAATAAACGCTATCACTATTTGCAAAATGATGTTTTTCTATGATTTTATAAAACAAAATGACTTAAATAAACTATTTTAATTAAAACGTAAACTTAAAATATCTAAAAACGTGACTAAAAATGAAAACGAGCGCTATTTATAAAAATTACGCGAGTGCGCAAGCAAAAACGTAAAATTTGCGAAATAAAAGTCCTACTCATGTAAAAACAATTTTCTTACGTACTATATGATAAAAGAAAATTTTAGGAAAAAGCCGAGTATTTTTTCGACTTTTATTTTATTTTCTACTAATTAAAAACTAAATTAAACTAATTAATTAATAAAAATACTAAACTAATTTGGAAAAATCTGGGAAAATTATCTAAAATACTTTTAAGTGAACTAAATCTAAGAAAAATGAGAAAACATGCTACTGTTTAATGAATTCAAGCATTCAGCGGTTAATAAGCTTAGAAGGAAAAAGCTAAAACTGACTAAAGGTTATTAAGTAATTAATAAAGGAGGATCTAACACAAGACTACTACTAGTGGAGATGGTAAAGTGGTGTATGTGTGGTCGTATGATCTGCGGAAGGTCCTGTGTTCGATTCCCACTTGCTACTTTCTTGGCAGTTATTATTTTTTTTTAACTTTTCTTTTAGGAAACTAACTAAGGGACAAATAAGCAATGATTTATAAGAAATAAACTTGGAAAAGCCTGAGAGTAAGCTGTTAGAGCAGCTTATTCAGCAGCATAAGTGAGTTAGGGGCTGTTTGGATGGGATGCAAATTAAGGGACAATGAAAGCTACAAAAGCTAAAGATAAGCTAAAAAAAACTTCAAATAAGCTAAGCCTAATTAGTTACCTATTCTAAAAGCATCTAAGAAACCTAAATAAGCAATAGTTAAGCACTAAAAAAAAAAGAAAGGTGAATGGCTGCTGTTTGCAGCCTTGCTATTGATGCTGAAACAGCCCAACAGTGGGCTTTTGGGAGGCAAAAATAAGCTGCTATAAGAACTTAAGAACCTGAAATAGGCTAAGACGTTTTAAGCTAATACTACTAACTACTTGTAACAACAAAAATTAAACCATAAATCTGACCCTAACTAATCTAAAACTAATCTTGAAAGAGGAACAATGGGGCAGACATTCAAGCTTAAAAATAAGACAACAGTTAAGCATAGAAACTCTAACCAAGCAAAGATATCTAGAGACCTAACACCAAAGTTCACAAAAATGATTTTTTTTATTTTTTATTTTTATTTTAAGAACACTATCACCCTAGTAATTCTGGCCTGCATAAACTGGGACAGAATCATGAAATTGTGAAGTTTTTTTTTTTTTTTTTTTTTTTTTTTTTTACTTTTGAAAATGGGTAAAAATTGCAACTGACCTTAAAAACTTTATACCAATGACTTAAGTTTTGTTTTGACACAAGAGACTACTTTAAAACAGAACTTTAAACATCAAAAACTAATTTAAACACCCTAATCCAAACACTCTTTTAAAGGGCAAGAAAACTTCTCCTTTAGACTGTTATGATTCTTGATGCTAAAAAAAACAAAAACTCACATGAGCTTTAACAATCTTATAACAACAACGTAATCAGAGGAAAGACTGGAAATTAAAGCATACAGGAAAGTGATGAGCAAATTAAACTGAAATTGCATAAACTTTAAAAGATGGCTTACAATCTGAACTGGGATTTAACTGAAGCATAAAAGGTACAATGAAAATGAATGACAATTAAATTAAAATGGACTAGAACTCACAGGTTCTTGACTAAAAACTAAAAACTGAATTAAAACTAAAAAACCAAAAACTAGCAACTCACTAACTACTGACTACTGGCTCATGCTATGGCTCTCCATATATATGCCACCAAGGTACTCTCTCTCACTCTTCTTTCTTTCTTCTCTGCCTTCTCTCTCTTCTGTCTTTTCTGTCCCTTGTGCGAGATAAACAAACCAAAAGAAACACGCATGCCTCTCTCTCTGCTCAATGCTACTTTTTCTCTCTTTCTTTTTATTTTATTTTTTTCTTTTTCTTCGCTGGAAAAGCTGGGTAACTGGTAGCAGGGTGTGGGGGAAGGATGGGATTGTCAGGGATTTTTTTTTTATTTGTGTGTTGGGTTTTGTGGAAGAGATAAGGTATGGGTTGAAGGGTTTGTCAGTGGTCTCGTGTCTGGTGTTGAGAGTTTGGGCGGGAAACGTGGGAAGAAGAAAAGTTGGGTGTGGTGTTGTGTTAACCATTGACCGGGGTATTAAGGGTTGACCGGGTAAATGGTAACTTGGACTGGGTATAAGTGTGGACTGGATTGGATTTATTTGGGCCGTGGGTGGATTTGGATTGGGTTTGGGATGACAGTGGTTGGGTTTTAGGATGGTTAATAACGTGTAGATATTGGGTGTAGGATAAGAAGTGTAGTCCAAGGTGTATTTTAGGGATCAAAATTGCACAATCTGAAAATCCAGGGACTAAACATGTAGATTCTGATTTTACAATCCAAGGGCTAGTCTTGACAATCTCCAATAATATAAGGACCAAATCTGCCAAATTGTGAAACTTGAAGGACTGAAACTGAATTTTTCCAAAAATTGTTATAAGGACCATAAATGATAAACTTTATTAACCAAGGGCCATAAATAACATTTTTCCATTTTTTTTAAAAATCCCGGGGACTTGTTTTGCTATTTTTTTTGAAAGTTGGGGGATTGAAACTGCCAATTATGCAAACTTAGCTCGTTTTTCATCTGATTTTAAACATTTTTGCATTTAAAACACATAAAACACTGATTTGTGATATTTTGATCATTTTGATGTGTTTCTGAGTATTTTCAGATGATTTTGCAGTTTATATTGTACAAAAATGATGAGTATTTAGACACTCATCAATGTGCTTCCACTTTTATTTAAGTAGGACCAATGTAGCGCTGATATTTATCTTTTCTTGTTCCTTTTTTGCAGAAATTGCGTTTAGGAACTTCATGCATCAAAACTTTGATGAAGACTTGAGCTTTATGCCTGCGGAAAAAGCTGAAAAGTCTTATGGTGTCGGTTCACCTTCTACCTCTGTCAATAACAACGACATAGACACTCCCAGACCAGAGCATGTTGCCTTAGCACCCCCACAAGCATTGATGGAGGGTCCCTCCCAATTGGTTGAGAACGTGGCAGATTCCAACGATCCTGCGGAGGAGGAAGTTCGAATCACAGGCTCTACAGGCATAGCTGACAGATTAAAGAGTAGGAAGGGAACAGCTGGTAAAGCCATCAAATCTGCTACCAAGAGAAAGACTCCTCTCCCAGCATCCGGATCCAGGGCCGTGCGACAGAAGATTGTCGAAGGCAAGAAAGCTGTGAAATCTGCCTTTGAATTGCCGGATGATGTTGTGGAGATGCATGGTAAGCATTTGCCTTTCAAATTATATAAAATACTAATTGTCATGACTAACTTTGCCCTTATGTATTGTATTGGTCGCAGGCCTTCCTGACACGAAAGAGCTTCCAAATGCCTTGGCCTGCCACCGAATTGTGGATCATGTCACCCCTCCTCAGTGGAAAGGATTGCTGGACAATATGTCCATCGAAGGGGTTTGCGATCTGCACGATAAAAGTGTCACGAGGCAGGCTGTGCTGGACAACCACTTGAATGGCCGGACAAGGGAATTTCTTCGTGCATTGACAAAGGCAAGGCAAGAGATGGATGTTATGCTGGAGAGGAAGAAGCACAGAGACCAAAAGTATGCCGAGCTGGAGGCAAAGTGTGATGAAATTGAGAAAGATATTGAGAAGAATCCTCTCATCCAAGACCTCCGAGATAAGATAGCAGAGTTGACAGCAGAGTGTGGCAAACTCAGGTTGGAGGAGGCTAAGGTGGTGAGCCTCACTGGCCAAAATGTTGTGTTAGAGGCTAAGTGTTCCAGCTTGGAAGGTGAGAGGGTTAGGCTTGGAGAACTTGAGGTGAAAATGAGAGAGGAGATTGATGGCCTGCAGATGAGGTATAAAATGCTCCAAAAGGACCGTGTTGAGGTCGTATCAAAAGTGGTGCCGTACATAGCCATGGAACTATATCATAGTGATGAGGTGGGAGCTGCGATGTGGAAAGTGATCAAGGCAGCTATCTTCCATGGACGGTGCTTGGCTCTGGAGGAGGTGGCTAAAACAGGTAAGCCCGTAGACCTCTCCACAGTTGACTGCTACCGTCCCTCATCGAAGGCGGAATATGAAGAGGCGGGAAATGCATTTGCAACCGCAGAGTACCCCTTCTTGGCTGAAGCTACCAAAGACCCCATGACACCTCTTGAAGACCTCCTCTCGAAGAAGCCGCGCAAGATCAAGCCTGCGACTCCAACAAAGAAGACAGCCTCCACCAAGCCTGGCTCAACTCTTCCATCCCCAACTCCATCTCCTCAGAAGCAAGAATGAAGGCTGCCCTGTTGGCAGTAATTTGGTTCCAAGGGTAGCATGTACCCTCTTAAGACAATTTAATGTTTCTTATGCTATTCGTCTGTTACTTTAAACAATTGACTGTTTGTGATGCATGGCTTTAGCCAAAGACAATTTGAACGAGGCTTCGGCCTCGTACGCAGGGATAAGGGCATAGGCCCTTCTTTTGAATGCTATGGTGTGGGAAAATATTCCTACAAACTTAATTATTTTTGTCTTGTGAACTTCTCTTACGCCATTTTTCCAACGCTTAAACTTTACAACCTAAGGTTGAACAACCTCATTGTGTGTAAATTACAACACCAAGAATATAATGACCAACTTTGATCATTGACAAAGGGTCACGACCCATTAAATCCTTTAAGTAAGATGGCTGGTTTTTATTTTCATAATTGCCATAAACTATTAGGAGAGTTAATGTGAATGTGTTGGTAGGCTTAAGTAGTGGTATGAGGTGTTTGTTACACTGTATGCCTTCCAATTCGACATTGAAACTCATAAACGACTTGGCTGAAAAAAACCTTTGTGTTTAAGAAACGAAGCAAGAGATTTGTGGGAAATGTATTATTCATCATTGAATTGGTAGAGTGGATTACATCATTCTTGAAATGAATACTAAGACAACTACCAATAATGCTTGCTTTCCCATGAGAGGCTTTAATATACAAGAATGAAAAGTAAAAATACTTCTTAAACATAGAACTTTCAGAGGTTTGTACCATTCCATGTTCTGTTGATGGGTTCTCCGAGAAGAGTAGCCAGCTTGTAGGCTTCATTGACGTAGGCTTCAGCTATAACGTAGGGTCCTTCCCAAGTAGGTCCTAGCTTCCCCTGGTACTCTGCTTTGCTTGCACTGTTGAGGCGTAGCACATATTCCCCAGGCTTGAAGGTGGAAGGCCTGACCCTTTTGTTGTAGTAGCCTTCGATTTTATGTTTGTGCATGACTTCTCGGATGGAGGCTATCTCTCTCCTTTCTTATAACAGATCAAGGTTCTCCCTGATCTTTTCATCATTTTGAGAAGCTTCATACGTGGCCACACGCTCCGTGTGCACACTTAGCTCCGAAGGGATAAATGCTTCTGTTCCGTACATTAGGCTGAAGGGGGTTTCACCATTGCTTGACTTGGGGTGCGTCCTATGAGCCCATTGCACTTGAGGAAGCTCATCCACCCACCCGTGATGAGTTCGTCCCAGCCTTTTTTCAATACCTTTGACGATGTCTCTATTAGTAACTTCCACTTGTCCGTTGCCTTGTGGATGGTAAACGGACATCCAAGAATGCTTTATATTAAGCCCCTTACATAAGTCATAGAAGACTCCTTCGGCAAATTGCTTGCCATTGTCGGATATGATGATGTGGGGCACTCCGAATCTGCACACAATGTGCTCCCACACAAACTTCTCGATCTGTCTCCCCGTAATGGAAGCTAAAGGTTTAGCCTCAACCCACTTTGTGAAGTAATCAATCGCCACCAATAAGAATTTGACCCCACCAGGAGCCACATGCATAGGTCCTACCATATCAATTCCCCATTGGAAGAAGGGCCATGCGGATGTAACACTTGTCATGTCCTGCTTCGGCAGCTTGGGAACCTTAGAATGTATCTGACAAGCTTCACATTTTATAATGATTTCCGCAGCGTCCCTGTGCATCGAAGGCCAGTAGTAGCCTAACTTCATTATCTTCGAGACAACTGAACGGGGCCCTGCATGGAGGCCGCAGGATCCTTCGTGGACTTCTGCGATGATGCTCGAAGCCTGCTTAGGTCCGACACATCTGAGCCAAGGTGAGAGAAACGACCTTCTGTACAGGTTTTCTCCTATTAGCCGGTATTGTGGAGACTTAACCCGTATCTTCCTTGCTAGCTTGGGATCCTCGGGGAGAAGACCACTTATCAAGTACTCCCTGATGGGAGTCATCCACGTGTCTCCTTCTTCATGAACAACATCAGTGACCTCTTTACGAATAATGGACCTTTCGGGCAGAACTTCAACTAGTACTTGTTTGGTGAGATGGACGAAGGCCATAGAGGCCAGCTTTCTCAATGCATCCGCCTTCTTGTTCTGATTTCTGCGAACGTGTTGGATGGTGTAGGAATCGAAACTATCCAGCATCTCCCTTGTTTTGTCCAAGTATTGCTTGATGACGGGCCGCCTTGCTTCATAGGAGCCTGTCACTTAGTTTGCCACCAACTGAGAATCTACAAAGATGGCAAGAGCTTTGACCTCCATATCTTTGGCTAGTCGAAGGCCTGCTAATAGGGCTTCGTATTCTGCTTCATTGTTGGTGGCTTCGAACTGAAGGGCATATGTATGCTCCTTCCCTTCAGGACTGACCAGCATTAGACCTGCTCCGGAACCGTCGGAGCTTGATGCTCCGTCTGTATAAAGCTTCCAATCATCCTGCACTTCGATGAGTTTAGCCTTAGGTTCTTCCTTTTTTGTGCTTGGTTCGAAAGGTGTTTCTGCCAAGAAGTCTGCGAGAATTTGTCCTTTAATAGAATTTCGACCTTTGAACTCTATTTCATGCTCCCCGAGCTCGATAGCCCATTTTGCAACCCTTCCAGACTTTTCAAGCTTCGACAAGATCTGCTTGATTGGTTTTTCGGTTAAGACTGTGATTGGGTTGGCTTGGAAATATCGTCGGAGCCTTCTTGCTGCGTAGATTAGAGCCAATATGAGCTTCTCCAACGTGGGGTAGTTAACCTCTGCTCCTTGCAAAACCCTACTAACAAAGTAAATGGGGATTTGCCTTTTGTCCCTTTCTGCCATTAAGACCGCGCTAATGCTCTCCATTGAGGATGCCAGATACATAAATAACACTTCCCCCTTGATTCGGGCGGTAAGTGTTGGAAGTATCTCTATGAACTCCTTTATATTTTGGAAGGCGGCTTCCGCCTCTTGACTCCATTGGAATGTTTTCTTGTCGACGCAACCTTTAAGCGTCTTAAAGAACGGTAGGGACCTGTCAGCCCCCTTCGACAAAAATCGACTAAACACATCCAACTTCCCATTCAAGCTTTGTACATCCTTTAGACATTTCGGAGCTTGGAGATCCGTAATTGCCTTGACCTTAGAAGTTGCTTTGTAATCAAATGCCCCAGGAATTGCCCTTCTTCGACACCAAAAGAGCATTTCTTAGGGTTTAGTTTCATGTTGATCGCCCGAAGTTGGTCGAAGGTCTCTTGGACATCAAGGAGTAGATCCTCTTCCGTTTTGCTCTTAATAACCATGTCATCAACGTAGGCCTCGAGATTTTTGCCTATCTGCTTGTTGAAGGCTTTATCGACGAGCCTTTGGTATGTTGCCCCTGCGTTCTTCAATCCGAAGGGCATTTTTCTGTAACAGTAGATACCTTTGCTTGTATAGAAGGTTGTCTTTTCTTCGTTCTCCTTTGCCATCTGGATTTGATGATACCCTTTATAGGCATCTAGGAAACACTTCAGTTGGAATCCTGCTAAGGACTCTACCTTCCAATCGATTTCTGGCAAGGGGTAGCAGTCCTTCGGGCATGCCTTGTTGATGTCAGTAAAGTCAACACACATGCGCCACCCTCCGTCGCTTTCCTTTACCATAACTGGGTTGGCCACCCAAGTTTGGTATTTAACTTCCGTTAGAATGCCTGCTTGTGTCAGCTCATCGACCTCCTTGCAGGCGGCAGCGTTTCTTTCGGGGGCTAGGCTCCTTCTTTTCTGTTTCATGGGCTCAATATGTTTGTATTCATTGAGCTTTTGTTCTGTGCCGAAGGGCTTTCCATCTATTAGCAATGTTCTTGAAACTATGCTTATCCTTGATTATTTGCTTTGTCCAATTGTATTTGTGTAATAAACCATGAGAAAATGTCGGTTAGGGTAATTTTGGCACCAAATTTAAAATTTTTCATGACATATAGCAGTGGGCCATTAGTCTTAACAAAAGCGTCTCACGGATAGGAAGTTATATGACTAGCACAAAAAACCCTTTACCACTTAAATTCCACCAAAAATGTGAGGATCGCCCTTAGATTAGTAGGAATTAAAGCATTCATCTTTAATGCTTAGTGTGTGAACCGGTAGTATATTAGATTCTAGAACTTGTTTTGTGATGCATCCCGAGATCGCTAGTAAGACTACACTTGTGTAGTTAGGAATAACTAAATGATAAGAGGCATTAGGATAACCCTTGTTTGATACCCGTAATATAATTACTTCTTCCACATCGGTTGAGTAATTCCCCCACACCCTTTGCGTTGTACTCATCTTTAGTACACGATACCCCTAGTTAACCCCTCAGAGCCTATCCTTTTCGCGATTCTCGTGATGTTTCGGTTTTCTGGAATATCAATGAAGAGCATTGTTTACACCCCACCCCCAAATGTACACCCAAATCGCCTTAGCCTACCTTGTATGCACTCACTTTTAGTGCATTATTGTTATCACACTAAACCCTTAGTTCAATTATCTAGTTGCTTACATAAGTTGCTAAGTCGAGTCATATCCTTTGTACACAGTTTTGGGATGATTGGGACTCATGGGAAAAGTTAAAGTTTATGAAATGACGGGAAGGGAACGTTAAATTCAAATTCCCTTTATTTGCATAATAATGTACTCCAAGTGTTTTGATCTTTTCAATTCAGGTCAAATTAGTGTTAGAGTAATAAAAACTCAAGTGTAGGGATGTGCCTATAAATCCCTATCATTTTGATGTTACCGTAGAGGATGGTAGAGCAAAAGTGTATGAAAAAAAAAATCGAAAAAAAATAGAAAAAGAGAAAAGAAAAAATAGAGTGTTCAATTAAAAAAAAAAAAAAAAAAAAAAAAAAAAAAAAAAAAAAAAAAAAAAACGGGCTACCATCCTACATCTATCTTTAAATTTATGTTTGTTTGTTTCAGTTATCTAGAGTTTAGAGTGTCGAGTCTTGGCTTAGCAACGCCATTCTTCGTATGTTTGTAACATAAAGATTTTTGACTTGCCACCACTAACTAGCCTACCCCACCAAACCCTTTGTTTCCCTACCGTAAGCCTAACATTACAACCCTTTAAAAGACCTCTTTGATAGTCTTTTCTAGGTGCTTATGCCAAAGCTATGGAGGTTTGATTTATTCTCAAGCCTATGGTAATCTATGTACTAGGACCGGTTAATGAGTGTTTATCTTCCATTTCCAACTTGTTAT
Source organism: Chrysanthemum seticuspe (assembly GCA_019973895.1). NCBI lineage: Eukaryota > Viridiplantae > Streptophyta > Magnoliopsida > Asterales > Asteraceae > Chrysanthemum > Chrysanthemum seticuspe. Next base: position 133,062,036 of record BPTQ01000006.1, on the reverse strand, counting down.
ATTTCATATACACCTGAGAGATGTGAGTACCCAAACACCCCATGTGAGGTGCTAGTATATAATTTTCGTGCTTGTTATGATTTTTGCGGGGCTTATATGTGTTGTGGATTGTTTTAAACCAATGCTTCATGACCCCTAACTTATAAATTAATTGGCTAAAAGTACATTTGCTTGAGGACAAGGAAATACCAAGTGTAGGGATATTTGATAAGGTTTTAAAATGTACCTTTTTTAGGGGTCGTTTAAGCCCTTATTAGATCACTTTTGTATCCGTTATTACTTAATATCGTTCCTTTTCACTTTTTAGGTCTCTTGAAGGCAAATTGCTGGAATGGCACTTATTTGGACGAAAAGGCGCGGATATACGAAGAAAATGGCCAAAGTCAAGAATCGAGACACTCAAGCTGCTGAAACACAAGGGGACGGCGTCAGGTGTTATCTGTGACGCCGTCGCGTCACTTTTGTGACGGCTCAGTAGCCAAATTGCTTATTTACAAGTGACGGTGTCAGGCTTTAAAAGAGTAGGTCGTCGCAACTCACGGCCTAGATTTGATCCAGACGGCGTCAGAGACTGAAGGGGACGGCGTCACAAGCATAAGGTGACGCCGTCGCAAGACTAACATGGCCAAGACGAAACCCTAATGACGGCGACCCGACGGCGTCACAATTCATAAAGTGACGCCGTCGCGATTGTAATCTTATATATAGAATCCGAATTTTATAGTTTTCGGCGTGTAGTCTTTTGGAGTAAAAACCTAAACCGAACCAAGGCTGTCTTGTATAGTATTTTAGGGTTTCAAACCCTATCTTACATCAAGATAAGTGTTTTACTTCATTAATTCAATTATTTCTTCAATTACTTGTGTGTATGCTTGCATGTTCTCCATGTCCGGCTAATTTTCTTGTGTGTTTGCTTAGGGAATATGAAACTTAACTATTGAATATTGATTGGTTGTTTCTTATCTTAATTGTTAATGATCTAGTAATGCGATAGGTCATTCGTTGTGTAGTTAATGCTTGATTAATCTTTGTGAACCTTAGACTATAACACCTAGAGTAGTTGTAGGCTAAACCATCCAAAGAGTACCTTAGAGTTAGAGTTTATAATTCCTAGAGATTTTGTAGACGAGACCCTTTGGTAGTTTCAAAGAGTTAGGGACAAACGCATACCCTACGACTTTAGACACACAACGCGATTAAGAATAAGGACGTGACAATTCAACCATCAATAAGAGATAATTAAGGAGTAATAAAACCTAAGTAAACACATCTTTAAACTATCATACGAGCACACAATAATTAGACATAGACTACATACACCTTAGATTAGATAATTAGATAAGTAGAGTAATCGGTAGAAATACCAATCCCCAAATCCAAACCCCGAGATTCGTACCTTTCCTTTTCTTAAAAATATAAAAAGATAAAAAATAATCTTTCTCAACCCCAACCTTAGCGTAGTAACTTCTCACTAGCATTCCTATTCCCCTAGAGAACGATATCAATACCCGTGGCTTACCTTAATACTACACTACAACGATTAGGTTCACTGCCTAGGGTGTTATAAAACTTGCTCGAAGAAAAGGAAGTTCCTTTGACCCCGAACGACGCGTGTAGCGTTATCAGATACCCATGACTCATAACCCATGACCCATGACCCAAAACCCATGGCCAAAAAGGAGCGTCCCACGGATCCCCAGCAATACACTGGACGGATCCCTCAAGTGAGGGATCCGTGGGATCCGTGGAACAGTTGATGTTTTTCTTCTATAAATAGTGAGCCATTTCTTCATTGTTTCTCACCCATTTCTCACATATTTTCTCTTTGAGTTATAAACTCTCTAACCCCAGATCCAAGTGATATATGTATGTAGCTTTTGTTTTTATGTGATTCTCTAGGTTCCTCTTAAAGGCGAGATCACCATATTTTGAAGACGGGCAAGCTCAAGTCCATGAGTTGCCATGCTTCGTTATCATCAAGACTACTGAGGTTCTCTTGTTGATAGTTCTCTTCTTTCTCATAAAAAGTGTAGTGTTGAAGACATTAGTGAAAGATGTCTAAAGGGTAAAGGCGAAGACATTAGTGAAAGGTGTCGAACGTCCGTATTGAAAGCACTAGTGAAGGGTACTTAGAATTCAAGGCTAAAGGCATTAGTGAAGGATGCTTAGAAGTCAAGTCACAAGGCGTTAGTGAAAAGTGCCTTAAGATCGAGTCAAAGACATTAGTGAAAGGTGCCTAAGGTGTATATTCGATATGGTGTGTTCGATGTACAAGATAGATTAGTATTGGGTCAAAGGATATTAATATCCTTGTTGATGTTGTTATAAGGAGTGGATCTCCTTTGGGGTTAGTTATTGTTGTAGTGTTGGGTAGTAGTTCCTCCATTGTAATGGAACTCGGTATCTAGCCTAATACCGGATAAAGGTTAGGCGACGTCGTGATAGGTTTGGCTCTACCTCGTGGAAGAACCCGGTGGTTAGCCTAGTACCGGAAAAAGAGTAGGCGACGTTGTGAAGGCTTCTCCGCCATAAGGAGTTGGTGTCGTGTAGTGTTTACGAACTCTCGAGTAGGTGACTCGGGGAGTGGAGTAGGGCAAGGAAGGTGTCCTTGTAGCCGAACCACTATAAATACTCGTGTTGTGGTTTTGTGCTTCTTACTCCTTATTCTTTCATCACATATTTATATATGCTTGTCTATCAACATCCAACACACATATTTAAATAGATTGACATAAGTCGATCTAAATAGTTTAAAACCAAGTTTTAATCGGTAAAACTATTCAACCCCCCTTCTAGTTTTCCACAATTGGCATCAGAGCTTCGTTACCAAGTTTCTTAGAGTATATTGTACTTTAAAAACTTGATACGATTCATGTTTAATTGAAAACTACAAAGAAGGTCTTTTACAAAAACAAACACCATGTTCTAAAACACCTTGTTTGGATGTTGATTTGATGACAACATTTTTTCTCTTTTCTTATTTTTTTTTCTTACTTAATTGCACTAACCTTCCTTGTCATATTACTTAGTCAAAGCTCATACCTATCAAGCCATAGGAATCGCTTGTTAACAAGAATACCTTCCCTAAGAAGGTATCTTAAACACGAAGGAATTGGAGTTGTCTTGTGACATTTGTTGTACCATTTGTAAAGACATTCCTAAGTGCATTAAGAGGTATGATCTCCCACTTATCTCTAGATAACATTAGATTAAATAATAAGTATGCTTACATAGGAATTTATATGATTATCCTTTGCACATACTCATATACTACACGTAGCTTCGTTAGGAAACTTTGTCTTGCATACGTGTTGCTCTTTCGTCTAAAGTCTAGGTTTATAAAATTAGTATTTTATTTTACTTAATCCAAATCATATTTTTTAATAATAAAACAAAACACAAATCTCAAAAATTCCTCCTTCCCCATAAATCTTCTATCCGACGTCCACTCCACCAAAATCCTCATTTTTCAAATCTTCCACTTTTAAAAATTTACCTCTCATTCAAACTTTATCTTCCTTCTCTTCTCATCTCATTTCAAACCAAAACCAAGAAGGATCTTCATCAACATGGTTTACATCGCCTTTGTACTCATCGTCTTAACACTCATCGCTCTCGTGTTCCCCATGATTAAGTTTTCTTATGGATACATGTACTTTGTGTTGTTAATCTACATTGGTGTTATATACCCAATCCTTTGTATCGTTCTTAGCATTGAAATGAAATATTACTAATGTTTTAAGTTTATTTAGTTTATTTCTCGTAATATGTTTGACATTTCATGTGTTTCTTTATCTTTCGTATTTTTGGTCTTATGATACATTAGAAACCAAAAATGCATGCTAAAGTAAACATTGGCTAAAATACATATCTTTGTATAAACATATAAGATGCAAGAATCTTTTTTCTTCAAAATCTTGTGTCTGTCACTACAGATCTATGGATCCCTGGAGTTCTACTAGCCGGATCCCTCATGGAAGGGAACCGTAAGAACCGTCCTTCTGAAAAACAGTTCTTCATGCAAATTAAAAACCGTTTCCTTCTTAAAAGAAATATTCTCTAGAATGCCAAACATCAAGTGAGTTAATTATCATTGTTAATAAACATCTAGTAAAAACGTTAGGTAATCATTGCTTTACCTTAAATACGTCTCATCTTATTAACTCTTCACTTCTATAGGTTTCGTCATGTCGCATGAATATGAGTTCGATTTTTCACTCACTTGCGTTTACACCCCTAACATCTCTCTTGAACCCAACACACCTGGCAATCATGTCTGTGGGTTCAATAATCTCGAAACCCGTCACTTCCATGAAGGACGTATTGTCGATACTCCTCTACAATACGAAGAAGGTATCAATACCTCCTTCCGAACCATAGGACTAGAATGTCTTCTCGAAATTAACGAGAAAATATGTCCGAGGTTTGTATTGGAATTCTTCCGTCAAGTTGAACTCGTTCGTAACGAGGATCGCTCTCTATCTCTTTGGTTTTGGATCAAAAACCAAAAGTTTGTTCTAACCCTTGGACAATTTGCTCACATCCTCCGAATTCAAATCATGGACAATGTGCCTTCACTGAAGATTGGTCTCTTGATTCTTTCTTCAACCATCGTGAAGAAAATAGTCCATATTGTTCACACATACCTTCCCCTGAAGACTTGACTCGCATGTTATGCAAACCTCGACCCTATTACTCGGATCCAAACATTATCTATACACGGGATATTCGAGAAGAGTACAAGTCTCTCGCACTCATCCTGCGTGAAAATGTTTGGAGCCTTAGGGGAAATCGAGAAATCCTTCCCGCTTGTTGTGCTCACATAATGTATTGTTTGCTAACACAACAACCATACAATCTCGCCTATTTCTTCGCAAGGCGAATTGTAAATATTCAAGGCTCCAAGAACAAACTAATCCCTTATGGAATGTTCTTGACACGCCTTTATCATCACATCATGTACTTCCACCCTCAATTTCAAAGTCCGTTGTACGTACTTGTGAACAAGATGATGGAACCTCTAAACACATCTCTCATGAAGACTTTCTTCATTCCTGAATCGGCAAATACTCATCAACCATTTGATGATCCATCTAGCGAAAACGCTCAAGAAACTTAGGTTCCTTTCTAAATAGGGTCAATCCTTAGTATTCATGCTCTATCAATGTAATGCAATTTCATTCATGAAATAAAACATCTTACATTTGATATATGTACTATATTAGTGTTAGAACTCCATAGAAAAACACTAACCTTGAAATATGATGCTTTGTGCAATCCTTGCATACCTTTTGTAAAGGTGTTGTTTAGCAGGGAGACGGATCCCTAAGTTTGTGTTAGACGGATCCCTACTCTTAGGGAACCGTGGGATCTGGGAAAACGGAAATGCAATTGCAATATTTATACTTCAAACCATGTCTTTAGATCACTTCACACTAGCTAAACATAGTGCCTTAGGACCAATTAAGTCCCTCTCAAGCTGAGTAAAATTTCATACTCATTCATAACTCACTTAGATCACACTCAAGGCGCTTTTCGATCTATTGTTTCACCAAAACTCATTACTCTTCCGCTCTTACACTCACACATCATCCCTCACATGTTAATACATCTAGCTTTGGAAATCTTTCAATCTTTGCAAAAGGTTTAGTAATCCTTAACTCAAAATAGGGTCAAATCCTAGTTTTTCCATTTTTCATAAACCTTTAAGATATCTTCCAAAAGTAGTATCTTAAGTTACTATCTGGTCTCTAGGATCATTTAGCTCCATTGGACACTCTCAAATTCTTAGTGTCATCCTTGGTCACTCATTGGTACTCATAAAAGTTCCATTTTCTTCCATAAAAGGCAATCATTAGCTATATCACTCATTTCCCTTGAACATTTAAGCACCCCTTCATTTAAGACACTTAGGAGGATTTAAATACTCAAAAAGGTATAGGCTTTAGACCTTACAAACATCATTTTTATCCTTTCCTAGCTGCTGAGAGTCGGATCCCTAGGATTAGCCTAGACGGATCCCTCATTGGAGGGAACCGTGGGATCCTGGTGACAGATTTATGTCAACTCTAGCTAAAACAATCATTTCAAGCTCATCTTGCTAACTTGAACACTCCATCTCATCTTAATTAAGATCATAGATCAGTACAACTCTGAAGTTGACTCTTGTGCATGCTAATCATCACATTCCAAGGGATCTTAGTAGCTTAAGTCTTGAATGCACTTTCCAAATCTCTTTCTTTATAAACCACATTGTTAAGACTCCTAAAGTCATCATCTTCATCCTCATTTTCAGCACTTAGAAACCTTTACAAATCTCTTTGAATCATCTCGTCATGAGGAAAGATCCTAGTGGTAATTCATCCACCAAAGGACCACCCAAGAAAATTGCTCGTGTTGTACACGAAATTCCTCAACCGAATCATCTCCCATTAAATCCACAAATGGTAGGATCTCCCCTCCACCTATCAAACCAATTCTAAAAAGGATTGTTCCAGCACAAAACTACCAATGCCAAACACTACCATACCTCCTAAACAAAACAACCCCATTTCCACTAAACCATCACCATTGGTGCCTAGAGCCCTATCATTCACCACTCCACTCTCATCACCACACCTCTACAATATAGAGGATTTGCCTCCTAGGCCATATCATCCTCCACCACCGACAACTCTCTCTCCTTTGGGAGGAATAGTGGAACAAAATCAAGGTGTTGAGTCAACACTAGCTCCGGCTTCTTTTTCTCCGTCACCATCAAATAATCCCTTTCGGATTATGAGAAATCATCAAAGTCAACCACCCGACCACATGGAAGTTGACACCTCTCTACCACCACCATCATTTCTATTTGAGCCATCCTCGAATGCTCCTCCGCCAATCCCTCCTTCTTTTGAGGCTCCTCAACCCGCCTCACTTGATCCTTCACATCAAGCAATTTCCTTTCTTCCATCACCACTACCGAGCCATGACAAAGATTTTTATCATTATCAACATGTTGAAAGTTTGATACATGAAGTTCTTGAAGATCAACGATTCATGTTTTATCACCTCCTCGAATGTTTCGACGAGATTAAACCTAAACAAACTTGAGCTAGAGGATTCTAGTGGTGTCCTAGTATCAAGCGCGACTTAGATAATCTAGTAACTCAAAGTCATGTATTGTTCATTTTCTTAATTTTTAGAGTCATGTATATCGTATCTCTAGTTTTATTAAATGAAATTACATGATATTTGCTATATTGTTCTGAGTATATGATTATTGGTCTAATACATATCTCATTTTGATGGCAACATCTTTTGGTACATCACATTTGCTGTATTTTAGTTACAGACAGACGGATCCCTACGTTTTGCTTAGACGGATCCCTCCTAGGAGGGAACCGTGGGATCCGTACAATAGAAGACTAGTTTTCTACTAACTTGAGTCTTACTTGCAGGAAATTATGTATTATATACTTGCTTTCTAACATTTGTGAGTCTTACTTGCAGGAAATTTGAGTCTTACTTGAGGGATCCGTCGGATCCGTGGAACAGTAGCTGTTTTTCTTCAATAAATAGTGAGCTATTTCTTCATTGTTTCTCACCCCTTTCTCACATATTTTCTCTTTAAGTTATAAACTCTCTAACCCCATATCCAAGTGATCTATGTATGTAGCTTTTGTTTTTATGTGATTCTCTAGGTTCCTCTTAAAGGCGAGATCACCATCTTTTGAAGAAGAGCAAGCTCAAGTCCATGAGTTGTCATGCTTTGTTATCATCAAGACTACTGAGGTTCTCTTGTTGATAGTTCTCTTCTTTCTCATAAAAGGTCTAGTGTTGAAGACATTATTGAAAGATGTCTAAAGGGTCAAGATGAAGACATTAGTGAAAGGTGTCGAACGTCCGTATTGAAAGCACTAGTGAAGGGTGCTTAGAAGTCAAGGATAAAGGCATTAGTGAAAGATGCTTAGAAGTCAAGTAACAAGGCGTTAGTGAAAAGTGCCTTAAGATCGAGTCAAAGGCATTAGTGAAAGGTGCCTAAGGTGTATATTCGATATGGTGTGTTCGATGTACAAGATAGATTAGTATTGGGTCAAAGGATATTGATATCCTTGATGATGTTGTTATAAGGAGTGGATCTCCTTTGGGGTTAATTATTGTTGTAGTGTTGGGTAGTAGTTCCTCCATTGTAATGGAACTCGGTATCTAGCCTAATACCGGATAAAGGGTAGGCGACGTCGTGACAATTAAATTGAGACGGAGGGAGTATCATTTTTCGGATGCTTCAAATTAATTTGAAAGCACATTTCATTACATTTTAGTACAATTTTTAGATCAAAATCTTGTTACATATAACATTCAAGTTTTATTTGCAAGTTATGTTGTGTAGTATCCATGCATTTAAAATAGAAAACTAGAATTATATCATTTTATCATGACGATATTCTATTCATTACTTGCTATGTCGATATTTGGCCCACCCGTATGTAAAATCCTTGCTTCGTCACTGATTGATATGCAACATAAAGGAAAAGAAAATGAAAAAAAATTGTGTTCTCAAGATTTTTTATGAGAAAAAAAAAGAAAAAAAGTGGAATGAAGTGAAAGGAAGATGTAGTGTTTTTGGTGTATAAAATTTTATTCCTATTTTTTGAAGGAAGAGGAAGGAAAGAAGTGATTCTCTTCTTTTCTTTCTCTCTTATCTCTTCTTTTCTTTTCTTTTATAAACTTAACTCGAGAATATACCGTAAAGGTAATAAAGATCATCAAGTGAGCTAGATCTCTCCTGCCACCTAAGTTTTCTCTCGTCAAGACTACTTCATGACCAATTTAGTATAACAAAAATACCGCCACCAAAAAAATACCCCACAAAAATACATTTTAAAAAAAATACCCACACACACAAACAAACACACAAGTCGGTCACCTAGCCGACCCTATTCTCCATTATGTCCCTAGGGGACGCGTCCTCCATGCCTATGTGTAATAAGTGGGACCGAGTGAGACTAGTCCTCATGGAAAGACCGACCGAGTGTTTTCTTTAGAGCCTAAGGGTATACTGACGTTTTGGCTTGGGTTGGCTGACGAGCCAAGCCTATGGTGCGAGGAACCATACCAATCGTGAGCTGGTCGAGTTTGGCGTTGTGGCCACCAACTCACGCTATCAGGTATTTTATTTTATTTTTAAACAGAGGCTGTTGTGGTTCATTTCGATGGAAAGAAAACAAAGGGTTTCTATTTGTGTGTAGATTCAGTTATTACAAGTAGTAAGAAAGATTTTTTTTTTTTTTTTTTTTTTTTTTTTAATAAAACATCACTTTATTAGAAATTTATAGGATTTACAAGAAATTAGTAGGGAGTCGAGATATCAACTGTTCCCCCACTCCTCTAGTTATTATTATTATTATTATTATTATTATTATTATTATTATTATTATTATTATTATTTTTTGGTTGAGTGAAAAGTGGAGTTGTGACTGCTAAGAGAAAGAGTAGTGAGTGAAAAGGAGATTAGGGTTGTGTATGAGTAATTTTAGGCGTGTATATAATACAAAACTATTAGATTAGTTATTGGTATTTAGTGTGTTGGACTTGGATTTTAGTTATTTCGTTTGGGCCTACATATAACATCCAAAAATTAAGTGCGCCAGGCTAAAAAAAATTTCATTTGTATTCTTTTCGCTTTTGTTGTTGTTGCAATTTGTTATAAAAAGTATTTTTGACCGAAAATTTTGGGCTATTATTGGTTGGTTTAATTTTAGTAATGATATGTACACATACACTTTTACTTCATACACATAAATTTACACATAAATATAGTGGGACCACTAGGATTATACAACTAAAATTTATGTGTATGAAGTAAAAATATATGTGTACATATCACTTCCCTTTAGTTAAATATATTAATTTATTTAAATAAATAGAAAAAAATTGTGCATCATGACATCAGAAAATTGGTGTTATGTCAGAGAAAGACATTTTGATGTAATAGGCAAAACTGATGTCATGAGCAAAAAATGCTAAGATATCACCACTTTCTCGTGATATCATCTGATGGCACCACATTATAACTAGCGCTCTTAGTATAAAGAGCATTGAACAATGTCAACTATTATTTTTTTCTTTTCTACTATTTATTATATCAATATACTAAAAATCGTACAAGAGTTTTGCACAAGTACTGTAGCACAATTAAGTGCATTAAATGCACACTTTTCCAAATTGGCGAAAACAGCCCCTGAGGTTCAAGTGTCGCTGCAAAGTAAGTCCTTTAGCATTAATAATCTTTCACAACTTGGCAAAAACAGCCCCTGAGGTTTAATTGTCGTTGCAAAGCATGTCCTTTAAGCAATCCCGCTGCATCGCGCGGGTTTTCCAACACTCGTTTACAACTATTGATCAAAAGCCTTTTATTCAATCTCACAATTATGTTATTTAAACGTTATTAATGAAACTCATTGACAATATTGCACCCATATATATATAATAAAGTCATACTTTTCACCCGCCTTAATTAATTACAATATTAGTCTTAATACAAAGAATATGAAAATCTTTAGAGCACTAAGTGTGATGAAGAGTCAAAGTTACTCATTCGGGGTTTACGGAGTGACACATCATTATAACAAACCTTCACAAATAACCTTCCCTCTCATCACGCACAACTAACATCAATTTACCCATTTGGGGTCCAACACTTATAAAAACATTACATATTTACAAAATAAAAAATAAAATAAAAAATAAATAAATAAATAACTGACAAAAAGTACAAATTTTACCCACGCCGTACAGACGACGAAAGTTGGAATAGCAAGCAATAACAAGAGATGGCGGTGTCATAAAAAGCCACAACAAGCTTGCTATGTTGACATGACGAGCTATGGTTTCAATCACACCGGATGCTCTTAAAGTAATCCCTTTTGCAAAAGAAATTTAGTAGTTCTCGTTGATCAAGGTCCATATCATAATGTAGTGACGAGTTTGACTAACTAAGAGTGGTCCATTAGTTTATCAAGAACATTATCATCAATGATAAATAATGACTTATTATGGATATTCATTATAACTACAAATGTGGTAATGGTAAGTGCACGAAGCATCCGAAAAATATTTCATATTAAATATCATGACAATTGACACATAGTTGTAGAGAAGTTCACATTTATTTTAACCTCATCTTAATTATATATAAAAGTATTTTAAAAAAAATAAGTGTAAGCAAGTTTATATTTGTTTTAAAAGAACGAAAATTGAACATGAAAATTTACAAGTTATGATGAACATATATCATATTTGTGTGTTTGTTTGAGTCAAATACTTGTATAAAGTCACAATGAATGTTTTGCAGAAAATACCAAGTATTAGAATATTAATTTTTCCAGAAATTTTTTAGAAAACAAAACTTAAAATTCTGGCAGGTCAATCCTGACGGCGTCAGATTTACAACATGACGACGTCAGGCACTGTAGCAAAACTGTTTTTCAGATTTTTGTGTTTCTGTCAAAACTTAATTTTTAAAAAAATTTAGAAGTTTTAAAATTCCAGGATTCTATAAACATTTATTTTGCAAGCATTATATCTTTTTCGCTTTATATTTTATTATATATAGTGTTTATCGCCGATTTTATTCGAGGTTCGTGTTTGTTTTCTTAGTGATTTACAGGTTAAATTATATTATGCAAGAAGATTCAAGTGCATATTGGAAGAGAAACGTATCATTGATCTTATTTTCTTGGAGGAGAATTTAACCGTATATCAATATCGTCCATGCCGAGCAAATCAGGGGAGTATTAATTTCTCTTATCCCTTTTATTTTTATCATTATTATAACTTTGTTACTTTTTAAGAACATTGGGGACAATGTTTTGTAAGTCTAGGGAGAGAAAAAGTGACACCTTAGAAACTAATCACTTACTTAATGTTTGCCGTGTTTCTAGTAATTATGTAATAAACCGAAGGAAATACATGTTAGCGTAATTTTAGGAACAAATTTGAATTTTTTTATGACATTTACGAGTAAAACTTTAGTTGTCTCATGGATAGGAGTTATATAGCTAGCACAAAAACCTTACCACTCAAATTCCACCCCCAAAATGTGAGGTTCGCCTTTAAATATATAGGATAATGCTTATGAGTGTACTGGTAGTATATAGATTCTAGAACTTGTTTTTATAATGCATTCTGAGATCGCTAGTGAGACTACGTTCATGTAGTTAAGATTAACTAAATGATAAGAGGTATTAGGATAACCCATGTTTTAAACCTGTTTATATAATTACATTGGCTACACCGGTCAACTAATTACCCCACACCCTTGCTATGTACTCATTTTTAGTACAAGACCCCTAGTTAACACCTCTGAGCCTATCATTTTCGCGGTTCTTGTGATATTTCGGTGGATTCCAAAATATTAATGAAGAACATATTTTACAATCCACCCTCAAATGTACATCCAAATCGCCTTAGACTTCCTTGTATGCACTCATTTTTAGTGCATTATTATTATTTGTTAAACCCATAGTTAATTGTCTAGTTGATTATATGGTTGCTAAGTCGAGTCATATCTTGTGTATACGATTTTGAGATGATTGAGACTCATGGGTTTAGCAATATTTATTATGGAGTAATGGAGAAAAAGTCAAATTTATAATTCCCCATATCTACGTAAATGTTTAAGTACTCCATGTGTTTTGATCCTCGCAATTCGGGTCATTAGTTAGTTTTATATATTTAAAAGTTCAATTGTAGGGATGCAAGTATAAATCCCTTTGATGTGTTATTTTGTGGATGGTAGGAAAGAGTGTATAAAAAATAAAAATATAAAGAAAGAAAAATATACGAACTACCATTCCGTCTTTTTATTTTGTTTAAGTCAAGAAAGTGTCAAGAAACATACAAAAAGAGTTAGAAGTTAGTGAATCGAGTCTTGGCTTAGCAACACCACGTTATACATGTGATTAGCTAAATAATTGACTTGCAATTGCCACAAGTAAAATTCCCTATATTCACCAAACTGTGTTTTCCATACCCTTATACCTAACGTTATAACCCTTTAAAAGCCTTATTTGATAACTTATCCTAGGTGCTTACGCCAAAGCGGTGGAGGTTTAATTTTTTCTCAAGCCTATGGTAATCTATGTGCTATAACAGATAGAGAGTGTTTAATTTTTCCGTTTCCATAAATGTTATACAACTTATACACCCGAGAGATGAGAGAATCCAAACACTTTATGTGAGGTGCTAGTATATAATTTACGTGCTTGTTTTTACTATTGTAGAGCTTGTGAATGTTTTACATTATTTTAAACCAATGTTAAATGACCTCTAACTTGTAAATTGATTGGATAAAAGCACATTTGCTTGAGGACAAGCAAATCTCAAGTGTAGGGATATTTGATAAGGATTTAAAATATGCGTTTTTAGGGGGTCATTTAAGCTCTAAACTCATACATTTATGATCAATTATTACCTTAAATCGTTCCTTTTCACATTTTAGGTACTTGGGACGCAAAAACTGAAAACCGACATGTTTTAGACCTATTTGGACAAGAAAACGAAAAAAAATGACGAAGTCACGAAAAAATCTGGAAAAGGGCTCCAGACGGCGTCACAACCTCAACGTGAAGCCGTCACTTGCATTTGAACGAGATGATTTGATGGAAATTTTACATGTGACAGCTCAGAACATTTGAGCAAGACTATAATCTGGCGACTTCACTTGTATTTAAAATTTAAAATACAAAGACCAAAGTAAAAACTACACGAGAAGGCTAAGACTTTTTGAAAAGAGACGGCGTCAGACATCCTGACGGCGCCGACATAAGGCGACGCCGTCACAACGGCAGCGATGCAACTGAAGAAACCGTATTGACGGCCGGCTGACGACGTCACAACCATAAAGTGACGTCGTCAAAGTTGTAAAACTATATATATTTTCGTATGTTTTGCATTATTCATGTAGCACTTTTCAGAGTTGAAACCCTAGACGATTTTCTGCTGTTTTGTAAGGCTTTTTACATCTACTTTATCCATGTTCTATTGAAGATAAGTAATTCATTTTTAGGTATTCAATATGTTTATGTGTTGTTTGATTTTATGCTTTTTTTTTCTTCACTTTAACATGCTAGGCTAAATTAATTGGTGTTTGCTTATATATAATGAAACATAGTTATTGATTATTGATTGTCGTCTCTTGTTTAATTGGTTGTCTCGCGTGAGGATAAGAAAACTAGCTTAATTCTTATATGTACTAGCTTGTCGATCTTATTAAATGCAACCCTAGAGTGCGCTAGTGGTTTTTCTTATTGTATTTATTGCGTGAATTACGACTTATAGATCCTTGGAAACTTAATAGACTTTAAGCTTTCTTAGGGGAGACTTATACGTTCATAAAGTTAGGGCATATGTGTAACACCCCCAAAAATGACTCAGCGGAAGCATACGTGTATTGGGGCGCTACTAAGTTGGTATCACAACATAAGCATAGAACAATTGGTTTTTCATAAATAAACTTTTATTCATTTAAAAACAATATTTACATTTTTGATTGGTGCGGAAAATGGCCCATTATAAACAAGTGGTCCCAATACATAAATCAGAGTCGTCTATGACCATGCCTTGCCTTTTCCTTGCGCCTCCAAAGATAAGCTATCACCTCAAAACCTGAAGATACATGCTAAAAGGGGTCAGCTTACGCTGGTGAGTTCATAGGTTTATTTAAAAAGGGATTTCAGTACACTGTTTCAAATTTGGTTTCTGATGATCATTACGTCTTGCATAATGTCATAAAGTTCATGATTTCAGTTCATAAAAGGATTTCATAAAAGAGATTTCATTAGTGGACCATAAGTAGGGTATATGTACATTACAACGAATATAATGTCATATGTTGAATCTATTACGCTAGCACTAAGTTCATGCAACCGAAACTACGACAATTCTTGTATGCACAAAGAAGTCATACAAATACGGAGCCCATGGCGAGTGTTTATCCCAATACACTCGGTCCTGACATGCTATGTGTTTCGCCTTGACCCAAGCGGGGTCAACCGAACAGAGGAGTCACCCTCAATAGATCTATTTATAACATTCGCGCTTCCCAGCAGGAATTGACGGTTCATGAAGAGGGCAATTTGGGATCTAAGGACTTAGGCTAAGCTGCGTAATATTCTGGGTCAAACATTTTGGTATGCTCTATAAAACATCTATGTATGATGAAAACTTTAAACATGTAAAAGCATAGTATGCATGGAATGCACAAGTAAAATGATTTAAGTAAAATGAGCATGTGTCTTCCCCCAAAACAAGTATAAAACAGTTAAAAGTAGGAGCTATGAAACTCACCTTGGCCATATGTAATATGAAGTCTAAAGGGAATTAAATCAAGGAGTGATAGTGCACGGCTCCGACACGCAACCTAATTAATACGGCAATTTAGTCTTTATGTTTAAGACTCGATAAAGTTTAACTAACTTTATAAATTTTAATTGTTTGATTTGTTGTTGTTGTTGTTGTTGTTGGTGAGGCATCGTTTAAGTTTTGAAAAACAGTTTTCAAAGGTTTATGTGCATAGCGGCTTATGGTAGAGAGACAGAGTATCTAAAGGAAAAGTATCGAGCATGAACGAGACCTTGGCTTGATAATGATCGAATGATGAGGTACGAAAGATAATACATAAAATGTGAGACGCTGATGCGAACGAAAAATATATATTAAGTGTGTATCTAAATTCATGACACCAAGTATAAGTATATTTATATTGAAACGAAATTAAATCCTAACTTGATTTGTGTGTCGATTGCACAGAAAATAGAAAGTAAAATTTTATGAATATATTTCATTATCAACATATGTTGAAAGTTTTATATGTGCACTCGTCTTATATTTATATGATAGGGAAATACGGCTTTTTCAAGATAAAAATCCGTTAGTAATTTGTAAAATATGTTTATAGAAAACTTGGTGTGAACCGAGTATACATATTCTCTCTATTTGGGTTGAAGAAATGTCAAAACTTGTATATCATTTGTATTCACAAACATACAATGTAGGTAGTACAGTTTATTATTTAACACATTTTGAAATGTCATATATTTAACTCGTCATTCACAATTAGAAAATTTACAGTATATGTTTTCAAGAGTACATTTCATTTGTAAATCGTAAAATAGCAAGTATTTTTATAAGAAATTTGGCATGACTGATGTACAACTCTAGTTGTTCATGAAGATTTAGGTCAAGAGTTAAGTTTTAAATACCCGAATTATTATTTACCGGTTTATATTTTTTTTACAATTGAAAGTATAAACAACATTCATTTGAATTATATAAATAGCATCTAATTACAAGTATAGAACTTGTTTTATTTTACATAACAGGTTTTAATGTTTTGTTTATCATTTACTCATTTATTATGTATCTCGCGTGACTTGTGTTTTCAAAAGCATTGACGATATAATACGAGTTGTGTGTTTATTACACGTCGTGAATGATGAGTCGAGTGAAATGAGGCGAGACGGGAATGAAGTCATAGAATAACTTGAGATGTTACAAAATGAACCGAGCGTCCACTTGTGGGCCGTTAAACGACAAAACAAACACCACCGACGGGGGCTGCTTATCAGCAAAACAAAAGCAAACCAAACACACCTATTGGTGCAGAAATTTAGTAACCCAAACGCACCATTTAGTGCAGAAAATTCAGCAAACCAAACACACCATTTAGAGCTGAAAATCAGCGGGCAAACGCACCCTTTTGGAGCTGGAAATCAGCTACAAACACAAGACTCTTGTGAGCCTATACGCACATCGAACCAAGGCAACAAAAACACTAGGATTCTTACTCGACTGATGACCAGTGAAGTCGGGTACTACCCGACATGAGCACATGACAACGTAACATACTCGTGGTTATGGGGCTGTTTCGGATTGGACAAAGGCAAAGAAGCAAACATTCTACGAGTGAGATTTCCATCGTAATCGAGGCAACCAAATAATCAAAACAAACACCTCGGGTGAGGCTTTAATCTCAGTCGGGACAACCAACATGTAACTACCGAAATGAGCAAAAACATAAGGCGATTATGCCACAAATACGGGAGATAGAATTCCAAAGAAATAAGCAGAAAGTGAGCTGAGTGGTCATCATTTAGCAAGGAATTAAGCCACGATAAGTAAGCCGAATATGTCTACTATTACGCCGACGAATAAACTGAAAAAGGTCCCGAACAAATCAAATTTTAACAAGCCAATACTACTTTCACTCATGTTTTTAAGTTTCTTTCTGTTTTTCTTTCACCATAGTTAAACGCAACAATAACAACAACAACTTCTATAAGTCCAAATTTTGTATTATTCAAATTCAGTAATTGTTTACAAAATAAAATTAACAACTGAAAATTTATGACAGATTTTTATTCTTACTAGGAAGATAATGGAGTCGAGGGATAACCGAACACATGAAGACTCCAGTTGAGCACGAAATAGTTGGACTTGAACGAATTGAAGCTTGATTTAGACTCTCCATATCCCAAGTAACAAAACCCCCTTATCAATTTCAGGAATCCCTTTGATTTATAGAACCCTAATTTTTTTTTGTTGAGTTTAATTGGAAGTGATGAAAATCAGTGATAAGTGCCCCTTTATATAGCTGAAAGAATGGCAAGGGGATTGTGACATATCCGAATTTCGTCTCTTCATCTCTTACTACTCTTAGCTCAAGTTTTCTTCTCTCCTAGCCACGTATGGAGGTCTAGTGTCTAGGGGAGGGGCGCATAGACTGAGTATGAATGTGATGGCTCATGTTTGATTGAAGAGGAAAGGGAGCATGACTCTTTTTGCTTTCTGGTTTTTGGAAGAGACGAAAATTAGGAAAAAGAAAGGTAGATTAGGGTGAAACGTGGAAGAGAGAGAGATGCCAGTTATCTCTTTTGTTTTATTAGATAAAACAGTATAATCGGTACTCCGTGTTTTGTCGAATCCTCAAGTAAACGTATCTTCCCGGTATCCGAAAAATATAAAAACTATATTTTTGAAAACGATTTTGTAAACGTAATAATATGACATTCTTATTACGTTGAAATTTGATTATAATTGTTTGCCGTTATTTAATTGGTGTCGGAATGCGTGCGGTGCCGTGACTTTCTAAATTCTCGAGATAACTTCTCGTTTTCTTTCGTAAATTATTAGTGATTGATAAAAAGTGTAATTTTTCTCTTGTCTCAGTATTTATTTTTAGTCTTGTATGCTACTGCGCAGCAGTATGCGGAATAACTAATGAATTAAGCTTATGTACGCTTTAATTTTAACTTGGACAATAATAAATTTCACAGATACTTTGTGGGCAAGTATTGTATGTGCGGTGTCTTATTTCTAATAGAAATGAAATGACCTCTCGTTTTTATATTTTAGATATTGGCATTTTGTCGGAAAATAATTGATTTGAATTTTCTGACGTGATAAATATTATTAAAATAATCCGAAATTTTACGGGTTGTTATAATATGACACCTCCCTATGACCAATAACAAGAAATACAACGCTCCAATTAAAACAAGGACGCGACAATTTGATTAATCAATAAGAGATAACTAGGGAGTAAAGAAAATCTAAGTGAACACATTTTCTTATCATAAGAGTTACCACCAATTTACTTTTCCGCATACTTAGTTTGATTTTAGTTTATTTAGTTTGGTTTTAATTAATTAGTAGTTAAAACGACCACCCTTCAAACCCTAAGATTTTAATTTGCTTTCTAAAAAATATTAAAAAAAATACAAAAAGACTCATCCCTCACCTTTAGACCTATCTCGACATACACTTCGGCCTTCACAAAACTATTCTCCTAGAGAACCATCAATCCCCCGTGTCTTGCCTATACTACACTACAATGGTTAGATACACTGCCTAGGAGGATTGTAAAACTTGAGGTTTTGAAAAATTATGCTATCACTAGGCTAGATTTATTAGTATTTGCTTAGAATTGCATGAAACCTAGTTATTGATTATTGTGTGTCGATTCTTGTTTAGTTAGTTGTGAATTGCGTTAGGAGTAGGAAAATTGGCTAGGTCAAATATATTACTAGCTTGAACGTCCGACTAAACACTTAGGTATTATTAACTTGATGTTCGTTGTATTTAATGCGCGAATTGTGTTTGCATTGTAAAAATTCAGAGTTAAAAGGGGTATTCTTTATTATTATTATTATTATTATTATTATTATTATTATTATTATTATTATTATTATTATTATTGTTATTATTATTATTACACCTAACGTTACAACCTTTTAAAAGTCCTCTTTGATAGTTTATCCAAGGTGCTTACGTCAAACCGGTGGAGGTTTGATCATTTATCAAGTCTATGGTAATCTGTGTACTATGACAGATATAGAGTGTTTATTTGTCCTTTTCCATAATGTTATATAACCTATACACCCAAGAGATGAGAGAATCCAAACACTTTATGTGAGGTGCTAGTATATAATTTTCGTGCTTGTTATGACTATTATAGAATGAGTTATGTTGTAAATTAACTTTAAAACAATGCTAAATGTCCCCAAACTTGTAAATTGATTAAGACAAAAGCATATTTGTTTGAGGACAAGCAAATGCTAAGTGTATGAATATTTGATGAAGTGTAATTTTATACGTTTTTAAAGGGTCATTTAGCCTCTAAATCTGTATACATTTGATCATTTATTATCCTAAATCGTTTCTATCTGAATTTTAAGTACTTATGAAGAAAATGATGGAAAATGGCACGTCTCGGGCTCTATTAAGCTGATAAACGTAGAAAACGACAACATAAAAAAATTCAGAACAAGGCCTTGAGCCGGCGTCATAATCTCTGAGTGACGCCATCACTTGAAGTTATTGATGAGATCGTAGTTTCAGAATTTGAAAGTGACGGCTCAGTATGTGGAGACGGCCTCGATCTGACGACGTCATGACAAAAAATATGAAGAGCGATGGCGTCACAAACCATAAGGTGACACCATCACAATAAGTCGGTTATGAATCCGAATCCCTAATGACGGCGAGCTTACAGCATCACAATTAATAAGTGACGTTGTCACAACTGCAATCCTATATATATTTTCATATGATTTTCATTGTAAGTGGTGGAACTTTGTGGGCAACTTACATATAAAACCTAGTCCGCATTTTATCAGGTTTTTAGGACTTTTATCCCCAAGGATCATCATGTATTGGTAAGATAAGTTGTTTAATTAATCATTCAATTATGTTTAATTGTGATTGTTTGATTCCTTTATATGCTTTTTTTTTCATTACTATGTTAGGCTAGATTTATCAGTATTTGCTTAGGATTGCATGAAACCTAGTTATTGATTATTTTGTGTCAATTCTTGTTTAGTTAGTTGTAAATTGCGTTAGGAGTAGGAAAACTGGCTAGGCCAAATATATTACTAGCTTGAATGTCCAACTAAACATTTATTATAATTAACATGATGTTCGTTGTATTTAATGCTTGAATTGTGTTTGCATTGTGAAAATTGAGAGTTAAAAGGGCATGCTTAGACACCGCTCAGTTAGAACATACTTCATAGAGTTAGGGAGTAACCAACCCTCAATAGATATTAAGGAATACAACGCTCGAACTAAACAAGTACGTGACAACTCGACTAATCAATAAGAGATAAATAGGGAGTAATGAGATTCTAAGTGAATACACTTTTCTATCATACGAAGTTCACCAATTTACTTTTCTGCATATTAGTTTAGTTTATTTTAGTTTTATTAGTTTTAAAAACCAAATTCCTTAAAAACCCGAGATTTTACTTGCTTTCAATTAAATATAAAACTACAAAAATAATCATCCTTCAAACCTTAGACTTAATTCGTTATACACTTCGAGCCTACTTCACTATTCCCTTATAGAACGATCAACCCCTCATGTCTTACCTATATTTCACTACAACGGTTAGTTACTCTGTCTAGGAAGATTGTAAAACTTCTTGTGTTTACAATTATCCGCATCAACAACATATTCATTTGACACCACGTTTTTCACCTATTCGATTAACCAATTTAACAATGTCCTCCTTGCATCTTGTTAAATCATATCCTAACACTCCCCCAATTTCAACATATTTTTCCATACCTTCTTTTAACGATCCAGAGGATAATGATTTTTTGAGCAACTTGAGTTTATTACCTTGAACATCAAATGATGTTGTAGAGCCAATCCCTTCTAAGCTTGGTGCATTTTGTAGAAACCTCATACCATTAAAAATAGGAGGAAACGTATGGTTGCTATTTTCTAATCGTTGACCTACCTGATCTTTTTCCTGCTCGTGCACCTTTTTCATTGGGTTATCGTCTGACTGTTTTCTTGTATTATTATCCTCTACATTGCCTTCCATAATTACCTATGGTTCATGTGGTTTTGGTTCTTCATTCCCAGATTTGAATATGTCTGGAATAACCTCATTAATTGGCACTTCCTTCTCATTCTCATTTGTATAAAATGAATCCATCTTCTCATCTAAATCACCTTCCTCTACTTACGAACTACTTCCCATTCCTTTTTAGACTTGTTGTATACAAGGCAACCAATCTGTAATTTCTCTAACATTTATTTCATACTCCTTTCCGTTCAAAACTACAATCCCTGTCTCATTAATTTGCCTTTTACTTTTAGAACACACGTATATCTTTCCACTACTTTTATGTTCCTCCGGTTTAGAATCCGATAATAAGATATTACCATACATGCTTGCAACCTTCTTATACGCTGGCATTGACCAAGCACATAATGGCATTCCTTATATTTCAATCCAAATAGCTTTATCCTTAACGACAAAGTTATCCGATGGTGTGATAATCTGTTTAAAGTGTGCTCCACTCCCCTGATGTTTTCTAAAACTAATACACATTGCAGACAACATGAATTTATCCAAACCCACATACCACCATCATAGTTTATTTTCACATCGTCAAAGCCCTCATCAAAACACATTCGAATCACTGAGGAATTATCGTCTCCATATTTACTTCACCTAGAGCTATCCGATGTGAAAGTTCAACAGATTGATATTCCCCCACCTCTAAAATAATCTTACTCTGTTGATCATCATGTTGCTTGTCCACCTTGCACCCTTTCAACATATTTGCATATGAAATGCCATGCACTTTGTTTGTATGCATTGGAAATTGTCCTCCCTCCCAACAACTTCAGTATTGGTCTTGTCTAGACTCCTCTTTAGCATCTCTCTTGAAAACCGAGCCCTATGTATGAACAGACGAAAGCTTCCAACCCAAATTGATTGCAATCTATAATCCAATCTATGCTCATCCTTGACATCATAGAAATGAATAAACGTGAATCTTTCACCTTGTTTGGATAACCTCTGAACAATATAAACGTCCACAAGTCTTCCATAACCCTCTAATTCCTTCCATAGATCAAGCACCGTTAAATGTTTTGGAAAATTCGTCACGTAATACGTGGCAGCCAATAGGTCTAAATCCTTATCATTTGAACTTGCAGCGCTGGTTTTTTCGTTTCCAATCTTCCATTCAAAATCTTTGTGATGAGCCATCAATAGTCGACGTCTGGTCCCGTCAAATCTGATGAAGTTAGCAATGCGTCGCCGTCGTTACTTTTACTTGATTAACTCCTTCAATTAAATAACCTAAGGATTAATGGAAGGTTTATACGATAACTTTATACATTAATTTGAATTTCATGAAAGTAAATGAGTTTAGAAGGGTTAATGGATTTGTTGAAGTTGTTGTTAAAGTTGAAATTGTTGTCATAGTGTGAATTGGTTGGGTGTAAATTGGTTGGCTAATGTGTTAAAGTTGGGGAATTGGTTTGGGATATGGTATGTCGAGCCAAATGATAGAAGTTGGTTGGTGTTTAAGGTGATGGAATTTGTGGATCATGGTTTGTTTGTATTAGAAGAAGATGAGGAACTCAATATTTAGTTTTGGGGGTCGGCGAGCATGAAGTTGACCCATTGTTGATTGAGACTCATTTTTATAGTTAATAAGATGTAGAAATAAGAGAATTATTGTTGAGTTTAGATGTAGAAGTGAAAGTTGAAGTGTGTGTAAAAATTGAAAGATTAATGAGGGTATTTAAAGAATTTTTAAAAGGATAAAAAATTGAGAAAAAAATTAGGTTCAATGCCAAAAAAAAAGGGCTAGAAAACTACTCCAACCTCCATATTTATTATTTGCCCGTTTTCTAACGTTCCAAAAAGAGGGGAGGGGGAAAAAAGAAAATAAAAAATCTTCACTGCGTGGGCTGGTCATCAAGGCGCGAGGATCGACGACGCCAACCCTGGTGTCCTTGTGGCACCATGGGGGTTACGTTGTGGGACGACACTAGGCTCAACAGCCAGCTCTTATGCAAATAACGTTTAGTACGTTACTATGTTTGCATTAGACATTTCCGTTTCCTATCACATCAACAAGCATGGTCAGGTTACGTTGCAAAATTTGATTCATAGTTACGTTCACCGTACTTTAACATTTTAATAAATTAAAATGATATATCTGAAATGCCAAAACAATGATGATGACGTATAGTCTGGTATCGGGTCATAAACCCGACCACAACCCAATACTAACAAGCCCGGTACGACCTGGGCCACTTTCAATAACGGTTTGGGCTCACGAAGGCCCAAGCCCAAATCTATTTATGGATTTGATACATGATATCTTCTAAAATACGAAGATAATAATTCCCAACCGATTTTGGCGGGATACGCCGAAGGTTGGGGAACACGGAACCAACAAGGATCCCGTGCATATATAAGGGGAATCATATTCCTCGTTTAAGGTACGATCTCATAACCCTAAAACTCCTTAAACCCTAAACCGATTACTTACTCTCACGCCGGAGGATAATCGTGGGAGACAATCCCACGGTAAGCCTAACGGTGTTTCTTGTCTCTTAGTGCGCAGGTCTCAAGCAGCAATTCTCAATTGGTACGAGAACCGGAGCTCCAAATCAGGAACGTCCAACTTTTGTATCAACAAGTGGCGCCATCCGTGGGACCCTACACTAAGAATCGACACTAGAATGACAAAACACGGCAATCAGCGATCGCAGTCAGATCTTATGGGGAAGAAGTCACAGAGTGGACTAACCCCTAAGCAGACCGCTGGGACAACCAGCGCTGCTAAAAGTAAGGGGTCGGGTCAAGACTTGATCTTCCCTCTCGTAGAACCGCACTCGGGAATAACCCAAGTCACTACAACCACCACGAGTGGAGTAGACCCACTGCGCACTCGGGAACAACCCGTCTTTACTACTCCTTTCCAATCGGTGCTAGAAACTGACTTGACAAAGATACCAGAGGCACCAGGACGGGATAAGAATGCAGCGGTAGAAACAAACGCGCTCACTCTCGAGGGAGTCGCGCCAGAATTAGCACCAGAAGCTTTCGTATCCCAAAACTACGAAGCATTGGCTGCCCTCATGCAGGAGGAAGAGAAGAATAGATCAGGGCGGAACCTGAAAGCCCGACTCAATTTCGATTCGGAATACGATACTTCTCCACCGCGCCACCCGAAGGAAAAGCGCAGAGGAAGCGGTCATAAACCCCCAGTATTCAACAGAATCGGGAGGAGAATCGAGGGTGATGAGATATCTCACTCGCAACACTTGAGTGATAGTGATAGAGAGGAACGGCGTACCAGTGTCTACGCCAGACTGGGTAGCCGTAGGGTACAGGATAGACTGGGGCGAAAGTACTCCCCAAGTGAGAGCCCTTCAGATCCAGACTATGAGTCAGATTCTGAGGAAGGCCGGCGCAAGCGCCGTAAGAAGGTAAATTCATCTTCTGACAACTCCTCGGACAACGAGGATAGTGATACAGGGCATTGGAAATCCAGAAGCAGACGCGATAGCCAAGAGGAAGACATGTCTCTCCCATGGCGCCGTCAGAAAGTGGATGCGTTTACCAGACGCATTAGTGATTTCTCTGAGAACAAGAAAAGGCGCATGCCTGCAAATGTTAAAACCTATGATGGGACAGGTGATCCTGATGATCACCTAAAATTTTTTGAATCAGCCGCGACTATCGAAAACTGGCCACAACCAGTTTGGTGCCATATGTTTAATTCCACGCTGGTGGGAAGCGCGCGGAACTGGTTCAACAAACTCCCACGAAGGAGCGTGAATGGTTTTGAAGAGTTGCGAAAGGCGTTCCGCCTAAATTTTACTCAACGCAAAAAGTGTGCTAAAAACCCTGTCGAACTCGCCAGGGTAAAACAGAACCAGGGAGAATCCACGAGCGCATTCATGGAACGCTTCAAAGATGAATGCATGCAGGTTAAAGCATGCCCTGAAGTCTTAAAGATCTCGGGCTTCATGAATGGGATTAATAACCCAGAACTCATCAAGAGGTTGAACGACAAGATCCCTGAGACCTTCGATGAACTCATGAAGCGCTCTCGGTCTTTTGTCCAGGGAGAAGCCGCCGCGGCGGATAGCAAAAAGAACCATTCCAGTTACCGGTCACAGGAACAACCTGGGAGACAATCCAATGACCGAGGTAATAACCGTAATAGGAGCTATCGCAGCCAGAGGAGCGGCAGAGACAGGGATAATGACAGGTATACTCCCCTGATCAAAACCCCAAAGGAAATACTCGCAGCAGAAGGAGCGAATTTCCCAAGACCACCGCAGATGCGCACACCAGAAGATAAGCGCACTGGGAATGGATACTGTGACTACCATGCACAAAAGGGTCACACCACTAACGAGTGTGTCCAGCTGCGCCAACTCATCGACAAGATGGTCAAAGGGGGCAGGCTGGACCACTTAGTTAAAAACATTAAAGAGGGAAGAGATAAGCAAAAGAATGAAAACAAGAAGGAGACACCCAAGGATAAGGCCGACACAATCTATATGATACAGACGTGGCAGCGAACCACCAGACAGAAGGTCAGCCAAGAGTTTTCCCGAAGAAGTGAAATCTCTTTCCCTACTTTGACGGCGGACAACGCAGCATCAGAGCCCCTCACCATTGAAATTAGTGCGGGTGGTCACGACATACACCGCATGTACATCGATGGTGGGGCATCGGCAAATATTATGTATGAGCATTGCTTTAAAAGACTACGTCCTGAAATACGTAGTCAGTTAAATCTGGTCAATACCGCACTCACCGGTTTCACGGGTGAGAAGATATGGCCTATGGGCCAACTGCGATTGCTAGTCAGCGTTGGCGACGCAGAGCACTCTACAACAACCTGGATGGATTTCATGGTGATCAAATCCCCTTCATCATATAATGGCATTATTAGGAGGCCCGGGATATCAGCCATGCGCGCGGTGCCGTCAACAGCGCACGGGATGCTTAAATTCCCAGTTGAAGGGGGCATTGTTACTCTTTACAATGCCACGGTGCCAAACAGAGAATGTAACACAGTTACATGCGAAAGGGAACCAATCCCGAAACAGTGCGCGGCCAAAATTCCCAACTTTAAGGTCGCAATTCACCCAGAATATCCAGACCAGGAGATAACCATTGGAGGGTCATTGTCGGACAATGGCAAAGCGGCTGTGTGCGCGCTCCTACAAAAGAACGTAGACATTTTCGCATGGGAGCCAAAACACATGACTGGAGTTCCACGCTCGATCACAGAGCATAAACTTAGAATCCGACAAGGATACGTACCGATACGCCAGAAGAAGCGTGGCCAAGCTCCAGAGAGGGCGCAGGCAATTCTGGCAGAGGTACAGAAATTAGTTAAAGCGGGAATTATGCGTGAAGTCTATTACCACGATTGGCTTTCTAATCCAGTAATGGTCAAAAAAAGCGACGGTAGCTGGCGGATGTGTGTAGACTTCACCGACCTTAATAAAGCATGCCCACAGGACTGCTATCCATTACCAGAGATAGATTGGAAAATAGAGTCCTTGTGTGGATACCCGTTGAAGTGTTTTCTCGACGCGTACAAGGGATATCACCAGATACAAATGGCTCAAGAAGACGAGGAAAAGACAGCGTTCCACACAAGCCAAGGCGTTTACTGTTACACAAAAATGCCGTTTGGCTTGAAGAACGCGGGTGCCACCTATCAGCGGTTGGTAGACAATGCCTTCGAAAAACAGGTGGGTCGCAACCTGGAAGTCTATGTGGATGACCTGGTCATTAAAAGCCATACTGAAAAGGAACTGGTGCGCGACATAGAAGAAACATTCAAAACTCTACGTGAGATTAACATGAAGCTAAATCCTAAGAAATGCACCTTCGGCGCTACCGAAGGCATGTTCTTAGGGTACTTGATAGAACCTGATGGCATAAAACCGTGTCCCGAAAAGACAAAGGCGGTAATTGAGCTTCCCTCACCACGCACGCTGAAGGAAGTCCAATCCCTCAACGGAAAACTAGCCGGCCTCAACAGGTTCCTATCTAAATCAGCAGAAAAGTCACTGCCCCTTTTCAAAACACTCAAGAAGTGTATAAAAAAGGGTGACTTTCGGTGGACAACGGAGGCGGAAGAAGCTTTCACCACACTCAAACAGCATCTAGCAACGCTCCCAACACTCGTGGCACCCCGACCAGGGGAAGAGCTGATCATGTATCTGTCAGCAACTCATGGGGCAGTCAGCGCAGTGCTACTAACAGATAGGGACTCGGTGCAAACCCCTATCTATTTTGTCAGCAAAGCACTCAAGAAGACGGAGATGAACTATAGTGCCATGGAAAAATTGGTCTTGGCTAATATTAGTGTTTGCCGCCAAGCGACTGCGCCGGTACTTCCAAGCGCACCCGATAGCGGTAATTACAGATCAAGCCATCAAGCAGATCATCTCCAAACCCGATGCGTCAGGACGACTCCGGAAGTGGAGTGTGTTGCTAGGTGAACATAACATCTCGTACAGACCACGTACCGCAATAAAAGGACAAGTTCTGGCGGACTTCATCATCGAGAAGCCAGATACTGACGAGGTACCTACACCAAGCGAAAAAGCACTACAAGATCCATGGATTTTGTTTACAGATGGGTCCTCATGCGTGGATGGCTCAGGAGCTGGCCTTATTCTCACAAACCCAGAGGGAATGGAATTCACTTACGCACTGCGTTTTGAATTTACCTCGACAAACAACGAGGCAGAATATGAAGCCCTGATCGCTGGACTACGCATTGCAGCTCGAATGGGTGTACGTAACTTGGAAGCAAATGTGGACTCTCGACTAGTGGCCAACCATGTGTTGGGTGAATACGTGGCCAAAGAAGAAAACATGATTCAGTATCTTGAGAAGACTAAAGCACTGATCAAAGGCTTTGACAGATTTACTATCAAGCAAGTCCCTAGAGGAGAAAATCGCAAAGCAGATGCACTGAGCAAGATAGCCTCGACAAGCTTCGCACACTTATCAAAGCAAGTGCTGGTGGAAACACTGAAAAGCAAGTCGATAGCGGAGATGGAAGTTTCCGCAATCATAGAGGAGGATGGTCCTACATGGATGACCCCAATTGCAGATTTCTTAAGCAAAGGGACATTACCCCAAGAACAGACAGAAGCCCGCAGAATACGGCGCACAGCGCAGAAATTCGAATTGCGCGACAACATACTGTATCGACGTTCTTTCCTCCAACCATGGCTTCGATGCGTAGGCCCCGTACAAGCAAATTATGTGCTGCGAGAAATCCATGAGGGTTCATGTAGCATGCACGCAGGACCACGGTCTGTTGTAGCACGCGCCATGCGATCGGGATACTACTGGCCAACCATGCATAAAGATGCGCGGGATTTGATAAGGAAGTGCAATGATTGCCAAGTCCACAGACCTGTACCGCGCAAACCACAGCATGAGTTAACACCAATCACGGCGCCATGGCCATTCTACAAATGGGGCATTGATATCGCCGGTCCTTTTCCAATAGCAGCAGGCGGTCTCAAATTTCTCATAGTCGCTATAGACTACTTCACTAAGTGGATCGAAGCAAAAGCAGTAGCGACAATTACTGGCAATCAAGTAAAACGCTTTGTCTGGGACAACATTGTATGCCGCTTCGGATTACCTGGTGAAATCATCTCGGACAACGGGAAACAATTCTGCGACAACCCCTTTAAAGATTGGTGCGAAAAGTTAAACATCACCCAACACTTTGCGTCGGTTACGCACCCACAAACCAATGGTTTGGTCGAGCGTGCAAACCGAAGCCTGGGTGAAGGAATCAAAGCACGCTTGGACAAGCACAAAGGAAGGTGGGTCGAAGAACTTTCACATGTATTATGGGCACACCGTACCTCAGTTAAAACCAGCACAGGGGACACCCCCTTCTCTCTTGTATACGGGACAGAAGCCGTTATACCAACTGAGATCGGCATGCCAACTATCCGCACTGCGGAGATTAATGTGACTACAAACGACGACGAAAGACGTGTCGACTTGGACCTACTGGAAGAAAGACGCGAACGCGCAGCTATACAGGAGGCAAGGTCGAAGTCAAAAATGAAAGGATACTATGATGCCAAGGTACGCAGTGTTTCATTCAGACCAGGTGACTTTGTCTACCGCGACAATGAGGCAAGCCGCGCGGAAGATACAGGTAAGCTCGGACCAAAGTGGGAAGGACCTTATGAGGTCACTGAAGCAACGGGCACAGGCGCGTACCGGCTACGAGGTTTGGATGGTCGTGACCTACCGCGCACATGGAATATCAGCAACCTCAAGAGGTGCTACCTATAAGAATTGCTACGGCATAGCGCGCAGACGCTCCGCACTTTCAGTGCTCAATAAACATTCATGTACTCAGTTTTTATTTTTCATATTTACTGTTTTCTTTGTTATTTCCTGATAAACTTGCAAGTATCAATATAAACGTCGCGGTTTCTAGCTAACTCCGCGACACATTTTAAGTTGTTATCTCCATATACTGTATGCTTTAACAATTTTTTATTTTGCCCACGATGGCGTGCATGCACTACGAATAAACCCACGATGGTAAAAGGATAAGTTGACCTACTAACTAACTTATTGAGTAAGAGGGTTGCAAACCCATCAATATCGGATCACGCATCCTTGTTAAACACCTTGTTCTCAAGACGTTGGAATGAGATATGTGCGCATCCCACGACGGTTGCGCAGTAATGCACACGTGCACGTTTAACAACTGGGGAACCAAGATACTTGCTTCCTTAATAAGATATTTACAGCACGCTGAATATCATTACATACACGGTTATGATTAAATACTTAGAATTATTTTCCGACGTATACTATAATTTTCATACACGACTATGAATTTCTTACATTGGCAGACAGATATGTATACATTACAAATGCCTACAAGCAACAAGCAAAAAAGAAATTTTTATTTATAACTACGAGTTATTACAAACGATATCAAACATATCCGCTACATGCTACTACAACGCCTAAGTGACGAAGTGCCAACATGACTGGTCGCTTCTTTAACTTCGCTAAGGCTCTTCAATACATCTGAATCATTAGGCGACACAGTGGCCACACTGACTGGCACTCCATCAGACCTCGGCAAGTGAGCCGCACCAAGTCCACACAAAACGGCCTTACCTGCAATACCCTTTTTCTTGGCAAGACGGGTGGCATGCGCTTCCAAGACCTCCTTTAGAGGTACCTCTTTCTCCAATGCAAAGGGATCCTGACTATCCCTAGGACGTACAAAGACGGGTACTTGGAGCTGCGACTCATGGGGTTTCAAAAAATAGTCCGGCTATGTGTCCGCATCCTCAGCACGATGACGTGCCAATGTCAACCCCGCCATAATAACACTTATCGGATAATCTTGGTCGCGCTCAAGCTCCGAAATCATTGGGAGCTCTAAGTCCTTCATTTTCTGCATGGCAGCGACCAAATGATCATATGACTCAGCGTCATAATTGGGTACCTTATCAAGGGGCGTCTCCAACAGTTTGGCTTCGGAGAGCTTTTCAATCGCCTCTGATTTACCACGCTCCAGAGCGCATTGCACAACCTCTCCAAAAGCATTAACCACTTCTGGCGATTCTAGGGTACTAAGCGCAGCCATGCGCAGACCGTGGCCTATGAGCCACCTACGCTCTGCAATCACTGACATAAGATGCGGATACAATTCTTCATCGTACTCGATGCTCAGCTTACGCAGCTTTGCCTCCTGCACCTCCAAGGACCAGCTCACAGTATTCCCAAGCTCCCCCAACTGAGCAAATAAACTTTCTTTACCCTGATCTAGGTGTTTCAGTGCCCAGCAGCACGCAGACTTATACTTCGCAGCATCAGCACGCTCTTGGTGTATTTGGCACATTAGCGCCATCTTGTCATCAGCCTGTTTTTGAGCGTATGTGCTCAGGACTTTGGCCTCTGCATGGGCGCTATCTAGTTGTGCCCGGGTACTTGCCAGTTGCGCCTCCAGCAAAGAAATAGTTTGGTCCTTTTGGGAGTCTTGGTTTTCTCCATCAGATACTTGATCTTTCAGCTTCACAATCAGCGAAGCCTGGTGAGCGGACACTTGAACTAATTCTTCAACTAATTGCCCCAGAGGCACATTCGCATCAGATTGGTCTTCCTTATCCTGGCTCTGCGGCTCAGAATGCGCTGAGCGTGTCGGACTAGCCTTAGGAGGTGACTCTATGACCTGCTCCATCCTGCGGATGATCACCAATGCAACATTAGAATCACAAATAAGCACATTCACTAACTAACAGAAGGTTATTCATGTATGGTTTTACTTACTTTGGCTCCGCATCATCGGCAGATGGGTGCGACGACGCTTCATCAGTGGAGGACAACTCCACAGTTTGAATAACGGGGCGCTTCTTCCTTGATGGGCCCGCACCATGATCTTGTCGGGTCCTCTTGCGACTAAGCGCCGCTTCTTCTTCTTCCTCTTCAGGATGAGTTACAGCTACGAGCGACGATTGCGCTACCACCGGAGTCACCTCAGGATTAGGGCGACTTTGCAAAGGTGTTGCTTCCACCGCAACGGAGGAACTGGTCCCTGTATCCCCTGCGGCCAGTTCCATAACACGTCCTGCAGTCGCGACCAATATGGGCTCCTCGTCATCCCTCAACGGTCGTACTCCTGTCCTCACGGCTGCGGGCTTCGCTAGCTGTACAACTGTAAACAGATCCATCTCTGCGCACGACAAAAACACATATACACACCAGTTATATTATGCGCAACAAGTATGGAAGATTGTTCTTACAATATTTATACACTGAAGTACGGAGGAACAAGTACCCACCCTGGCCATTGGCGTCTAAGAAAATAGGGATCTCATCTTCCGGGCCATAATAATTACGGCTGATTCCCATGTGCACCAAAAATCCCTCAGGATATGCACTGATGGGGATGCGGTTTGCATTTATCAGTTCCGCATCCTCGACGTTATACGACCCAGGCACTGGGTACTCATCCCTCTGTAGCGATCCCTTGGTATAAAAATCATAATTCCAAGGAAAACATGTATCATCTACCCAGAAGAAGTACTCCCTCCAATTCCTAAGCGCATCTACCTTATCTGTGTAGCACTGTAATCTACCCGCGCGTTTTGAAAAGGTAACCCACCCATGCGCCCATGTGGTGTGATAAAAAGCGCGGAATAAGTGGATGGTAGGGTTAATCCCCAACAGACGGCAATTTACCTCGAAATTGGTAATTTTAGCCGCGCCAATACAATGCAGCTGCGATATGTGTAACGTATAATAGTTTAACACATCGCACAGAAAGCGTGATAGGGGCACACGTTGATTCGCATATTCGAATAACCGTGTGTATACACCCACTTTCCCTTCGGGGAAATCCGCAATCGTGGCTGGCGCATCCGGAACCGCTGGATGCACGTCCCGGGGTATAAAATAATCCGAGGAAAATTCCATCAGATCGATCAAATTAAGGTCGGAGGTAAAGTCAGACAACTGTTTAACCATTATGTTATACTTATTTGCTATGTCGCACGCGCGATTACCTCTGTGATTGGTTACTTTTGGGGATAACGACTCTTGAAATGCTTTAGATATGGTGGATGGTATTTTTACTGTGAGGAATTCGGTGAAAATGAATCGCCAAGTTATATACTTCTTCTCTCCCGCGCGATTGGCGACACGTGGATTCCACTAGTCTTCATTGTGTGGTCGAGATGGCTTGATGTGACAATGACGCAGTAACTTTCCCCCGATTAACGAGGCATTCCCTATTCACTTGGATGTCTAGATACATTGTACCTACGGGTAGGTGTATGGCTTCTTGGATACGTTTCGCCCGTTATTTGTTTTTTGTACTACGGTCATTAGTCTAGCATCCGCAGTTACGCACTGCGCATACTAGACTGGGGGGACATGATGACGTATAGTCTGGTATCGGGTCATAAACCCGACCACAACCCAATACTAACAAGCCCGGTACGACCTGGGCCACTTTCAATAACGGTTTGGGCTCACGAAGGCCCAAGCCCAAATCTATTTATGGATTTGATACATGATATCTTCTAAAATACGAAGATAATAATTCCCAACAGATTTTGGCGGGATACGCCGAAGGTTGGGGAACACGGAACCAACAAGGATCCCGTGCATATATAAGGGGAATCATATTCCTCGTTTAAGGTACGATCTCATAACCCTAAAACTCCTTAAACCCTAAACCGATTACTTACTCTCACGCCGGAGGATAATCGTGGGAGACAATCCCACGGTAAGCCTAACGGTGTTTCTTGTCTCTTAGTGCGCAGGTCTCAAGCAGCAATTCTCAATTGGTACGAGAACCGGAGCTCCAAATCAGGAACGTCCAACTTTTGTATCAACAAATGATATGGTTTGTCAAATTTCCGACCAAAGAGTGAAGAGACATTAGACATAGCTAATAGCTTGATTTAATTATCTATTTTTTAGATTCAACTATTTATTGTTTGTATATATACTTAACTATACAGTATGCCGGATTAATTGGGGTAAATATGTTAAAAGTCATGCCTATTAAAAGAATTTATTAACGGTACGTATTCTTTTCTTATTGAGTCACGACTCCAATGAGGTTGGGTTAATTTTAGACGGCTCTAAATTACCCGCAACTCAACCATGTGGCTGTGGTCCAGAAAAATGCATGGCAAATTCAGGTGGTTGTCGTTATATGATATTTATATCTGTCTATATTATAAAAAGAATTATAGTTAATGCTTTATAAATGAGTAAAAAATAGTTAGTAAGTTTATCTTTTTAGTTACAATAAAATTTAAAAACAGCTTTCTAAGTTTTTATTGAACCGCATAATCAAGTGGATTACTTATAAATAGTAAGATACTCCGATACAAAATGTTATGTTCAAAACTCACTGGTTACATACTTAAAGGCGTCAAGAGAAAATCCGGTTAAACAACGTACGTACTTCTTAAACACACCCCTTTAAAACAAAATGACAAGCTTTAAAATAACCCTAAAAACAATCTATAGCTTGTGACCTTGTGTATACTTTTATGGCATCTTGGTCACATGTAAATATCTGTCATGGTGCTATCTTCCGTTACAATATTCTTTTTGCACAATAGAAAAGCCCAGCCAACTAAAGTTAACTTAAATCGAACATCAATACTTAGAACTTTACATACACTCTGTCAATTTATTCTTGCAGAAAGCTATATACTTTCAAATATTTTACTAACAAGCAAAAAGAAAATGAAAAAACTATAACCAAAACTAAATGAAGTAGCTTTTTGTTAACATATCAATAAATTTTGAGAAGAGACTTTTAAGGTTTAAATCTCACACTGGAAATATCTTTTCTATAATTTTATGTCTTTTTTAAGAAAAGTCCGAAAACAGAAAAAAAAATACTTGTTAAACCAAGTACTTAAAATCCATAAAACCAGACTTTCTTAAATAACTAGGTGATTACAAGTGTGTATTACCGAAAGAATTAAATTGACAAAAAATTAATAGTTGCGAAATTGTGGTTAAGTGTTAGTGACATTATTTAGTCCTGCCTACTCCTCTTTCATTGCCTATTTGCCTTCTACTTGTCTTTTCAATTGATAGATTTGTACCCGGGTACGTCATGACCTCCCCTCGACCAATTATCATGTATTTATGAATATTTTTTTTATTGTGCCAAACTTTCAACTTGTAATTAGTAATGTAATGAAAGTACATAGAGATGAAAAGTGAAATATTGAAAGGAATACGAAGTGGGATAAATTCGTAATTTCATACTTCTCTACTTTCAACTTATAGCGAGTAATGTAACACTATTTATAGTCAACATGCACTGGTACATAATTCCTCGCTTTAATGTCATTACATTTAATAAAAAAAGTAATAGTTGTTGAATATTTTGCATATTAAATAGTGAAGGCATATAAAAAAGCTAACTTTTGTGAGTACAAGATTCTTGTACAAGATTCTTGAAAAGCCGACCACTTTACACATATCACCATAGATAAATATACTATCATCGTCACTTTCTGTTCCTAGATTTGCTTACACCTGTTATAACCAACCCAAAAGAAACAACCTTAGTATCATTTCAAACAACAAGAACAACAACATATGGATGAACAAGAAGATGTTATGACAAAGACAAAAACATGTGTGGAACAAAGTCAGCAGCTTGTGTTTGCTGTTAATGGTGAACGGTTTGAGTTGTCTAAGGTTGACCCTTCAACCACTTTGCTTCAGTTTCTAAGGAATAGTACAAGTTTCAAGAGTGTCAAGCTTGGTTGTGGTGAAGGTTTGTTTTTTTTATCTTGATTTTGATAATGAAATGAAATGAGATTTCTTGTTTTGTCTGCTAGTGAGAGTGTTTGGATTGCTTTGTTAGGGTGTGTTTGGATAAGGTGGTGTTGTGGTTTTGTTTTGATGGGTGATGCTAACACCACATCTTTTGATGTGCATAAATTGTGGTGCATGCATCAAAAAATATGTGATGCAGGTATCAATTTTCTTTTGTTTTGTTTTGTAACACTTGAAAAGTATGTGTTTGGACTTTTCAAGAGGTGGGAAAGGCATGTTTTAAATAACGAGTAACGAGTTGGGAAACCCGCGCGATGCAGCGGGATTACTTTTGTAGACGTGAATTTTACAAAGGACTTAGTTTGCATGATAACTAAACTTGAGGGATTATTTTTGCCATTTTAGTAAACATAACAATTAATAGTGAGGGACCATTTTTGCCATTTTGTTAAACTTAGCAATTAATGGGGAGGAAGTTACTCTAGGAGCAACTTTCCTCCCCATGTTTAGTATATATATAGAATGATAAGGAGAAATAATTCAAAACAATAAATTCATGCTTAAACAATTTATCTGAATGTAGAATGTATATTTTCTCTTTAATAATACTTACCACTAATCTTGTCATGTATCTTGATCTTAGAGTTAGTCATATCTTAAACATGAATTTTAATCATGCAAATCAATTTTCTTAAATTAGCATGCAATAAGCAAATTCAAAACGGCATACACAGATACACTCCCTTTAAGCTATATTCCTTCTGTTATTCCTTACTAAGAAAATTGCACCAAAATGATATGAACTTTTATGTTTTTAGTTGTATGCAATGAAATCTTTTACACTTATGATATTACATATTTTTGTTTTGTTATCATTGGATGTGCGGGTATTTTTTCGTTTTGCAACATCTAGTCTAACGTACTTCTTTTCTTTTACCGTTTTGATGTAACAAATACTGCTACTTGTTTTTAGCATTTTACGTAATTCTTAGCGTATGAATATATGGTCTATCATCTCAGGTGCCGTTTGGTTCGTGAATTTAAAATTCTGGAATTTTAAAATTCCTTCGCTGCTTCGCACGTTTGGTTGACAGAAATTCATAATATTTTGAAATCTGTCATTATGTTTATTATTGTAAAAAAAAATTAAAAAAAAAAAAAAAACTTTATAAATAATAAAAAAAACAAGAAAAAAAGTTTATATAAAAGAATTTATAAATAAAGTTTATAAAAAAAATTATGAAAAATAA
Source organism: Chrysanthemum seticuspe (assembly GCA_019973895.1). Lineage (NCBI taxonomy): Eukaryota > Viridiplantae > Streptophyta > Magnoliopsida > Asterales > Asteraceae > Chrysanthemum > Chrysanthemum seticuspe. The sequence goes on along the minus strand of BPTQ01000006.1, from coordinate 133,025,120 downwards.
GTTATTACAAAAAAGTTTATAAAGAATAAAAAAAAAGAACAAGAAAAAAAGTTTATAAAAAAAAGTTTTATAAAAAGTTTATTAAAAAAAAATGTTTATAAAAAAAATTATAAAAAATAAGTTATTATAAAAAATAAAATAAAAAATACAACAAAAAAAAAGTTTATATAAAAAAAATTCAAATAAATTAAACTTCCTCACTTTTTGGAGGCATTCTAATTCTCTCCATTTTGGCAATTCATGGAATTTTAAATTCTTTCATTTGAGTTACCAAACACAATATTTGAAGGAAATTAAAATGCAAATGCCTTTTGTTTTACCATTTGATGTAACAAATAGCATTAACATTTTTATTATTTTTTTTAATTTACCATTTGATATAACATATCTTTGTTTTTTTTACTATTTGATGCAATAACCCGAATACTAAATAGAGTCGGGTATAATGTTGATCATATTGACCTGAATAAGAGTTTTTTTTTTTTTTTTTTTACATTTTTGATATATTTTTTTATAAATTAACTATGTAAGCTTATCGAACTAGATTCCTTTTTTAATCATTTTACTCATATTTGGGTTAACCCGAACACGAGTAGATCCGTCCAGATTGGACCCGAACCCGACTAACCCGAGATATTAATAGGGTCGGGTTTGGGTATGTTTCTTTAGCCTCAATCCGAATTGACCTGACCCGAATTGACCCAAATCCGACCAACCCAAACCGAGTAACACCCTTACATCAAATGAAATGGTAACAGCATTACTGCTTTACATCAAATGGTAAAAACTAACGTTCATTACATGTACTGTCATATGAAATTTCATTACATTGCTGTGAAATTTTCACACAACATATAATCAATGTTTTGAAAACTGAACGGGCAAGCGAACCGGTTGCTCTGCCGGTTCAACTGATCGGACTGCCGGCCGAATCTGCTGGATAGTTTTGAAAGCATAACAATGAATATGCGGACAATAGACAACAACAACCATTTTAAGTTACAGTCATATAACATTGTCTTCAGTTTGTTTTTTTTTTCAACATATCATGTGAAGTTGAACCTTTTGCATATTACGAGTTTTACAAATTGTAGGTGGTTGTGGTGCTTGTAATGTTCTACTATCCAAATACGACTCCGACCTCAAACAAGTCGAAGATTACCATATCAATTCATGTCTTACACTTCTTTGCAGTCTAAATGGTTGTTCAGTCACAACAACCGAAGGCCTAGGAAACAGCAAAGACGGGTTTCATTCCATACACCAACGTTTTGCAGGATTTCATGCATCTCAATGTGGTTTCTGTACTCCCGGGATGTGTGTTTCACTCTTTTCAGCACTTACCAATGCAGAAAAAACTCATCGACCCGAACCTACTCCTGGTCTATCCAAGCTCACCATATCAGAAGCCGAAAAGTCAATTTCCGGAAATCTGTGTCGATGCACTGGTTATCGACCTATTGCTGATGTATGCAAAAGTTTTGCGTCCGATGTTGATATGGAAGATTTGGGGCTTAATTCGTTCTGGAAAAAGGATGCCAAACTTGATAAACTACCATTTTATGATCCAAAACAGATATGTACTTATCCCGAATCCTTGAAAAATGAATTTAGTTCGACGACGGTTTTGAATAACGCAGATAAGTCTTGGTATAGTCCACTATCAGTACAGGAACTTGGGGTTTTGATGGAAGCTGAAAATGGTGTGACGGTAAAGTTAGTTGCTGGTAATACTGGAATTGGGTATTTTAAGGAAACCGAGCGTTATGATAAGTACATTGATCTAAGGTTTATACCCGAGCTTTCTGTGATTAAAAGGACTGGCTCATATATTCAAGTTGGAGCAACTGTCTCGATTTCTAAGTTAATCTTGGCTTTACGAGAAGAAAAAAACGAGGATTTGGTGTTGAAGAAAATTGCTTCACATTTTGAAAAAATTGCCTCTGAGTCAGTCCGAAATTTAGCGAGTGTGGGTGGAAATTTGGTGATGGCACAAAGGAAAAGTTTCCCTTCAGATATCGCCACTGTGCTTCTGGCTGTGGAGTCGAAAGTTACTATCTTGACAGGGGTAGGAAAGGAATTTCTTACACTAGAGGAGTTTCTTGCAAAAGGTGATATTGATTCAAGAAGTGTGCTTTTGAGTGTACATATACCGTACTCGAAAGTACTAAAAAACGGGTTCTCAGAAAATTCTAATGGTAAACTTCTATTTGAAACTTATCGTGCTTCCCCACGTCCTCTTGGGAATGCGTTGGCTTATGTAAATGCTGCTTTCTCGGCTGACGTCTCTATGTGTGACAGTGGCATTGTAGTTAACAGTATTCAATTAGCTTTTGGTTCTTTTGGGGTTAAACATGCAATAAGAGCAAGTACAGTTGAAAAATATCTTGTGGGAAAAACATTAAGTGTTGGTTCGATATACGAAGCTCTTAAGTTTATAAAGGCTGATGTGTCACCTGAAGAGGGGACATCACATCCTGCTTATCGGTCAAGTTTGGCTGTTAGTTTTCTCTTTGAGTTTCTAATGCCACTAGTTGATGCTGGTGTATCAAATATTAACGGTGGCATTCATATAGCTGACGAGTGTGAACGAAAAACATTGTTGTCATCAGCAAAGCAGGTGATAGAATCGAGCAAGGAACATTTCCCTGTAGGTGAACCAATCCAAAAAACCGGTGCTGCCATCCAAGCTTCCGGTTTGTCTTACTTGCCTCAATCAATGACTTTATTTTTCTTTTTAAGCCACTTATTTATATGTCAATTATAATCATGTAGGTGAAGCTGTATTTGTAGATGACATTCCTTCACCGTTAAATTGCCTTCATGGAGCATTTATTTGCAGTACCAAACCGTTAGCATGGGTAAAGGGTATTAAATTAAAGTCGGAAAAGGATGTAAATAGTATTGTTTCATTCAAAGATATTCCAAAAGGAGGGGATAACATAGGAGCTAAGACCGTTTTTGGTCCAGAACCTTTATTTGCCAATGACCTTACTGAGTGTGCTGGCCAGCGTATAGCATTTGCGGTAATTTAACTCTTGTAAAAAATATATGGCGTATAATTCTTGATAATGTGCATATAATCTGGAACGAAATTTTTAGGTCGCGGATACACAAAAGAATGCTGATGTGGCAGCTGAAACAGCCATTATTGACTATAACACTGAAGATTTGGAACCACCCATATTAACTGTTGAACAGGCAGTCGAGAGATCAAGCTTTTTTGAGGTCCCATCAATGTTATATCCATCACAAGTTGGTGATTTCGCAAAGGGAATGGCTGAAGCTGATCACCAAATCCACTCTGAGGTATTTAATAGCAAAACTATAAAAGTGTGTTGTGGGTATTTTTCTTTCTTGAGTCCTTTTGTTAACTTTTAGTTGCTACGCAGATTAGACTTCCATCACAGTACTATTTCTATATGGAAACACAAACTGCTTTAGCTATCCCGGATGAAGATAACTGCATGGTGGTCTATAGTTCCATTCAAGTCCCTGAGTATGCACACAGTGTAATTGCACGGTGTCTTAACATTCCTGAACATAATGTCCGGGTCATTACAAGAAGAGTCGGAGGTGGCTTTGGTGGCAAGGCTATTAAAGCTATGCCTGTGAGTATCAATTATTTCATTATATCCAGTTTTAACTATTGTACTTTTTTTTGTACATCTGAATCATATAAAGGTGGTTTGTGTCCCGTTTGGGTCATTTTGTAGCAACAAAAAAACCTTAAATGTTTTTCAAAATGTGATGGTTTTTAAATAAAATTGTTATCTCTGTGTACAAAAGTGTTATATCGATATCTAATATTTTATAATTATAAATGTGAAGATTACGCGTTACAATATGACCCAAAAGAGATACAAAACCATCTCAAAATGATAAAACCGGACCAATAGAACAGAGGTTGTTTTTTTAACGCAGATAACCCTTAATAATATTCAATGCAGATTGCAACAGCATGTGCACTTGCAGCACAAAAATTGCGCCGCCCTGTGAGAACATATGTAAACCGGAAAACGGATATGATAATGGCGGGAGGAAGACACCCTATGAAGATAAATTACACAGTTGGATTCAAATCAAACGGGAAGATCACAGCCCTGCATCTAGATATTTTAGTCAATGCTGGCATGTCAACTGATATAAGCCCTATAATGCCATGGAATATGATTGGTGCACTTAAAAAGTACGATTTTGGTGCCTTTTCATTTGACTTCAAAATATGTAAAACAAACCATTCAAGTAAATCTGCAATGCGTGGCCCTGGAGAGGTGCAAGCTTCTTTTATAGCTGAAGCAGTGGTGGAACATGTTGCGTCTTTTCTTTCTAAAGATGTCGGTGTAGTAAGAGAAACGAATTTTCATAGTTTTGATAGTCTACGGCTATTTTATGGTGATAATACTTCCGGTGAGCCTTTAGAGTATACTTTACCAACTATATGGGATAAGTTAATGAAATCTTCAAACTTTGACTATAGAGTTGACATGGTCAACAAGTTTAATGAAAATAATAGATGGTGGAAAAGGGGTATTTCTCGAGTTCCCATTTTTCACGAGGTTTCCTTAAGGGCGACACCTGGCAAAGTGAGTATTTTACGGGATGGTTCAGTTGTGGTGGAAGTTGGTGGTATTGAGCTGGGTCAGGGGCTATGGACTAAGGTTAAACAAATGACTGCTTATTGTTTAAGTGCGGTTCAATGTGATGGAGTTGATAGGCTTTTGGAGAAGGTGCGTGTTGTTCAAGCGGATACTTTGAGTATGGTTCAAGGTGGATTTACTGCTGGAAGTACTACTTCTGAAGCAAGCTGTGAAGCTGTTAGACTTAGTTGCAACATTTTGGTTGAAAGATTGGTGCCTTTGAAGGATAAGCTAAAAGAACAAATGGGTTCAGTTGAATGGGACTTTCTTATTATGCAGGCGAATTTTCAGTCGGTTAATTTATCAGCAAGTGCCTATTTTGTACCTGAGTTTAATGCCATGAGATACATTAACTATGGGGCTGCAGTTAGTGAGGTAAGCTGACTCCACAAGATTACCTTTTTATGCTGTTAATAAAAGCTTAACTTAGACATTCAGCCAAAAAGCCAAACACTTAGACAATTTGACAAAAGCTCAAACACTTGACACAAAGTCAAACACTTCAACATCTTTAAAAAAGTCAAAACACGTTTAAACGTTGCAATTTTCATGGATTAATGGATATAATTTCAGAAGCTAGGGCCTGACCGTAGAGTGTCCTTGTAAAATATTTTGTATTCTAATTGTTTCTTGACGAATATCATTATCTGTTGCTAATTATGCTGGGAAAACAGGTTGAAATAAATATATTGACAGGAGAGACCAAAATGTTGCAAACAGATCTTATATATGATTGCGGAAAGAGCTTGAACCCTGCTGTGGATTTGGGACAGGTTTGTAACACTCTCGTACATTTTTATAAATTATGTGCATAGTCAAAGTGCATTTATTTTTGGATGATTTGAATACAAGTAGTATGGCTTAATATTCTACAGATTGAAGGTGCATTTGTGCAAGGAATCGGGTTTTTCATGCTTGAAGAATATCTTACTAATTCTGATGGCTTGGTGGTTGCGGATGGCACATGGACATACAAGATACCCACAATCGATACTATACCTAAACAACTTAATGTTCAAATAGAAAACAGCGGGCCACATAAAAAACGTGTTCTTTCTTCAAAAGGTAAAAATCGTCTTTATAAACCCCATAATTTATACCTTATAAAAATATATAATCAAATGTTATTGTTGTTGTGACTGCAGCTGTAGGTGAGCCACCATTACTTCTTTCATCTTCGGTTCATTGTGCAACTCGAGCCGCCATTAAAGAAGCAAGAAAGCAACTGTGTTCTTGGAAAGGGGTAAATTTAGACGGTTCTGAATCAACTTTCCAGTTAGATGTTCCTGCTACCATGCCAGTAGTGAAGACACTTTGTGGGCTTGATAATGTTGAGTTCTACCTTCAAAGCATGTTGTCTAGTTAATGAAGACGGTATGGAACCTACATGAACATAATAAGCAGGTAATGTAGCCATAAGGGGTGTTTGGATAAGCTTATTTAACTGCTCCATAGCTTATTGTACTTGGAAAGGCGGTATTAAGCAGTAAGCACCTGAAAGTGTTTGGTTTAGCTTATTTCAAAAGGCATATATCATTGTTGGGAAGGAAATTAGCTAATAAGGACAATCCCTTGAATTGGGGATTCTTAGATACACATAAGCTTGCCCAAAGACCCCCTTAGTCTTTACATGGTTCTTTGTTAAGGTTGTTCGATATGTGTATCGTATCATCGTCAATAAGCATTACACTAAGTTATAGCATAAAGTTCATCTTTACTAGCATGTTTCTCGATCAACACTTATGAACATATGTTTTTTTTCGGCTATACCTACATGAACATAATAAGTAGGTATTTTAGCTTGTATCTTTACACAGTTCTTTGATTAGGTGGTTGATAAGCACCACTAGGATCAATTAAGATCGATAATAGTGTTTTACAAGAACTTGGTCAATCAAGAATTAAGAAGAGATCAACGAAAGCTCAATGTATTATCAATGGAGGATAGTTTGATATGAATTTGTTACAAAATGATAACAAAGAGATTACAGAGAGAATTTAAGAGAGAAACTGAATTATCAAAAGCTTAGAAATGAGATACAAGTGCTGGGTATTTAAAAGCATTTGGAAGGAAAGATGGTTGGAGTGTGTTGGTTGTTAACAGCTTCACACGTGCCAAGCACATGTGGGTTGACCTTCTATTGACTTTAACTTTGGCACCTATCAATCCATCCCGCTTGAAATGATGCTTGTCCTCAAGCATCTAAGCATTCAAATTAAACCATAACCATCAGGTGAACTTAAGGCTCAAGTGTAGGGTTGAACTTCAGGTTGGTTCAGTGATGGACTTACTTACAGGTTCAAGTTGAACTTAAGCTCCACCCTTTATATATTCCTAGAACCACCCCAAATGAAAAGAACATCAACTGACTATGGCAACCATTTGATCCGCTCAACATCATCACTATGTCCAACTTAGTAGTGCCCACCACAAAAGTCGCAAGATAATCAGACCCCACTGTTATTTCTAAAGTTTCATAAGCTAACCAACTTTCCACTGCTAGTATTAGCTTCATGCTGCTAGTGTCAAGTTTCCACTGCTAGTATTAACTTCCTGCTGCTAGTGATAACTAAACACTGCTAGTACCAATCAATTCCTATCAATATCCTCCCTTCTTCAAAACATTCTTGACCTCAAGAATGGAAATCAAAAGCTGGATACTTATCATTTGTAAAATTATCGACGACATCTCATTGCAACCAACTTCTTCTACTTTTAAATCTTTAATCCCTTCCCACTCAGAAAACATGAATCATTAAGCATTAGACTCTAGCTCTTCACAACCCTCAACAGCAGCCAAAGCTCCATAACATGACTCTTTTTCCATTTCTTCTTCCTATTAGGCCATTTCCAAATGTCAAATTTCCACTTTCTAAACTTAACTTTGCATCTCATACCCTCCACTTTCTTTCTTGTAGGCCACTTCCATATGTCAAACTCCAAATAACCAAAATCATCTTCATTCTTTTCAGCAGCTTCTTTATCACTCATCTTCATTTTAACTTGTTCCGTACCTTCTTCCTGCTTATACCACTGATCATCACAAGTGAATGACTTATCAGAAGGACTATGAACATCAGATACATAAGTAGCCACATACAAACTTTTACACCCATTTGCCCAACCTTCAAAACACTTCTGATCACAGTATGTTCCCAACAGTAGGTCGCTTAAAATAAGATCATTATCCTCTTTACTCATATTTTGATCTACGCCATACGCATCTTTGTTTACTACCAAGCTGCTACATTTACCTTTTACAACTTCCTTCCCTTTTGCATATGGTAAACAATTGTTCACTAAATTTTCTGAACATTCTTCCCTGCTATTGCTGGAAGCAACTCCAGTAGTCACTGAGTTCACCCCACTTGGTTCAATTCCCTGATCTTTCCCATCCTCTTCGCAATTCACCACTCCATTGACATTCACTCTTCCAAAACATCCCAAAACCTTTTAATAAAACGGAAATTAAAACCGTCTGGCCCGGGAGCCTTATTAGAGCCGCACTCGAACACCGCCTCTTTTATCTCTTGCTTAGAAAACGTATCGATCAAAAACGCTCCATCTTGTTCAGTTATCCGCTTCAAACCCGTGCAAGAACAATTGGGCCGAATCTTCATATATTCTTTGAAATGCTCTCTATAAAAACGGAGGACTTCTCTTTTAACCAAAGCCGGTTTGGAGATCCATTCGCCTCTCACTTCAAGGCCCGGGATAGCATTTCTCGCTTGTCTACCTTTAACAATATTATGAAAAAACCTCGAATTCTCATCACCAAGGACAGCCCACTTAATTCGAGATTTTTGTTTTATATCCCTCGATCGCAACCCATCAATTTCTTGAAGAGACTTAGCACACTCCGACCAAACCCATAATTCAGACTCCTGAAGCTCTTTTTGTTCCATAATAATCTCTAATTCCTCCTTTTCTTGCTTAAGATTCAATTCTTCTTCAAGCTCTTTTGACCTGCTTTCTTTAATCCAAATCGAAAGTCTGTTTTTAAGCAAATTAAGTTTACTAGTCAGGTTCAAGTCTGGAGGTCCAACCGAAACCCAACCGCTCAAAACAGAGGTAACCACATCCGAGCAACCCGGTCTTTCTAACCACGAATCAAACCATCTAAATGGTTTCGGATCGAAGTTAGTGTCTAATAAAGAGAGCAGTAAAGGAGCATGATCCGAAAACTCTCTACTAAGAGCTCTAAGTTTGTTTTTTTTAAATAACGTTAGATAACCCCATTTTGAAATCTGATAGCGTTTTGCTTTGTTGGTTTTTCTCAATAACAAAATTTTGAAATTGGTTATATACATAACAATTTTTTTGTGCTTTATTGTAGAAATTTTGAATAAAAAATATCGATGTTGATATAACAAACAGAACGAGTTGAGTTCAAGATATATCTGATAATTTTTATAAACTCAATCAACAAATCATAACCATTCATTTTTTTTATCAAGATTAAAAAATCACTTTTTATTTTTTTATGAAAGTAAATATTTTGCAAACGGTACATCCTTAAGCGACAAAAAATACACCATCGCGACAAGAATATTTTTATGTTTCAGTAGACGGGCACTTCAATATACTTTCGACGAACTTTTTTTGGAGTTTTATTTTAATGTTAAAATTTGCGTCTGAAAAAATCACATGTGATTTGTATGTTAGACATCATATGTGATTTGTATGTTATGAATCACATGTGATTCTAAAATAACAAATCACATGTGTTTTTCCAAATGAAACATTTCACCACTCACAAAAAAAGTCAAAAAAAAGTTCTTCAAAAGTTTATAAAGTGTCCTTCTATTGGAAGATGATTTAATTATCGCCGTTATGTTATGATTCTTTTCACGTAACATTAACGGTGGTGTAAAATATTTGATTTAAAAAACAATTGATGATTTTTTTTTTTTTTTTTTTTTATTATTATTATTTTTTTGTATCAAAAAAAAATTAGGATCGGTTCATTGTGTTTATAAATAATTTGGGGAGTAGATTGAACTTTTCTCCGAAAAGGTCACGAAATACATTTCATTGTTATTATACATTGATCGTATTTATCTTACATGCTACCATTATATCTAACAAACAAAACGCTAAGGTATCTTTCATATTCGGAGGAATATTCGCTTTTTTTGGGCCTTATTGTTTTGGCCCGTTTCATCAGCACTTTCGCCGGTCCATATTCACGTATATTTGGGCCCGCTATATATCAACTTTTCATATTCCGTATTCCACATCTTTCGTCATTTGCTACCTTCAACTGGAAGTAACTGGAAATCTGCTGGATCTGTAGGGTTTCGGTAGGTTTCGCCATTTTCTGTGTGCTTTGGTTGTTGCATGTTGTTTTTGGTGTTTGGTAATTAGGGTTTAGGTTCTTTTCATGCTTCTTATGCCTTTTTTTTTTTGGGTGGTATCTAATCTGTTTTTTTGTTTTGCTCTTTGGTGCATGAATGTTTTTGCTCCTAATATGAATTAGTATTTGTTGTTTTCAATCATTTTTGCAAAGTCTATGTGTTTTTACTTTCTTAAAATATCCTAACGAATCATGAAAACAAAAAGTAAAGCTTCAAAAAAAATTGGTGCTTCTGAATTTGTGATTGAACCTTTGGATGCTGGCGTTGTTCATCAACCATGTGTACATGATGTTCGAGGACCTTCGGGTTCTGTAGTTAGTAAGCCTCCATGCATACCTGGTTACGATGTTGGTGGCTTCAACGCTGCTGTGTCGAACCTTAAGAGAAAGTGCTCTTTTTATGATCAATCTTTGAATAACAAGAAGGCAATCACCTCTACTGATGCGAAACTGGAGAGTTGTGCTATGCTAGAGGCATGTGTATCTGAATGTGCACCGGGTAATGCTTTCAGCGTTTCGGCTGAGGGGTTGGCTAAAAAGAAAAGGGATCATGTAGAGGGGGGGGTTGTCATATCAGCCGTCAGTAAGGTTGCTAGAGTGGGTGTGCATTCGTCACCATCGCGTTGTAATCAGACGTTCATTGAAGGTGACAGCCAACAGCCACAGGTTCATTCATCAGGTATGGATGGTGTTTTATTGTGTATTTATTTGGTTACTTTCATGTTGGTTTCCATGCGTTTTGTGGATAACGGAGCTCAAACGACCACACGAAGTATCTGCAAAGAACACACGATTGCCTGTAAACCAAAACCTCAAAAAAAAATATCGAATTCAGGTACTTTCATCATATGGTTTCAGTATTTCGTTAACAAAGTTGTACGTACAACACTGAAACCACAAAACGCATGGAAACCAACATGAAAGTAACCAAATAAATACACAATAAAACACCATCCATACCTGATGAATGAACCTGTGGCTGTTGGCTGTCACCTTCAATGAACGTCCGATACACAATAAAACACCATCCATACTTCGTGTGGTCGTTTAAGATGCTAAAAGATGCCTTCAATGTAGGCCCTGTCAGTTGTTCGTCGACTTCGTATCAGGGTGATCAAATGTATCATGTCGGTCGCAACGGTTTGTTCTTCTTACATTATTTGATATGGCTCTTTTATTTTTGCTTTGAAGTTGGCTTACAAGTTACGAGTTGTGGTTTGCAGAACCTTCATGTAGCCAGCGGGATTCTGTCCTTCACGAAGTTAATAATCCTGCGTGTGAATCCGGTGAGCCTTTCAGTAGAACTTTTTCTTTGTTGCGGCTGTTAGTTATTGTTGTTGACGTATACCTCAATTGTTTGGTCATAATATCTGCTTCACGTATACGTTACCTGGTGTTTTTTGGTCAGTATTTGCTATTTTATGCTTCATCGTTGTGCATTGTATATTCATAATAACGTTTCGTCATACATTCATATAGGTGCTTCATTAGGTGATCGGCCGGATACGTTAAATCATCCTCTAGGTGTGGTGTTATGACTGTACAATTTGATCGGATGCTTTTGGGCAGTCTTTTTTCATTTTTTATGTTCATATTGTAGGCACGTTAGATCGTCCCCCAGATGGTGCAAGGCAACGTAGGCGGTATCGTCGGCGGCGTGCTGGTAATTTGAGTATTTTACGTTTAACTCTATTATCGTTTGCCGTTGCTGTTTTTTACCTTTCTATGTTTAGTTGTGGTTCATTATTTTTTTGCGTCTGTATGTTTATGTGATAGGTGATGATCAAAATCAATCAGGCCCCCCTCCGGTACGGCCGCCAAATGATAGGCGTTCATCTGGTAAATTCTTTTTTAAACGCGCCCTTTTTTTTATGTTTACTGGTCTCTTATATACCAGATCAGTCACATTGTTGTTTCCGCTATAGGTCCTCCTGAGCAATATAGGCGCCTTGGCCAATGTGTACATGCCTGTTGGTACTGTAAAGCCCGATTTTGGGATGAAGAAAAATTATCCTACTCCACTAGAAGGACGGGGCCTTTGTATCACCGCTGTTGCCTGCAAGGTCGCGTGAAGCTTTTTGTCCCACAGGAGTATCCCCCGCTTATTTATGAGCTATTTTCGGATAGGCATTCACTACAACATTCACTGGCTACCCCAGCGACATATGGGGGGGATTCCCCAGCGACATGTCGCTGGGGAAAGGTATCCCCAGCGACATGTCGCTGGGGAATCCTAGCTGGGGAAGTCTCGTTGATGTCTATTTTACACATATTCAAACTTCTTAGCGAGTATTTTGTTCTGATTGTTGAAGTTTATTATTATTTTTGAATGGCTGAAATATATTAAAACTAACAAGAAGCTAGTAAAAGCAATTATGAAATATAAAGTTAAGTAAAAGGGTTTTGGATCCAATTAATTCGAGAAACCTTACATTTTCTATTTCTAGAAGAATACCACAAAAACGAAACATCGACAATTTGATCTAATAAATCCTTTTGAAGCATGTTCTTGTCCACGAAAATTTTGTTGTTACAAAACTGCCATAACGTCCAAACCACTACACCGAAAAGAGAATGCATAATATTCTTAGAGGCTGAATTAAGACGTGCGTGATCAAGCCAACCGAAGATGTCATTTAGGTTGCAGACCAGAAAAGATGTGAAGAGATCTCAGGCTAGGTGTTTCAAAGAGGACAAAGAAGAGAAGGAACCTCAAAACCTTTCCTGCTTAGATTTCATCGTGCAGGAATCGATCTCTCAAGATAAACCAAACCAAAATACCAATTTTTCTAAGAATGAAACGACACCATCTTGTCTCAATCGGGAATTCTGTAAGAGAAATAGAATCAATATAAATCCGAATGTCTTTAACCATGAAGATGTTCGAGCCTATTAAACTCCATTGCCAAGCATCTTGACCTTATGTAAGTTGAAAATTCACTAACATAGAAATCAACGAATCCAATTGAGAAGCGGTAACTCCTTTATGATAATTACGCGTTCAACACTAAACCCAACCATTTTGCCACCGGACTCAGACAAGGCAATCTTTGTTTGCTTCAAGACAAAAAAGACGAGGAAATGGGCGCTCAAAAGGGATGTCACCAAGCCATGCACCTCTCCAAAATCTAGTAGCATAACCGTCTTTCATTTGACGTTTAATAGAAGAATGAGGGATGATGCCTTTGTCATGCATGTCGCTGATTGCCCCCACAATCCTTGACCAAGTACCAGAACCTCCACATTGATGAAAAACATATTTGATCGTGCCGTATGAACCATGAATTTCTGAATGACTTTGGCCTATAGAGCTTGAGGGCTATCAAAAAATCTCAATCTCCATTTTCGGAGGAGAGAAAGATTTAAAGCCTCGAGAGAACAAATGCCAAGACCACCTTTTAGCTTTGAAGCTAAAACTTAATTCCAATAGATCATTGGAATTTTTTTCATCCCATTCGTGCAACCCCAAAAGAAGTTGGCCCGTAAAGATTCTAGATGCTCGTTAATCTCCTTAGGCATAGGAAAAAGAGAAAAATAATAGACTCCAAGAGAACCTAACACCGAAGTAATCATGGTAGACCTACCATCGATATAAAGCATATTTGCTTTCCATTTCGGTAATCTCGTTTTGAACTTATCAATAATAGGATTCTGATGACGTATAGTCTGGAGTCGGGTCATGAACCCGACCACAGTCCACTACTTTCAAGCCTGGTACGAACTGGGCCAATATCAATACGTGTTTGGGCTCACGAAAGCCCAAGCCCATATCTATTTACGGAATAGATATCCGATATCTTCTAAAATAAGAAGATAATCATTCCCAACCGACTTAGGCGGGATACGCCGAAGGTTGAGGAACACGGAACCAACAAGGATTCCGTGCGTATATAAAGGGAATCATATCCCTCGTTTAAGGTACGATCTCATAACCCTAAAACTCCTTAAACCCTAAACCGATTACTCACTCTCACGCCGGAGGATAATCGTGGGAGACAATCCCACGGTAAGCCTAACGGTGTTTCTTGTCTCTTAGTGCGCAGGTCTCAAGCAGCAATTCTCAATTGATACGAGAACCGGAGCTCCAAACCAGGAACGTCCAACTTTTGTATCAACAAGTGGCGCCATCCGTGGGACCCTACACTAAGAACCGACACTAGAATGACAAAGCACGGTAATCAGCGATCGCAGTCAGACCTCATGGGGAAGAAGTTGCAGAGTGGACTAACCCCTAAGCAGACCTCTGGGACAACCAGCGCTGCTAAAAATAAGGGATCAGGTCAAGACTTGATCTTCCCTCTGGTGGAACCGCACTCGGGAACAACCCAAGCCACTACAACCACCACGAGTGGAGTAGACCCACTGCGCACCGTCTTTACTACTCCCTTCCAATCAGTGCTAGAAACTGACCTGACAAAGGTACCGGAGGCACCAGGCCGGGATAAGGGTAAAGCAGCAGAAACAAACGCACTCACCCTCGAGGGAGTCGCGCCGGAATTAGCACCAGAAGTTTTCGTATCCCAAAACTACGAAACATTAACTGCCCTCATGCAAGAGGAAGAGAAGAAGAGATCAGGTCGGAACTTGAAAGCCCGACTCAACTTCGATTCTGAATACGAGACTTCCCCACTGCGCCATCAGAAAGAAAAGCACGGGAGGGATAGCGGCCGACCCCCAGTATTCAACAGAATAGGGAGGAGAGTTGAGGATGATGAGACATCTCACTCGCAGCACTTGAGTGATAGTGATAGAGAAGAACGGCGTACCAGTGTCTACACTAGATTGGGTAGCCGTAAAGTACGTGACAGACTGGGGCGAAAGCACTCCCCAAGTGAAAGTCCTTCAGATCCGGACTACGAGTCAGACTCTGAGGATAGCCGGCGCAAACGCCGTAGGAAGGAAAATTCATCTACTGATAATTCCTCGGACAACGAGGACAGCGACACAGGGCATTGGAAGTCTAGAAATAGACGCGATAGCCAAGAGGAAGACATGTCTCTCCCGTGGCGCCGTCAGAAAGTGGATGCGTTCACCAGACGCATTAGTGATTTCTCTGAGAACAAGAAGAGGCGCATGCCTACAAATGTCAAGACCTATGACGGAACAGGTGATCCTGACGATCACCTAAAAATCTTTGAATCAGCCGCGACCATTGAGAACTGGCCACAACCAGTGTGGTGCCACATGTTTAATTCCACACTGGTGGGAAGCGCGCGGAACTGGTTCAACAAACTCCCACGAAGGAGCATAAATGGTTTTGAAGAGTTGAGAAAGGCGTTCCGCCTAAATTTTACTCAACGCAAAAAGTGCGCTAAAAATCCTGTCGAACTCGCCAGAGTAAAACAGAACCAGGGAGAATCTACGAGCGCATTCATGGAACGCTTTAAAGATGAATGCATGCAAGTTAAAGCATGTCCTGAAGTCTTAAAGATCTATGGCTTCATGAATGGGATTAATAACCCAGAACTCATCAAGAGGTTAAACGACAAGATCCCTGAGACCTTTGATGAACTCATGAAGCGCTCTCGGTCTTTTGTCCAGGGAGAAGCCGCTGCGGCAGATAGCAAAAAGAACCATTCGAGTTACCAGTCACAGGAACAACCTGGGAGACAATCCAACGACCGAGGTAATAACCGTAATAGGAACTATCGCAGCCAGAGGAGCGGCAGAGACAGAGATAATGACAGGTACACCCCCCTGATCAAAACCCCAAAAGAGATACTCGCAGCGGAAGGCGCGAATTTCCCAAGACCACCGCAGATGCGTACACCAGAAGATCGGCGCACTGGGAATGGATATTGTGACTACCACGCGCAAAAGGGTCACACCACTAACGAGTGTGTCCAGCTGCGCCAACTCATCGACAAGATGGTCAAGGAGGGTAGACTGGACCACTTAGTTAAAAACATCAAAGAGGGAAGAGATAAACAAAAGAATGGAAGCAAGAAGGAGACACCCAAAGATAAGGCCGACACAATCTACATGATACAGACGTGGCAAAGAACCACTAGACAAAAGGTCAGCCATGAGTTCTCCCGAAGAAGCGAAATCTCTTTCCCTACTCTAACTACGGACAACGCAGCAGCAGAGCCCCTCACCATTGAAATTAGTGCGGGTGGTCACGACATACACCGCATGTACATCGATGGTGGGGCATCGGCGAATATCATGTATGAGCATTGCTTTAAAAGACTACGACCTGAAATACGTAGTCAGTTAAATCCGGTCAACACAGCACTCACCGGTTTCACAGGTGAAAAGATATGGCCCATGGCGCAACTGCGATTACTAGTCAGCGTTGGCAACGCAGAGCACTCTACGACAACCTGGATGGATTTCATGGTGATCAAATCCCCCTCGTCATACAATGGCATTATTGGGAGACCCGGGATATCAGCCATGCGCGCGGTGCCATCAACAGCGCACGGGATGCTTAAATTCCCAGTAGAAGGGGGCATTGTCACTCTTTACAATGCCACGGTACCAAACAGAGAATGTAACACGGTTACATGCGAAATGGAACCAATCCCGAAGCAGTGCGCGGCCAAAGTCCCCAACTTGAAAGTCGCAATTCACCCAGAATACCCAGACCAGGAAATAACCATTGGAGGGTCATTGTCGGACAACGGCAAAACAGCTGTGTGCACGCTCCTACAAAAGAACGTGGATATTTTCGCGTGGGAGCCAAAACACATGACTGGAGTACCACGCTCGATCACAGAGCATCAACTTAGAATCCGACAAGGATACTCACCGATACGCCAGAAGAAGCGTGGCCAAGCTCCAGAGAGGGCGCAGGCAATTCTGGCAGAGGTACAGAAATTGGTAAATGCGGGAATTATGCGTGAAGTCTATTACCACGACTGGCTTTCTAATCCAGTAATGGTCAAAAAAAGCGATGGTAGCTGGCGAATGTGTGTAGACTTCACCGACCTTAATAAAGCATGCCCGCAGGACTGCTATCCATTACCAGAGATAGATTGGAAAATAGAGTCCTTGTGTGGATACCCGTTGAAGTGTTTTCTTGACGCGTACAAGGGATATCACCAGATACAAATGGCTCAAGAAGACGAGGAAAAGACAGCTTTCCACACAAGCCAAGGCGTTTACTGTTACACAAAAATGCCGTTTGGCTTGAAGAATGCGGGTGCCACCTATCAGCGGTTGGTAGATAATGCCTTTGAAAAACAGGTGGGCCGCAACCTGGAAGTCTATGTGGATGACCTGGTCATAAAAAGCCATACTGAAAAAGAACTTGTGCGCGACATAGAAGAAACATTCAAGACTCTACGCGAGATCAACATGAAGCTAAATCCTAAGAAATGCACCTTCGGCGCTACCGAAGGCATGTTCTTAGGGTACCTGATAGAACCTGATGGCATAAAACCTTGTCCAGAAAAGACAAAGGCGGTAATAGAACTTCCCTCACCACGCACGCTGAAGGAAGTCCAATCCCTCAACGGAAAACTGGCTGGCCTCAACAGGTTCCTGTCTAAATCAGCAGAAAAGTCATTGCCTCTTTTCAAAACACTCAAGAAGTGTATAAAAAAGGGTGACTTTCGGTGGACGACGGAGGCGGAAGAAGCCTTCACCACACTCAAACAGCATCTAGCAACGCTCCCAACACTCGTGGCACCCCGACCAGGGGAAGAGCTGATCATGTATTTATCAGCAACTCATGGGGCAGTCAGCGCAGTGCTACTAACAGATAGGGACTCGGTGCAAACCCCTATCTATTTTGTCAGCAAAGCGCTCAAAAAGACGGAGATGAACTATAGTGTCATGGAAAAGTTGGTCTTGGCATTAGTGTTTGCCGCCAAGCGACTGCGCCGGTACTTCCAAGCGCACCCGATAGCGGTAATCACAGATCAAGCCATCAAGCAGATCATCTCCAAACCCGATGCGTCAGGACGACTCCAGAAGTGGAGTGTGTTGCTAGGCTAACATAACATCTCTTACAGACCACGTACCGCAATAAAAGGACAAGTTCTGGCAGACTTCATCATTGAGAAGCCAGATACTGACGAGGTACCTACACCAAGCGAGAAAGAACTACAAGATCCATGGATTTTGTTTACAGACGGGTCCTCATGCGTGGACGGCTCAGGAGCTGGCCTTATTCTCACAAACCCAGAGGGAATGGAATTCACTTACGCACTGCGTTTTGAATTTACCTCGACAAACAATGAGGCAGAATATGAAGCCCTAATCGCTGGACTACGCATTGCAGCTCGAATGGGTGTACGTAACATGGAAGCAAATGTGGACTCCCGGCTAGTGGCCAACCACGTGTTGGGTGAATACGTGGCCAAAGAAGAAAATATGATTCAGTATCTTGAGAAGACTAAGACACTGATCAAAGGCTTTGACAGATTTACTATCAAGCAAGTCCCTAGGGGAGAAAATCGCAAAGCAGATGCACTGAGCAAGATCGCCTTGACAAGCTTCGCACACTTATCAAAGCAAGTGCTGGTGGAAACGCTGAAAAGCAAGTCAATATCGGAGATGGAAGTCTCCGCAGTCATAGAGGAGGATGGTCCTACATGGATGACACCGATTGCGGAATTCTTAAGCAAAGGTACATTACCCCAAGAACAGACAGAAGCTCGCAGAATACGGCGCACAGCGCAGAGATTCGAATTGCGCGACAACATACTGTATCGACGTTCTTTCCTCCAACCATGGCTCCGCTGCGTTGGCCCCTTACAAGCAAATTATGTGCTGCGAGAAATCCATGAAGGTTCATGTAGCATGCACGCAGGACCACGGTCCGTTGTAGCACGCGCCATGCGATCGGGATACTACTGGCCAACCATGCATAAAGATGCGCGGGACTTGATAAGGAAGTGCAATGATTGCCAAGTCCACAGACCCGTTCCGCGCCAACCACAGCATGAGTTAACGCCAATCACGGCGCCATGGCCATTCTACAAATGGGGCATTGATATCGCAGGTCCTTTTCCAATAGCAGCAGGCGGTCTCAAGTTTCTCATAGTAGCTATAGACTACTTCACCAAGTGGATCGAGGCAAAAGCAGTGGCGACAATTACCGGCAACCAGGTGAAACGCTTTGTCTGGGACAACATAGTATGCCGCTTCGGATTACCTGGAGAAATCATCTCGGATAATGGGAAACAATTCTGTGACAACCCCTTCAAAGATTGGTGCGAGAAGTTAAACATCACCCAACACTTCGCGTCAGTTACTCACCCACAAACCAATGGCTTAGTAGAGCGCGCAAATCGAAGCCTGGGCGAAGGAATAAAGGCGCGCCTGGACATGCACAAAGGAAGGTGGGTCGAGGAGCTTTCGCATGTATTATGGGCTCACCGCACCTCAATAAAAACCAGCACGGGGGACACCCCCTTCTCTCTAGTCTACGGAACCGAAGCCGTCATACCAACTGAGATCGGCATGCCAACTATTCGCACCGCGGAGATCAATGTAACAACAAACAATGATGAAAGACGTGTCGACTTGGATCTGCTAGAAGAAAGACGCGAACGCGCATCCATACGGGAGGCAAAGTCGAAGTCAAAAATGAAAGGATACTATGATGCCAAGGTGCGCAGTGTTTCATTCAGACCAGGCGACTTTGTCTACCGTGCCAATGAGGCAAGCCGCGCAGAAGATACAGGTAAGCTCGGACCAAAGTGGGAAGGACCTTATGAGGTTACTGAAGCAATAGGCACAGGCGCGTACAGGCTACGAGGCTTGGATGGTCGTGACCTCCCACGCACATGGAACATCGGCAACCTCAAGAGGTGCTACCTGTAAGAACAGCTACGGCACAGCGCACAGACGCTCCGCACTTTCAGTGCTCAATAAACATTCATGTATTCAGTTTTTATTTTTCATATTTACTGTTTTCTTTGTTATTTCTTGATAAACTTGCAAATATTAATAAAACGCCGCGGTTTCTAGCTAACTCCGCGACACATCTTAAGTTGTTATCTCCATAAACTGTATGTCTTAACAATTTTTTACTTCTTGCCCACGATGGCGTGCATGCACTACCACTAAGCCCACGATGGTAACAGGATAAGTTGACCTACTAACTAACTTGTTGAGTAAGAGGGTTGCAAACCCATCAATACTGGATCACGCATCCTTGTTAAACACCTTGTTCTCAAGACGTTGGAATAAGATATGTGCGCATCCCACGACGGTTGCGCAGCAATGCACACGTGCACGTTTAACAACTTAGGAACCAAGATACTTGCTTCCTTAATGAGATATTTACAGCATGCTGAATATCATACCATACACGATTATGATCAAATACTTTGAATTATTTCTCTAGTATATTCTGATTTTCATACATGATTATGGATTTCTTATATTTACACTGGCGTACACTGCAACAAATACATCTTTTACGCATAGTCAGACAAATATATATACATTACAAATATCCACAGCAAACAAAAAAGAAATGTTTATTCATAACTACGAGTTATTACAAATCTACTACCAGCTGCTACAACGCTTAAGGGAAGAGGTCCCAACGTCACTCGTTGCATCTTTGACCTCACTAAACACATCTGCACCCTGACGCGACACAGTGGCCACACTGACAGGCACTCCATCAGACCTCGGCAAGTGAGCCGCACCAACCCCACACAAAATGGCCTTACCTACAATACCTTCTTTCTTAGCAAGACGGGTCGCATGCGCTTCCAAGACCTCCTTTAGAGGTACCTCTTTCTCCAATGCAAAGGGATTCTGACTATCCCTGGGACGCGCAAAGACAGGTACTTGGAGCTGAGACTCATGAGGTTTCAAAAAATAGTCCAGCTGTGTGTTGGCATCCTCGGCACGATGACGCGCCAAAGTCAACCCCGCCATAATAACACTTATCGGGTAATCTTGATCGCGCTCAAGCTCCAAAATCATTGGGAGCTCTAGGTCTTTCATTCTCTGCATAGCAGCGACCAAGTGATCATATGACTCAGCATCATACCCTGGTGCCTTATCCAACGGTGCCTCCAACAGTTTTGCCTCGTGAAGCTTTTCAATCGCTTCCGATTTACCACGCTCCAGAGCGCACTGCACCACCTCTCCGAAGGCATTCACCACCTCTGGTGATTCCAGGGTGCTAAGGGCAGCTAGGCGCAGACCGTGGCCTATGAGCCACCTGCGCTCCGCAATTGTAGACATGAGCTGAGGATACAATTCCTCGTCATACTCGATGCTCATCTTGCGCAGTTTGGCCTCCTGCACTTCCAGAGACCAGCTCACAGTAGCCCCAAGCTCCCCCAACTGCGCGAACAAACTTTCCTTACCCTGCTCCAAATGTTTAAGTGCCCAGCGGCACGCAGACTTGTACCTGGCAGACTCGGCTCGATCTTGACTGATTTGACACGTTAGTGCCATCTTGTCCTCGGCCTGTTTTTGAGCGTAAGCACTCAGATCCCTAGCCTCTGCACGGGCGCTATCCAGTTGTGCTCGGGTGCTAGCCAGTTGCGCCTCTAACAAAGTTATCGTTTGGTCTTTCTGTGCACTTTGATCCTCCCCACCAGATACCCGGTCTTTCAACTTCACAATTAGTGCAGCCTGTTGTGCGGAGACCTGTACCAATTCTTCGACCAAGTGCTCCATGGGCACATCCGCATCAGATTGGTTTTCATTATCCTGGCTCTGCGGCTCAGAATGCGCTGACTGCATCGGACTCACCTTGGGTGGTGACTCTATGACATGCTCCATCCTGCGAATGATCACCAGCGCAATGTTATAATCACAACTAGCACATTCACCAACTAATGAAAATTATACATGTATGGTTTTACTTACTTTGGCTCCGCGTCATCAGCAGACGGGTGCGACGACGCTTCATCAGTGGAGGACAACTCCACAGTCTGAACCACAGGACGTTTCTTCCTTGAAGGGCCCGCACCATCATCTCTTCGGGTCCTTTTGCGACTAAGCGCAGCTTCTTCTTCTTCTTCCTCTTCAGGATGAGCCACAGCTACGGGCGATGACTGCGCTACCAGCGAAGTTGCTTCAGGATTGGGACGGCTCTGCAGAGGCGTTGCCTCCACTGCAACTGAGGAACTGGTCCCTGTATCCCCAGCATTCAGTTCTATGACACGCCCTGCAGTTGCGGCTAAAATAGGCTCCTCATCATCCCTCAAAGGTCTTACTCCTGTCCTTACTGCAACAGGCTTTGCTAGCTGTACAACGGTGAACAGATCCATCTCTGCGCAAGACAAACACACATATACAAACAGGTTATATAGTGCGCGACATGTACGGAATATTGTTCTTACAATATTTACACACAGAAGTACGGAGGAATAAGTACCCACCCTGGCCATTGGCGTCTAAGAAGATAGGGATCTCATCTTCGGGGCCAAAATAATTACGGCTGATTCCCATGTGCACCAAAAATCCCTCATGATACGCACTAATGGGGATGCGGTTAGCATTTATCAGTTCCGCATCCTCGACGTTATAAGACCCAGGCAATGGGCACTCATCCCTCTGTAGCGTTCCCCGGGTATAAAAATCATAATCCCAGGGAAAACATGTATCATCTACCCAGAAGAAGTATTCCCTCAAATTCCTAAGTGCATCTAATTTATCTGTATAGCACTGCAATCTACCAGCGCGTTTTGAAAAAGAAACCCACCCATGCGCCCACGTGGTGTGATAAAAGGCGCGGAATAGGTGGATGGTGGGGTTAATCCCCAACAGACGGCAATTTACCTCAAAATTGGTAATTTTAGCCGCGCCGATACAATGCAGCTGCGATATGTGTAGAGTATAATAGTTTAACACATCGCACAGAAAGCGCAAGAGGGGCACACGTTGATTCGCAAATTCGAATAACCGTGTGTATACACCCACTTTCCCTTCGGGGAAATCAGCAATCGTGGCTCGCGCATCCGGAACTACTGGATGCACGTCCCGGGGTATAAAGTCGGAGGTGAAGTCAGACAACTGTTTAACCATGGCGATATACTTTTTTGCTATAACGCACGCGCGGTTACCTTTGTGGTTGGTTACTTTTGGGATTACAACTCTTGAAACGCTTTAGAAATGGTGGATGGCGTTTTTTACTGTGAGGAATCCGATGAAAATGAATCGCCGAGTTATATACTTTTTCTCTTCCACACGATTGGCGACACGTGGATCCCACTAGGCCTCACTGTGTGGTTGAGATGGCTTGATGTGACAACGGGGCAGTAACTTTCCCCCGATTAACGAGGCATTGACTATTCACTTGGACGTCTCGATACATTGCACCTACGGGTAGGTGTATGGTTTCTTTCATACGTTTCGTAAGTTCTTTATTTTATGATTACGGTCATTAGTCTAGCACCCGCAGTTACGCACTGCGCATACTAGACTGGGGGGACATGATGACGTATAGTCTGGAGTCGGGTCATGAACCCGACCACAGTCCACTACTTTCAAGCCTGGTACGAACTGGGCCAATATCAATACGTGTTTGGGCTCACGAAAGCCCAAGCCCATATCTATTTACGGAATAGATATCCGATATCTTCTAAAATAAGAAGATAATCATTCCCAACCGACTTAGGCGGGATACGCCGAAGGTTGAGGAACACGGAACCAACAAGGATTTCGTGCGTATATAAAGGGAATCATATCCCTCGTTTAAGGTACGATCTCATAACCCTAAAACTCCTTAAACCCTAAACCGATTACTCACTCTCACGCCGGAGGATAATCGTGGGAGACAATCCCACGGTAAGCCTAACGGTGTTTCTTGTCTCTTAGTGCGCAGGTCTCAAGCAGCAATTCTCAATTGATACGAGAACCGGAGCTCCAAACCAGGAACGTCCAACTTTTGTATCAACAGATTCCATTCTTGAATTGTCGACATGTTAGAACCTACTGGAATTCCCAAGTACGTAAATGGGAGCTGTTGGGGAGTTGTTGAATCATAATTCCGACGGGTAGGTCTTGACGGATCCCATGTGCCATTCATCCTCGTCCCGAGCCTAGAAAAGTGCTACAAACATGAAAGAACCCGTTAGAAGGATCCCGAGGCCGAAGCCCCAGGAACCACCCTATCAAAGTAATGTGTTGCACTATGGTGTGTGTGGTGAGTGTATAAAGTAGTATATATATAGAAAGAGAAAGTAGAGAGATGTAGGTGGTATGTAATCACTTGGTCAAGTCGAGCTACTATCCCAACCACTGTACTTGATATGGGATGGAGCAAGCCGAGTTACTCCTAACACAGGTACTAGGCGTCAAGCCACGTGGGGGATAATATCCCGAGATATCCGGTCTAGACGGCGCTAGCACGGTTCTTGGAATAGACCGTTGGATAAAAAGACTTACCTGGATAAAGGAGTGTATACCTTTACGGTCCTTCGGGACATGCCCTTTGGATAAGTGTAGCATCTGCCTCCCGGCACGTATTCTTCAGGCACATACGCTAACATGTCCCTCAAAAAAAAAAAAATAAATAAATAAATAAAAATAAAAAACATGATGGTGCAATACTTAAAATATACCTTTACAGTCCTTCGACACATACCCTTCGGACAAGTGTATCATTTGTCTTCCGACACGCGTCTTTCGGACACATGCGTCAACAAGTCCCCCCAGTATTGCATTATCAGTAAAAGACTAATGGTGCAATACTTAAAGCAATGTTGCAAAATCGGTCAACTCGACCGATTAATCGTTAATCGGCCGAGTACCTTGTCGATTTCTGAAAATCGGTCAAAAAATCGGCCTAGGAAAAAAATCGACACTAAGCAGTCAAAAAATCGGTCGATTAATCGGTCGAATCGGTCAAAATCGGACGAATCGGTAAAAAATCGGCCGAATCGGGCAAATCGGTCTTTTTAAAAATAATAATAATTTAGGCATTATACTTAATTTGGGGATCGTATATTTCACTTATAATGCACAATGGGCATCATAATCAGAATTGGAGCCTTTTATTGAGGTTTGGAAACATAGCAGGCTTGGAATCGGATAAGATTTTTAGTTTGGTCTCCAGAAATACCAAAAAATTGCTGGAAATGCCAATCCGATTAATCACCGATTAATCCCGACTTGACCGATTACTCGCTGCAGGGTGGTCGACCGCCCGACTACCGATTCACGATTTCTGCAACATTGACTTAAAGTATACATTTACGGTCATTCGGCACATGCCCTTCGGATAAGTGTACCATCTGTCTTCTGGCACATATCCTTCGAACACAAACGTCGAGTACAACCTTAAACGAAGTAAGGTTGGAAATTTCACTTTTGTTAACCCCAATACATATAAGCTAGACTTAAAATATCCCTAAACATTTCTTACTTAGAGATTTTACACCTTTTCAAGTCTAAGACATCATCACAGGTCAATTTCTATATCTACAAAAAATATCTTCGAATGCAAGATCATAACTACACTTTTAGTGGGGATTTTAGTTTTAGCCCATTGTTTTAATAATAAATAAAAAAAGTTAGTAGGAAGATTCAGAGCATTTTAGTTTGAAGATTTAGCACATTGTTTTCGAACAATGATTAATGTTAGAAACGATCACGTTTGATATTAAAATGGATTCTTAGTCAACACGTGGCAGAACATCAATGAGACAAGTTACATGTATATTAAAACAAATCATTACTCACCATGTGTCTCACTAAATCCAGAGCAAAATTAACAATATCACAACACTTATAACCATTCAATACATAAAGTATAACCATTATTGAAAAATATATTTGCCACTAGAAACTTTAGTTCTTATGGTTTTGGCCTACATTAGCCAACACACCCCATTTTAGTGGAAAGCCCAAAAAAATGTCTAGATTTTTCTAACTTTATATCACCTTCACTTTTTCCTAATATCTTTCTACATATATGTCTCACTAGATGCATGTATAAATATAAGTAGCAAATTAAGCTAATGAAAATTAACAAATAAGAAGTTGCAGAAAGATATAGTGGTGTGATGAAGTTGATGAGAATGAAGATGCAAGTAATGATATTGATAATGTTGATTCTATTACAAGATCATAGGGGATTTGCTATGAAGAAAAGAAGCATGATGGTGATAGTTGATGATAGTGATCATGGTGATGATGCAAAGGTGAACACTATGGAAAATGATCAAGAAATTGAGCCTAATAATCACCATGCGATTCCAAGAGGATCATGGCAGAGTGGTCAAGGTCAAAGTGGTCAATCTACTTCAAATGATATCCATGATTGATTTGGTTATTCAAAAGTGATGTATACAGATTTTATATTGTATGCATACACATGCATAGGAAGTAATTGATATTTTTAGGTATGAAGTTGTTGATAGTGTATACAAAATGTTACTAGTTCTAGTTATATACAAACCAAGTATAGAATATACATTTGGTTTGGGTTGTTGTAATTTGGTAGATTTGAACCCAAAGCCATTAGCTTATGGGGTTAAAAATGATATACATATGTAATTTGAGCATGCTGTCACAAACAATGTACTATATGTCCATATGATATGGTATAATTATTCGGATATGATCATGCAGGTTGGTCAATAACATGTGAGAATTAAGGTACACAACAAGATATGAGATCGTAAGGGTCAAAGGGCTAATTGGTTAAATAAGCAAGATATATAGTGATCACAAAGATAGCCATAATCCAAGGACAACTGACAAATCAGTGAATGACATCAATTGACTAAGGAATATGTTTGATACAAGAAAGACAAAATAAAAATGTTTTGAGCAACTCAATTTTTTATATAAAAAATGCCTTTAGAATAAAAAGATTTGTAAGAATATATATATATATATATATATATATATATATATATATATTTTTTTCAAAAATCACGAGGCTTTTGGACCGGATGTCACTCTACCACAAATCTGGAGAGTTGAGATTAAACTCACGACCTACTTCACAAAAGGACTTCCTAGTATCCAATGAACATTTTTGAATGATTGAGGTTCTCTCAAATTTAGATGAACATGACCGGTCATGTTTCTTCAAAATAAAAAAAAAGGACCGGTTCTCACAGTAGACCCTACAGTTTTGTATGTGAAATAAAATGTTCGATCATATTCATTCTAACTTGAGAGGATATACGAATCTTTGAAACCTCAAAGCTCAAACAGATGAATAGATTATCTAAAAGCCTTCACCATTGTATTGCACATTTTGAACGGGTTTAAGCAACGGGCTTAGTTCGTTTCAAATGGGCCAACTTCAAAAACAGATATGGGTCGAAACTCTTTCTTTTCTCCCGAAAACAACAATGTACTTTTTATGCACATGTAACAGAAACCTTTATACATAGAAAAAGAATCTACTGTATATCATAAGTTCCCTTTTTATATTGTTTGTTTGCGCGTGGTATTTGGTCTTTTTTGGATGATGAAAATCTTTGAGAATCCATTTGACAGTTTGACAAATTTCAAGACAAATTAGGTCTCACTTTTGACTATTAGGCCCTTTTGTTTGACTCTATTATCATTATCTACAGTAAAACCTCTATAAATTAATAGTGTTGAGATCGGGATATTTTATTAGTTTAGCGAGATATTATTATATCGATAAATTAATAATTTATTAATTTAAAGAGGTTTTACGTATTACCATTAAAATTTTAAGTCTAATATACTAGCTAGTTACAATGTATACTCATTAGAGACGAAATAAATTTGAAAAACAAGTTCCATTTAACATTTTATGAATTAACATTCACACTTTATGAAAATAAAATTAACACTTTTTGTTGCAATACGAAAAGACAACCCACCAACTTTTTAGTGCAATAAAGAAATTTTAAAATAAACTCAGATTTAAAGTTCAACAAAAAATAAGTGACTATGGATTCATTTTTTACTAAACAATCTTAGGATTTTAAAGTGTATCTCTCTCTCACACACACACATATATACATATATATGAGATTTTTAGCGATTATTAATTTATAGTTTCGTTGGGACTAATATATGTATAGTGGGGTTTCAAAAAAATTATTATCTTATTATTTTATCGATTGGGGTCTAAATTTGTACTCGTCCCAAGTTAGGACTGGACAAATTATTAATTTTATCGAGATTATTAATTTATCGAGTATTAATTTACAGAGGTTTTACTGTATATTAACTAAAATGCGGGGATTGCATGTGCAAATGCCATGTGTCCAAGCATTTATTGCTAAGTTTCGCAACTTGGCAAGAATGGCCCCTCAGGTTTAGGTGTCGCTGCAAACTAAGTCCAAACATTAAATGCAAAGTTTCAAAACTTGGCAAAAACAGTCCCTGAGGTTTAAGTATCATTGCAAAGTAAGTCCGAACATTAAATGCAAAGTTTCACAACTTGGCAAAAACAACCCCTGAAGTTTAAGTGTCGCTATAAAATAAGTCCTTAGAAGCCAATCCCGCTGCATCGCGCGGGTTTCTACACTCGTATATACTAAGCATCAAGACACCTACAGTGTCCTAACACACTCACAACATTAAATGCAGTTCACACACACACGCATTAAATGCCAACTTTCATAACTTGGCAAAAACAGCCCCTGAGGTTCAAGTGGTGCTGCAAAGTAAGTCCTTTTGAGCAATTTGGCAAAAATAGTCCTTATCCAAACTCACGTCTACAAAAGCAATCCCGCTGCATCGCGCGGGTTTCCACACTCGTTACTACTATTTCCTTCTTCTTGGTCTTGTATTCTGGGTTTATGTGAATGTTGGTTTCTAGTTATAAGAAATTAAATTTAGTAAACGAAAGATGACGTACAAGAATATAGTTTAAAACTGCTCTTAAAGACAAGGTATATAAAATAGATACATATCTCCGTATCATAAAGTTGTTTACAATTTTACATTATTGTTCTGCTTTGTCTTATTGTTTTAGGTTATAAAATACACTAAAGTTAATGGTCACATTAGCTAACTTTTCACATCAAGCATTACCTTAGTTTTCTCTCTATTATCACTCTCTCTCACCTTCCAACTCTAAGGTTGGTATTAATGGTAATGAGTGAGAGCCCGTGAGGGGCTTGCTTCACGTACCACCCTATTGGGACATCCTCATTCTCACCCGTGAGCCACCCCTCTCTCAAACACAAACATATCATTATTTTTTTTAACCACTATCATTTTATTACTTATGAACTTGAACATTTTTAAACAGAACTTCACGTTATATGCTCTCTACTCTCTTAAAAACATTTTATTTATTAAATGTCTCAACAAAACAGTCCTCGAGCATAAAACGTCAACAACGAAATACTACCCGACACACCCCTAACATCCGAATGATGAAAAATCCATGTTAGTATGAAAAGGGGTAAGGAATTGTTAATAATTTTGTTTTAAAAAATGGTTTTGTTGTCATGGGCGGAGACAAAGGGGGGTCAAAAGGGTCATGTGCCTCTTTTAGCGAAAAAAATGTAATGTAACTTTTCTAAAATATCTAAAATTTATTGTAATTTGCCCCTTAAAAAATCAATTTATAGTGTAGTTTTTAAAAATTATTAAAATGTGACTTTTCGTGCAAAATTTTCTTGCTCCGTCTCCGTGTTTGTTAATGAGTTTCGATCTGACGCTCATATATAATCTATAGGGTCATACTATTGCAACCCCCTACCCCCTAGCTGCCACCTTGTCCCCCCTTTGTCCCCCCGTTTTTTCCAGTACAACACAGTTTTTTGTCAGTTTCTGTTCCGTATTTCTGACAGTTTTAAGCGTTTGGCTTATTAAACTTTATATTTACAGTTCCGTATTTTCAGGTTTATAGCTTTTTGATATAAACAAAATTATAAAAATAAAAAAAAAATAAAAAAAAATAAAAAAAAACAAAAAAAAAGGGGGGGGGGGGGGGGTCTTAATAACCAAATAGGGGGGGTGGTAATAACTCAACCCAATCTATATGAGACGCAATGACAATATTAGGTCATTTTTACTGTAACATGTCCAAAAATGAGTAACAAAAAGTTCAGAAGTTTACTCATATATGAGTCATATTATTTTCGATGTATTCACATGATGGAATAAGAATCTATTGGCAAAAATAAGAAGGAAAAGAAGAAGGGGGCATGCGTTAGTTGGAGCTAGCAACTATTCCAACGGTAGGGCAAATTCGGCTTCTGACAGGCGTTAGACCCTATGCTACTATTGGTCAAAGCAAACCACCAATTTAAAGTCTTGACCCTTTTCATACACACTATTATACTAGTATCCTATATTTTTCAATAAAGTTAATTTTAACCTTCTCTTTTAACATTTTTATTTTGATCATGTTATAAAAGTTCAAAAAGTAAGGTGGTGTTTGTTTTTCATAAAGAGGCTCTTAACAGCTTATTAATCTGAACTGTTCAGACATTTTGGTCGTTCAGACCGTTTGCTTTTTTCTTGTTCAGACGCGTTCAGAGGCAGTAAGATCTTAATGGTCTAGACTTGAGAGGGGTGTCTGAATGCCTCTTGTTGCCTCTTGCTGACACAAAAAAAAAAATATAAAAAAAAAAAATAAAAAAAAAATTAGTACGAGCAAGCAAATGTGCGGTTCAAACATGATTTTTTTTTCCCGTTCAGATGCGGTCAGATTTAGACATTTACGCCTCAGATTCAGATTCATATGTGCGGTTCAGATTCAGATTCAGAGCCTCTTAAAAAACAAACACCGTCTAAGGTTAAGATGCCAATTAGGGTCGGGTTGACATGTTAGGAAAATCTAACCCAAACTTGGTTAAATAATTAATTGAGTGAGTTGCGTTAACCTTACAATTTTTACGCATTACTTAAGACATATCATTCAACATGTATGAAGTTAACAAGACGCAAGTCATTAGACTAGTAAAATGATTCACATGCACAATGCATAATTGGTACGCGTAATTCATGTACATAGTGTTGTTTGACGCTATAAAATAATCCATCTTTCACTAAGGAAAATTATATGTACTACTCCGTAAAAGATAGGGCATAACTTTGCTACGGGAGGTGTAGTTGATGACCTGGTGAGTGGGAGACAGTGTTGTGATCATGTCGTGGCTGACGACTTGGCGCTTAGAGCGTGATCATGCCACGAAGACTTTCACATTACTTCCATTTAGAGACAATAGAGTTTGTAAATAAATTTTGTTTTCTAAAAAACATAAGTGCATATCTTCCATCATTTTCTCAAATATAGATTTAATGTTCATAAAAGTTTATTGATATTCTTCTATAATCTCATTTTCATGAAAAGGGGCATAACGTATTAGTATAATAACTGATTTGAAAATATCTATAATAAGAAAGCATGAGCATGTTTTGTGAAGACACTGCCTCCAAGAGAGAAAGTGGGAAAGCTTAAAAGAAGCCATTAGCCTCTCATGTCCCATGAAAGGAAGAACCCCCTTTAATATTTACCATATGTTCCTTTTTTTCCTCCTTTAACTTCTTTATATTGGGGCCAGTGTTTGCCAAAAAAAGAAATATACCTCCTAGATCCTTTTGGACCTCCACCAATGACACTTTTAGGATGGATATATCTATTTGTTAAATGTTAAAGGATGCATGATTAGGGGTGTTAGATAATGCAAATGTAATTATTAAGATTGTTGTTTACGTATCATCCTAAGATCCGATATAGAGTATTGTGTGACAAGATTCTTGGTAAACCATGCTTAATTTTGTTTTTGTTGTTGTAGCAGGCGCTAGACATGAACATTAATGTACGAGGGCGCAAACACATCATGTACACAAAACTACAATAAATGTATGCCGCTTTTTGCATTTCATTTTTTTCACTATATGCCTGCTCTTATAATAAGAATTACATAACAGACACTAGACGATGACAACAACATCATACTTAATTATGTCAAAGCGGGTATATAGAAAGTGAAATGTAGATAGATCCTACCCGTACCTCAAGGTAAACCCAGAAATAAGGAAACTGCTTCCAGATAAATCTCCGACAACTGCAATGTGTGCAAATGTGCTCAGGCTAGTCGCATTCGAAGAAATAACATCGGTTGGGTGTGCAAAATTTTAGTCCACAACCGATGTCAATATCGAGCACATCGATTGTGAAGGTGGGGCGGCACATCGGTCGAGCAAGGAAGAATTGCAATATCGAGTGAGTTTGCACTCGATGTCAAATGCAACACAAGTTTTAAAATTTGACCGTTTGGTCTTTAACTAAAAAAAAAATCAAACCAAATTTACCACTCTATAAATACCAACTTCACCTCAAACACATTTCTTAACACACAATTTCAAACACAATTCAACCTCAAAATACTTCTCAACACAAGATTTAATATGGCTTGCCGTCTCCCCCATTCTGTTGAAGATATGCAAGTGTACGTTTAAAATCAATGCAATATCGACGATGAGGCTCGAAAAAACGCTATTATAAGCGTCATCAAATTGTTTGACCAGGAGAAGGCGGAGAAGGAACAAATGAGACAAAACTACCAGAGTTGCAACGACATTACTCCTGAAAGAAAAGCTGTGATCGACAAATTTTTGAAAGATCAAGCCCGCAAAGATCGCGAGGTTGCTGACAAGTTGTGGCGGTGTGTTTCGAAGATAACGAACAACGTCAGCACCAAAATCAATTGGAGCTATCGGGAGAACAAAGACGATGGTGTAGACGAGGAAGATTTGGCTCGGTTCGAGGGATTTGCTCGTTCTCGTACTCCCTCGTATGACTCTGCATACGGGGAGCATTCAGATTAGATTTATGATTTATGTATTTCGTATTGTTTTTATTTAGCATTGTAACATTTTAATTATTAATGAAATTTTAGTTTATGTTAAAAATGATTTTTTTTTTTTTTTTTTTTTTTTTTAAATTCCTTGGGTCGTCGACTGGGGCATCCGGGTTGTCCCAGGTCGCTGGAGAGAGAAAGCTGACGTGGCGCAGGTTGTCCCAGGTCGCGACTGGGACCAGAATGTGTGCAAAGACAAGGCTAAGTAAATTAATAAAGACAACTGACAAAAAGATGGCATACAAACATGCATAGTTATAGACCAAAAAACTATCATAAAATATAGAGTAAATTCACTGTTGGTCCCTAAAGTTATGCCATATTTCATATGGCAACCAGAAACGGGAATTGTTGCTTTTTTAGTTTATGATCGCGAAAATATTACGCCGTTGGTCTAATTTTCTAACGATCGTTAGTTTTGCTAGTTATTTCAGTCCTCACGCGCACAGCACATGAGGGCAATTTTGTCCGAATCTTTGATTTTATATTAAAGGTCCTCCGAAGAAGGTTCGAGTCCTACTCAAAAGAACGAGTTGTGGAATATGCACAAAAATAAGATTGTTGTCAAATTCAACAAGTATGGACAACCTATGGGAATTGAAGGGAAAGAGCTAACACAATTTCTAGGATCAGTTGTAAGGATAGCTGGAAATGTCGGGCTACATTGTGAAGACTGGAGAAAGGTTGACAAGGAAAAGAAAGAAGACATGTATTCAATTGTTAAGGTATTGGTATTACAAAGTAAAGATGAATGTTTTGTCAACATAGACAGGTTTTGCATCTTTGCTAATAATTACAACTTTCATTATAGGAAAATTTTGTTTTCCATCCGGCTGAAACAAGTGCTATCAAGAAATGAATTCTTTTTAGCATGGGGAAAAAGTTGAACACTTGGAAAAATTTAGTAAAATCACGAAACTATGATCTGAGTCTTAGTGTTGAAGAAATTATGGCAAAACAAACTGACAATAGGGTGAACCCATAACAGTTTCAACATCTTGTGAATCGTTGGATGAAACTAGAATATTAGGTACCAAATGTTTAATACTTTTAGTTATTATTTTTTATATTGCTTATTAGCTTATTTATTATTATTGGTTGCATAGGCTGTTTGTAAACAAAAGAGAATTAGCCGCTCTAAAATGGAAGAGCCTCGCATCACTGGGACAAAATCATTTGCTAGGCTTGCCGAAGAAGAGGTAAGTCACATGTAAATTATTAACATAGTTATTGTTAAATATCAAAGCACTTACTTGCACTAGTGTTAGATTAATAGAACATAGTTCATGTCAGTGAAATGATTCTTGTTATAGACTACTAAAAATAATGGGGTGCAACCAACACGATGGAAACTATACCAAATAAGCCGCACCCGTAAAGATGGTAGTATTGTCAATGACAAAGCTGCTCAAGTTGTGGTAATGTGATTTCTCAATATTTTAAATACCACATGTTATTATTCACATTTTCTAACGGTGGAACATGTTATTGCTATTCAGGCATTAACACAAGTTGGTACAAATGAATCCACTAATGCCCAAGGTATTCCAAAAGATGATTGGGCAAATGATGACTTATCCAAAGTTAAGGGGCCGGAGGA
The DNA here is from genome assembly GCA_019973895.1 of Chrysanthemum seticuspe. Classification (NCBI taxonomy): domain Eukaryota; kingdom Viridiplantae; phylum Streptophyta; class Magnoliopsida; order Asterales; family Asteraceae; genus Chrysanthemum; species Chrysanthemum seticuspe. Next base: position 132,990,832 of record BPTQ01000006.1, on the reverse strand, counting down.
AAGAGGATATGTTCGATGCGTAGGAAAGATGCTTTCTCTTAGGAATAATGGTGCCTCGTCATCTACACGCTCACAAATTGTGGAACAACGATTGGCTTAAACAGAAGATGTTTTATACACCCTTGTAAACCTTTTGAAGGACCCGACAACACATTCTAACTTGTCTAACGTCCTTAGTAATATAAATATAGAGGTATATTTTTTTATTCTTATTGTACTTTCTTTAGTAATTTTAATTTCCCATTCTTTATAGGTTCCTGATAACTTTTCTCCGGGTCAACACAACTCTAGGAATGGAAATCAAGGATCATCAAATCAATGATCTTTTTTTTGCGGATCAAAACATTGGTAAAAGGCTAATTTTTTTGTTTAAGTATCGCTAAGTAACGTTAGTTTGCTGCTAAGATCTTGTTTCTTTTTTTCTCAGGTACTCCAACGAATCTTTCTTGGATATACTTTTCACATGTACACTTCCTCTTCATCTATTGAAATTTCTTTACTTTTTTTACACTCTTCTTGATCCGTATTAGAAAGTTTGGCACATTCTGGTTATATTAAAGAACAACTGAAATCTTGTATGTTCACGGAGATTCTTTGTTGCCTTCATCTTGAATTTATGTTGGCTTGCAGATTCATGGGGCGTTAAGGATCAAAAGTTATCACAATGCTTGCTACTGATGCAAAGGTCAAGAGTTATCACAAAGCTTGCAACCTTTGATGAAGTTACAATAAATTTGGTAGTTTTTAGCTATCTTATATGATAATCAGTTGGAGATTTACACTCAGTTTGCTCTTTTTGTTAGATGTTCAAGAATATTGTTTGTTTTGTATTTATTGGATATTTGTATTTTGATAATATAAAAACCTTGTTTAATGGTAATTGCATTTTTGTTTGAATATGAAATTGTTAGTTTATTTTTTAGTGAAATCCAGTAAAGAATAATTAATATTACATTGTGCCACATTTTGAAAAACATCGGTGGCAAAAACCAATATTGTAACAAATCTCAGTGGAAAATGTTATGTCACTAAAGTCATCTTATTTTGTGATCATAGTAAGAGTATAACGACACAAAGTAAATGTCACAAAATTCTTAAAGCTTCATGTGATAGATAATTATGTGCCACTAAAGCTAGAATGGTCAATAGCAACAAAATGTAGAAGTGCTACTAAAACCCATAAGGTCTGCAACAACACAAGTATAAAGTGCCACTAAAACTATTTAGTGGCAGCGACATTAGTGACACTTTTTTTTCTGCCACCGATTCCCGCCAGGTCTTTAGTGACACTTTTTGTGTGTCACTAAATGGTAATTTTTTGTAGTGGAATAGCCTTAACATTCGAGGGATAAGGTAACTTATATATTGCCTCGATTTTTACTCTATCTACTTCGATCCCATTTCCAGAGACCTTGTGTCCTAGAACAATCCCTTTTTTCACCATGAAATGATACTTCTCCCAATTTAGGACTAAATTAGTCTCCTCGCACCGCTTTAGCATTTTTTTAAGATTGGCGAGAAAATGATCGAAGGAGCTTCCAAATACCGAGAAATCATCCATGAAAACTTCCATGTTATCCTCAATTAGCTCATGAAATATTTCCATCATGCATCTTTGAAAAGTGGCGGGGGCATTACATAACCCAAATGGCATTTGTTTTTAAGCAAAAGTTCCATCGGGGCACGTGAAAGTTGTTTTTTCCTGATATTATGGGGCTATAGAAATCTGGAAGTATCCCGAGAATCCATCAAGGAAACAATAGTATTTGTGCCCGACCAACCTTTCTAGCATTTGAACAATGAAGGGCAACGAAAAGTGGTATTTTCGGGTCGTGTCGTTTAATTTCCTATAATCGATACAAACTCGCCAACCAGTAATCGTTCTTTGGGGAATCAGCTCATTTTTATCGTTTTTTGCAACAGTCATCCCCCCTTTTTCGGAACAACTTGGACTAGACTAACCCAAGGGCTGTCAGAAATTGGGTAAATTAGGCCAGCATCGAGAAGCTTGATGACTTCCTTCTTTACCATTTCCTTAATATTAGGATTCACACGTCTTTGAGGTTGAACAGTTGGTTTATAATCTTCTTGTTACATATTGGTTTTCACAAACACACAATCTAACACATATATGGGTCGAATGTTTTGAGTTCTAGAGAGAGAAAGTGGAAGAGAGTTGGGAACTTTAGTGAGACAAAGAAAAATGTATTATGAAAGCTCCAACCCTTTGCCTTGCTAGGCAAAGGGTATTTATAGTTAGTTACATGAGACGCCTCCTACGGGCTGTGGATCAGGCATACAGTGGGTAAAGACTCGTCCGTCCTCCACAGTGTTACATAACAAACTACTAACTATCACTAAATGACTATGACTACGAGCTTTCTAACGAATACATATACTTGAGGTGACCGACTCTTTAACTACCGGATTTTCTAAATCCTAACAATCTCCCCCTAAGGGAGGTCACCTCAATTACAAACAGATATTACATTTTGGTGTTCTTGGATTCTTGATTAAGTTCATTGCTCAGTAGCTCGTAGTCTTTGATTTTTCATGTTCCGCATGTTTTGTTATTCAAGTGGAGGTCATAAACTGATCCACGTGATGGTGAGTTAGTGAGCCAGCTTTGAGATCATTATCCATAGTAAATCTATGACTCATCCTTTGTTGTATCGCCATTATGTGAAGTTGTGACTTTTGGACCGACATGCTCACATTTTGGATCATGATATCTTCTCATCAGAGTAGCGGAAGCTTTGTTGATTCATGATATTTGCAGCAGCGTAGCAGAAGCATGGATTGAACGTATCAGAGCCAGTTGATGAAGATATGCACTTATCATGATTTCTTTAGAAGTGAATGTGATGTGTGAGCATGCGGTTATGGAATGACTCCTCAATTCTGATCAGCTGCAACCGTCGGGTGTTCCTGCAAACGACAGTTAGCAATAAAGCACACGAAAGTGTCTTTGATCACTTTCATTGAATGGGGTTACAAGAACCACGGTTCCCCGTTGATCAGTACAAGTACTGTCTGTGATCAGGTAGAATTCCGAAGAACCTCCTTGACAGGGTTTCACAGCTAATCAAGCTGTTCTCAAACCGGAACGTCTCAAAAAAGAAAGCACGGAGTGAGTGAACCAGCGAATTGAGATTCACTGATTGATGAGAAAATGATTTGAAAAACAATCGTGTATTGCTTAACAGAAAGGGTTTTGCAATACAACGAAGGTTTTATGGAAAATCAATTATCAATCATAAATACCCCTTTTATTTTTGATAACTTAATACACAGTCGATGTGCTAGAGAAAAGAGTTGTTGAGCGCAACAACCGGTTTTTCAAAGGTATCCGTCAATCCATTTCCTGGACCAAGGTTGATTCAGGAGTGAATCGCCCCATTGTTTCTATCCAGTTGTCACAAGTTTGATCTTTCGGGAAGATCTCATATGTCACCCACCAAGAGCTTGTTTGATGTTGGCTCTAGAAGGATTTCCATCTTCATCGTGAATATTTTAACATATCACTCGGATGTTCTGGCAATACCACAAGGATAATGCATATGACTCTCAAAATATATTCTCACATTCCACATTATTTGAAACCGTGAGTCTTTATTAATAGTTTCCTACTGAGATTTATTGATGATCTCTTGGCTCTAGACTCAATAGTGCACTTTTGGTTTCCTATGCCGGAGACTAGGGAGAGGGTCTCCTTCTTCAATATCAACAATCTCTAAAAGACAGTCGACAGATTATGTAGGTTCCCCGTGAGAATGAAACAAGTCCTTTTAAGAGAAACTTGAGTAGCTTGGGAAGTTTAGTGCAGTGCGTCATTGGGTCCATGACTTCTTGTCTTCAATACCGGTGTTACCTTGGTAACAACCAGTAGCATATGAATTGAACCTTGTTTCTGCCCTAAGGTTGAATTAATAGAGGGCTATTTCTTTTCACCCTTTTCACATTTAGGGCGTGCTTGGTTGGGGGGTTAAGGGTGGTGGGGAATGGGTAAGGTATTCAAAAGGGCCCACCTCACTCATTATTTAGTGCTTGGTTAGGGAGTGCAAAGGGATTGATTACCCCGTAATGGGTAATGAACCATTATAGAATAAATTGAGGGCTAAGGGATTGATTACCCACCTCACTCATTCCTTTGCATTCCCTTTCCCTTTCCTTTTCCCTTTCCCCACTTTGAACCAAGCGGGCCCTCAATTCTTTTTCATTCTTCAACCCTTTCAGTGCTTACTAAGACTTCTATACTAGAACCTTGTTGGGTTTATTCCAGTTCTAGCTCAATCTCAGTCGGCACTCTTCCCATATTCTCATTTTTCTCTTTTTTTTAATATACCTAAGGACTTCTACACTATCTAGTGGATTGTCCCTGGGTAGATCTCTCCGGCTCTGGCGGGATCGTGGGAACGAATACCTAACCTAACCATCCTAATATCTCCATGCATAAAATAAATTGGTCGGTCTTTTGGTACTGTTCATTCCGCCTCGAAACCAATTGAAAACCATTTGAAAATCAATCAAGGTACTTGTGATATAAAATCAAAGCGTTTTGTACATTAATTGTTTTTGATATTTTAGAAATGCTCCCCCTCAACATGTGCTTCAAGTGTTAGAAATTATTTTATCACATGGAGGCAAGGGGACTTTTGAAATCTTAGATTGAGAATGAAAGATCCAATCTTTGATTAACATTTTCTAAAATGATCATCATCACTTCCCTATCAAATATTGTATTTTAAGTACTTTGGATGAGATATTTTGGGAAGAATGAGGTTTTCTTTTGATTGCTCCCCCTCAATGTGTGCATCGAGATTCAAAAGTGTTTTGCACATATTAGAGGGAACCTGCACTTTGAGATAAATCAATCACGTTTCAATCCTTTTTGGTTTACGATAATTGCTCCCCCTTAACATGTGCATAGAAAATTTGAAATCGTTTGGCACATGTAGGGAGGAGTGCTTGTTGTTATATTTCTAAAACCACTTATCGAATTATCAGTTTATATACAAATTAAATCACAAATTCTCCCCCGATCACAATTTTCAAACCCTTTGAGATTTGTGATCTCAATTGATTTAAATTATTTTTGAAAGCTTTTTGAGGAGAAGTGTGACCTGATTTTGAAAACAATTAACTGATAAGGATCAGATTATGAAACTTTAATCTCCAATGATCAAACATGCTTAAGTATCTTATGAAAACACAATATTAGCCTTGGCCTGGATCCAATTGTACAAAAAAAATGCTCTTTTGATTATCTAAATGTAGACCTTGCTCGTTTACGTGCCAATTGTTTGAAAAATAACATTTTTGTTTTGATTGAAATCATTATCTCCATCAATCAATGACCAAAGTTGTTGATTGAGTGATAGAGATTTTGACAAATGATAAGTCCAGATGATTTTTAAAATTAAGTCCGAGTTATTTTCAAAGCAATTTAATTTTCATTAGATGACAAATATTTTTCAGAAGAATATTTAGAAGGAAAAATATTTGTGAGGAAACATTTATCTTTTTGGCGACAAATTTTCCTTATGAACTTTTGTTTTTAGAATCAGAGCATGAGGTTTCAAAGTTAGGTTAAGCATGACTCTGTTCTTTCTTTTAAAATCGGGTTACTGCCTGAAATGACAATAAACCTACATTTTTATCCATCTCATTTTTTTTAATGAAAATAAAATGTTTATTATTTCTGTTCGAACTTCATCTAAAGACATGTGCCATTTTTGAATGACAGATCAAAGTCCGTAGATGTTATCGAGACCAAATAACATGTTATAAAAAACAATATTTTTGGACTTTTTCAAAATTTTCTGATTTTTATGGGTTTTGATATTTTATATTTTTCTATTTTCTTTTTGTTGGTTTTATAATTTTATATTTTTCTTTTTGATAAAATATGTACATAGAATAGATGAGGAAACACCTTTACTCCTCGTCTTCCTCCTGAAGACGTTTGAGTGTCTCAGGTTGTAGGCTCTTTAGGCCAATTCGTGGAAGGATAAACTCAAACCGTTCTCTAGGAAGAACTTTAGTGAAGATGTCCGCCAGCTGATATTCAGTCCTTACGAAATATAGTTCAACCACACCTTTCTTCACTTGTTCCCTGATGAAGTGATGTTGAATGTCAATGTGCTTTGCTCTTGAGTGTTGAACATTGTTGCAACAGAGAGCAATGGCACTTTTTGTAAAACCCTAAAATCTCAATCGCGTGAAATGACAATTTTGCCCTCAAACTTAAAATTTTACAAACTCGGGAAACACTTCAACATCATTTAACAAGGTATTATCTCATTAATAATATATGCACATTATAGAATAATAAACTTATGTTATAAATTAAATGAACATGAAAGAATTAATCCTAAGTAACAATTAAAGGTACCAAAGTCTACATATTAATTTGGACAACAAATGAGACTAGATACATGATTGGAGATAACTTTGGAAATCATAAAATTGGTCCTCCCCCCCCTTAGAACCGGCCCTCTTTACTCCTCCCCATTAATTCCTCAATCAATTGTATCAATCCCATTTATCATTTCTATCTTCATCTCAAAACACCAAGAAAACCCTAAGTCTATTTTCTCTCTACACAAGTGGCGGCCACCCCTTTTATTTCATCATTCAATCCGAAATTCCATCAAACAAAGGTGTTCCTAGGAGGCTCTTGATCATGGGTAATCGTTTGGTGAACGTGGTGATCGTGTTTGGTTCGATTTGGAGCTTGGTCGTGGGTTTCATAAGGTGTACGTGGGTTTGGGACAACCAAGAGGAGACTTGGTTGGTTTTTGTGGTTTGATTCTTGTTTTCTTGTCTCGTATACGCTACAAGGGTAACTTATTGTCATCTCGAATCTCTTCTTTTTGTTTCTTAATCCAATTCGTGGCTAAGTGAGGATCTAGGGCTTGTAATATGGTAAAAATGGTGACATAAAATCATGATTCTAAACGCATACGATACGAATGATTTGTGGCTTGGTAAATGGTGTATATAATTATTGTAAGACTGAAATATGGAAGGGTAAACTTGATATGATGATATTAAATCAGGTTGTGTGGCTTACATGAGTCTTGGGTGCGTTTGGGTGGGTTAAACATGTGCTTATAATGGTTTTAATAGACCCTAAAACTGGACAGCATCATATGTCGAATTTGTGTGTGTCATAGATCTAAATTTATAAGTGAAATAATCTGGGTTTTTATTGGAAAAGTCTATTTTATATCTTAGTTAAGTTTTCCAAGTGGTTTGGTTGAATTTGGAGTTGCCAAAGTCGTATTTTTGAATTTTACAAGATCAAGTGTCAAAGCTGAGAAAACGGGTCTGAAATTTAGTTGGATTGTTTGATTTTTCATTTTCAAACCATAAGGAATTGGGAGCTCTCCTTTTACAGGAGTGATATTTAGGACATAAATGAATTTCTGGGAGTTTTGGGAATTTTTCCAAGGTGTCTAAACAGGTCCAATGAGTGTAAACTTTTAAGGTGTATTTTCTGACCACTTTCTGGGTGGGTCTGGACTTGTGATTTTCCATAGGCCATTTGGCATAGAGATAGAACCCACCAATTTTTGGAGACCCTTTTAACTCATATGGGAACCCCTGGGATTTTACTTGATTTCTTTTGAGCTAAGTAAGTATTTTAGAAAAATCGCTAAAGTCTGGTCCAATTATGAGTTAAGAAAAGGAAAGATAAAACAAGGATATCAATAAGTAAAACACTTACACATGCATAAGAAGCTTATAAAATGAGTATATAAGTAATGTATGATATCAATTCGTGTAGATACGTTGAAGGAGATACGACGTTGCTTCCCGGTGTAACTTTCTTGTTTGCTTTGATTTCGTTGCTAAGGTACAGATATTCTGACCTTATCTCTTAAGGTTTCTCATGATTCGTTTACATCCTTTGATATTAGCTTTGAACTGTTATACTTTGCTCTGAGCCTTCTTATTAGGGCTTCCCATGACTTTGCTATGCTTCCTTTGATTGGATCTCCTATGTGAACTGTTTGATTTTGAACTCTTGTGATATTTCATTGCTATGTTTTCCATTACTATTGACCCCTCTGTTACTGAACCTCGGTTATTGAACTACTGTTACTGAACCTTTGTTATTGACCTCTGTAACTGAACCTTTGATATTGAACCTCTATTACTGCACCCTTAATATTGGACTTGATATTGGACTATTGTTATGAACCTCTGAATTGTGACCTACTGATAATTGAACCTCTGATTATGATGACTTATATATTGCTACACTATGGATATTGTTTGACCCTTCAGATTTATACCCGAGCCAAATACTGTTAACTAGTCATGGAGGTACCATGACCGTGTCATTGATGCACCAATGGCATGACTTTAGTGTGGTTGAGTGATGTTCCACACCGTCCCTATACTGTATTGATTATGCGCGCTTCACTGTTATTGTTATGGCCACTAATATTTCTGCAGGGGCGTATGGATGCATCCTAGATCTGTACTGTACTGTTACTGATATATATATTGTTCTGGTGATGTGGTGCGTGTGTGCAATACACCCCCTCACATACTGGGAGCTAGCTACTCCACTGGTTACTGAGGTCTCCCCTCCTATTGTCTGGTATTCCGAGGTCACCCCTCCGAATACGATGGTTACTGTTGATTACTGGGCTGCTATTGCCACTACTGATATTACTGTACTGTACTGTTGGCTCGGGATAGATTTCTGACAACCCTTACACTGTTGATATATATTATATTGTACCATCTGTTTACCCCAACACACCATATTCTGTATTGACTGCCCGTTACTCTGTACCCTTATGTGACTTATTCTTCTACCATTCCATTCACGTACCGGGTTATTACATGATTATTGAATTTGATTGTGCTATTGCATGCCTTATGTGACTACTGTTTACCCTGCTGCGATATGATTAGTATGCGATGATTCACCTGTTGTAATCTGATTACATGTTATCCTACTGTTATGTGGCCCCTTTGATTTGTCTGGTGACCATGATAGCGTGAAATCGATTGTTGATCTGTTTATCTTGTATACTTCGTTCGGTTAATCTCGTGAACTATGACTATCCGTTAGTATCGTTATCTGCTTATTGTTGATCTGCCATGTTTACATTTCTGTTTATGCTACTGTTTGATTGAGTAAATGGTCCAACTTGTGACGTCTGGCTCGTTAATTTATTTAGTTGCTCTGCTATGTCTTTAATTCATTCGATTATAATGTTCATACTGAATTTTCTACTTGTTACGTGTGACTGCCATGCTTTGACTATTGTTAGTACTTCTGCTGATATGATACTAATTATGTTATTAACTGTAGTTACTTGACTTGTGTGATTGCCATGCTCACTTTGTAATTAGTTGCTTCCGCTAGCCTTTGGACTTCAGTTTGGTTTATATGTACTCTGACTTCCTGATTTATTGTATGCCTGGTTATTTATATGTGCTTCCGTATATGTCATCAATGTGTTATGTGCCTTGTCCTACTCTGTTATCTGTTCCTTCTGGATACCTGTATAATTGTGTTTCTGCAGGAATCCTCATCGACTCATTGTTTCCTTTCCATTGCGACATTGTTATTGTTTCCTCTGTTTCATTTCATATTTCTGATTCTGTTTAGCTTTCGTTTTGTTATATCTGTTCACTGGGATTTTTAAGCTCAGCCGCATTTCTTTTCCTGCGGCAGGTTTTAGGTTTGAAGATGGGATTTGATGGGCTGAGAGTTGGATTATCTGAGTGGGCCAACCCTAGTTACCATATTATTTTGGACTTATTTTGAAGAGCTTTTGTTTGGAGATTTCATTTCATTTTGATATGTTATTTTTAAGTCTTCAGCTTGTAAAGATTTTAATTGTATGTTCTGATATGACACCAGAATGTGACACTTCTGCCCTTGTCGGGTTGGGGTGTTACAATTATGGTATCAGAGATAAGGTTTCGTCTTGTTGACCTTAGGATTGACCTGTGAGGACTGGGTAGACATTAGGCTTCCGTCTGTTCTGATATATTCCGATTCCTTTTGATTGTCATTCAGTTTTGACTTCGATAATCTTTTGTCTTCACTGTTTTGGGTCTTCTTCTCTTCACATTTGATTTTATTATTTAGTATTCGCATATCCGTTTGCCGATCGTTAGATGTAGACTACCCATGGAGCCGAAGACGATAGTGCCGAACCTGCGTTGCTGCAACAGTCCCTGAGCTGGAGAGGTTCGTGAAGCAGAAGCCACTCCCGACTGCCGTGCTGTTGGAGACATCAGGAGGCTGCTGGAGGAAGCTGGACGAATCAACCAAAGACGCAACGACGAAGACAAGATTCAACCGGTGGCTGAGAAGGTTCATCTACTTCATATGATTTGGGCGCGATTTGTGTTACTCCGATTTGTTGTCATGCATTTGTGGCGGTTTGATATTTTGCTATGTGATTTTGATCGGCATTACTCTTCCTTGATTTGTTCAGAACTCGGTTTGAATAGTGAAGCGTCATCTTTTGGCATTTTGGTAATATCTCAGTTTTTCCTTTGAATCTTTCGTAATGAGTCATGAGGAACCGTTTTACGCAAGCTTGGTGGCGTTCTCTCCTTTGTGGCATGGTAAGTTGTTTTGATGTGATATATGCTATATATTTGTGATCTGGTCTGCTTTGGTATATTACTTGGTATCTGTATATGATATGTTTTGTCGTGATATTGGTTATGTGATTTGTCATGACCCGGGACAGAATATGATGACGATAAGGGCTTGTTATGTGATGCAAGTATTATGACGCCTGATCAACGTGATAATACCGAGATCATATAATTTGAACTTATTGAAATCATACGACGTTTTGGGAAATGCCTGGGGTTGGTACGTGAATGGAATAAGACTCATATCCGTTATTCGTAAACCTTCATATCCGTTTGGAATTCTGTACCTCTTTGTGAGATCCTCACCGATATCTGTTATGTGTAAGATTTGTACGCTTTGAAACTGATACGATTATGATCGGTATGAAACTACAGATTGCTACGTCTGCCTTAAGCCGGTACGTCTATGTGTACCTCTGCGACTTCAATTTTCGAGGACGAAAATTTTCTTTTTAGAGGGGAAGAGTTGTAAAACCCTAAAATCTCAATCGCGTGAAATGACAATTTTGCCCTCAAACTTAAAATTTTACAAACTCGGGAAACACTTCAACATCATTTAACAAGGTATTATCTCATTAATAATATATGCACATTATAGAATAATAAACTTATGTTATAAATTAAATGAACATGAAAGAATTAATCCTAAGTAACAATTAAAGGTACCAAAGTCTACATATTAATTTGGACAACAAATGAGACTAGATACATGATTGGAGATAACTTTGGAAATCATAAAATTGGTCCTCCCCCCCCTTAGAACCGGCCCTCTTTACTCCTCCCCATTAATTCCTCAATCAATTGTATCAATCCCATTTATCATTTCTATCTTCATCTCAAAACACCAAGAAAACCCTAAGTCTATTTTCTCTCTACACAAGTGGCGGCCACCCCTTTTATTTCATCATTCAATCCGAAATTCCATCAAACAAAGGTGTTCCTAGGAGGCTCTTGATCATGGGTAATCGTTTGGTGAACGTGGTGATCGTGTTTGGTTCGATTTGGAGCTTGGTCGTGGGTTTCATAAGGTGTACGTGGGTTTGGGACAACCAAGAGGAGACTTGGTTGGTTTTTGTGGTTTGATTCTTGTTTTCTTGTCTCGTATACGCTACAAGGGTAACTTATTGTCATCTCGAATCTCTTCTTTTTGTTTCTTAATCCAATTCGTGGCTAAGTGAGGATCTAGGGCTTGTAATATGGTAAAAATGGTGACATAAAATCATGATTCTAAACGCATACGATACGAATGATTTGTGGCTTGGTAAATGGTGTATATAATTATTGTAAGACTGAAATATGGAAGGGTAAACTTGATATGATGATATTAAATCAGGTTGTGTGGCTTACATGAGTCTTGGGTGCGTTTGGGTGGGTTAAACATGTGCTTATAATGGTTTTAATAGACCCTAAAACTGGACAGCATCATATGTCGAATTTGTGTGTGTCATAGATCTAAATTTATAAGTGAAATAATCTGGGTTTTTATTGGAAAAGTCTATTTTATATCTTAGTTAAGTTTTCCAAGTGGTTTGATTGAATTTGGAGTTGCCAAAGTCGTATTTTTGAATTTTACAAGATCAAGTGTCAAAGCTGAGAAAACGGGTCTGAAATTTAGTTGGATTGTTTGATTTTTCATTTTCAAACCATAAGGAATTGGGAGCTCTCCTTTTACAGGAGTGATATTTAGGACATAAATGAATTTCTGGGAGTTTTGGGAATTTTTCCAAGGTGTCTAAACAGGTCCAATGAGTGTAAACTTTTAAGGTGTATTTTCTGACCACTTTCTGGGTGGGTCTGGACTTGTGATTTTCCATAGGCCATTTGGCATAGAGATAGAACCCACCAATTTTTGGAGACCCTTTTAACTCATATGGGAACCCCTGGGATTTTACTTGATTTCTTTTGAGCTAAGTAAGTATTTTAGAAAAATCGCTAAAGTCTGGTCCAATTATGAGTTAAGAAAAGGAAAGATAAAACAAGGATATCAATAAGTAAAACACTTACACATGCATAAGAAGCTTATAAAATGAGTATATAAGTAATGTATGATATCAATTCGTGTAGATACGTTGAAGGAGATACGACGTTGCTTCCCGGTGTAACTTTCTTGTTTGCTTTGATTTCGTTGCTAAGGTACAGATATTCTGACCTTATCTCTTAAGGTTTCTCATGATTCGTTTACATCCTTTGATATTAGCTTTGAACTGTTATACTTTGCTCTGAGCCTTCTTATTAGGGCTTCCCATGACTTTGCTATGCTTCCTTTGATTGGATCTCCTATGTGAACTGTTTGATTTTGAACTCTTGTGATATTTCATTGCTATGTTTTCCATTACTATTGACCCCTCTGTTACTGAACCTCGGTTATTGAACTACTGTTACTGAACCTTTGTTATTGACCTCTGTAACTGAACCTTTGATATTGAACCTCTATTACTGCACCCTTAATATTGGACTTGATATTGGACTATTGTTATGAACCTCTGAATTGTGACCTACTGATAATTGAACCTCTGATTATGATGACTTATATATTGCTACACTATGGATATTGTTTGACCCTTCAGATTTATACCCGAGCCAAATACTGTTAACTAGTCATGGAGGTACCATGACCGTGTCATTGATGCACCAATGGCATGACTTTAGTGTGGTTGAGTGATGTTCCACACCGTCCCTATACTGTATTGATTATGCGCGCTTCACTGTTATTGTTATGGCCACTAATATTTCTGCAGGGGCGTATGGATGCATCCTAGATCTGTACTGTACTGTTACTGATATATATATTGTTCTGGTGATGTGGTGCGTGTGTGCAATACACCCCCTCACATACTGGGAGCTAGCTACTCCACTGGTTACTGAGGTCTCCCCTCCTATTGTCTGGTATTCCGAGGTCACCCCTCCGAATACGATGGTTACTGTTGATTACTGGGCTGCTATTGCCACTACTGATATTACTGTACTGTACTGTTGGCTCGGGATAGATTTCTGACAACCCTTACACTGTTGATATATATTATATTGTACCATCTGTTTACCCCAACACACCATATTCTGTATTGACTGCCCGTTACTCTGTACCCTTATGTGACTTATTCTTCTACCATTCCATTCACGTACCGGGTTATTACATGATTATTGAATTTGATTGTGCTATTGCATGCCTTATGTGACTACTGTTTACCCTGCTGCGATATGATTAGTATGCGATGATTCACCTGTTGTAATCTGATTACATGTTATCCTACTGTTATGTGGCCCCTTTGATTTGTCTGGTGACCATGATAGCGTGAAATCGATTGTTGATCTGTTTATCTTGTATACTTCGTTCGGTTAATCTCGTGAACTATGACTATCCGTTAGTATCGTTATCTGCTTATTGTTGATCTGCCATGTTTACATTTCTGTTTATGCTACTGTTTGATTGAGTAAATGGTCCAACTTGTGACGTCTGGCTCGTTAATTTATTTAGTTGCTCTGCTATGTCTTTAATTCATTCGATTATAATGTTCATACTGAATTTTCTACTTGTTACGTGTGACTGCCATGCTTTGACTATTGTTAGTACTTCTGCTGATATGATACTAATTATGTTATTAACTGTAGTTACTTGACTTGTGTGATTGCCATGCTCACTTTGTAATTAGTTGCTTCCGCTAGCCTTTGGACTTCAGTTTGGTTTATATGTACTCTGACTTCCTGATTTATTGTATGCCTGGTTATTTATATGTGCTTCCGTATATGTCATCAATGTGTTATGTGCCTTGTCCTACTCTGTTATCTGTTCCTTCTGGATACCTGTATAATTGTGTTTCTGCAGGAATCCTCATCGACTCATTGTTTCCTTTCCATTGCGACATTGTTATTGTTTCCTCTGTTTCATTTCATATTTCTGATTCTGTTTAGCTTTCGTTTTGTTATATCTGTTCACTGGGATTTTTAAGCTCAGCCGCATTTCTTTTCCTGCGGCAGGTTTTAGGTTTGAAGATGGGATTTGATGGGCTGAGAGTTGGATTATCTGAGTGGGCCAACCCTAGTTACCATATTATTTTGGACTTATTTTGAAGAGCTTTTGTTTGGAGATTTCATTTCATTTTGATATGTTATTTTTAAGTCTTCAGCTTGTAAAGATTTTAATTGTATGTTCTGATATGACACCAGAATGTGACACTTCTGCCCTTGTCGGGTTGGGGTGTTACAATTATGGTATCAGAGATAAGGTTTCGTCTTGTTGACCTTAGGATTGACCTGTGAGGACTGGGTAGACATTAGGCTTCCGTCTGTTCTGATATATTCCGATTCCTTTTGATTGTCATTCAGTTTTGACTTCGATAATCTTTTGTCTTCACTGTTTTGGGTCTTCTTCTCTTCACATTTGATTTTATTATTTAGTATTCGCATATCCGTTTGCCGATCGTTAGATGTAGACTACCCATGGAGCCGAAGACGATAGTGCCGAACCTGCGTTGCTGCAACAGTCCCTGAGCTGGAGAGGTTCGTGAAGCAGAAGCCACTCCCGACTGCCGTGCTGTTGGAGACATCAGGAGGCTGCTGGAGGAAGCTGGACGAATCAACCAAAGACGCAACGACGAAGACAAGATTCAACCGGTGGCTGAGAAGGTTCATCTACTTCATATGATTTGGGCGCGATTTGTGTTACTCCGATTTGTTGTCATGCATTTGTGGCGGTTTGATATTTTGCTATGTGATTTTGATCGGCATTACTCTTCCTTGATTTGTTCAGAACTCGGTTTGAATAGTGAAGCGTCATCTTTTGGCATTTTGGTAATATCTCAGTTTTTCCTTTGAATCTTTCGTAATGAGTCATGAGGAACCGTTTTACGCAAGCTTGGTGGCGTTCTCTCCTTTGTGGCATGGTAAGTTGTTTTGATGTGATATATGCTATATATTTGTGATCTGGTCTGCTTTGGTATATTACTTGGTATCTGTATATGATATGTTTTGTCGTGATATTGGTTATGTGATTTGTCATGACCCGGGACAGAATATGATGACGATAAGGGCTTGTTATGTGATGCAAGTATTATGACGCCTGATCAACGTGATAATACCGAGATCATATAATTTGAACTTATTGAAATCATACGACGTTTTGGGAAATGCCTGGGGTTGGTACGTGAATGGAATAAGACTCATATCCGTTATTCGTAAACCTTCATATCCGTTTGGAATTCTGTACCTCTTTGTGAGATCCTCACCGATATCTGTTATGTGTAAGATTTGTACGCTTTGAAACTGATACGATTATGATCGGTATGAAACTACAGATTGCTACGTCTGCCTTAAGCCGGTACGTCTATGTGTACCTCTGCGACTTCAATTTTCGAGGACGAAAATTTTCTTTTTAGAGGGGAAGAGTTGTAAAACCCTAAAATCTCAATCGCGTGAAATGACAATTTTGCCCTCAAACTTAAAATTTTACAAACTCGGGAAACACTTCAACATCATTTAACAAGGTATTATCTCATTAATAATATATGCACATTATAGAATAATAAACTTATGTTATAAATTAAATGAACATGAAAGAATTAATCCTAAGTAACAATTAAAGGTACCAAAGTCTACATATTAATTTGGACAACAAATGAGACTAGATACATGATTGGAGATAACTTTGGAAATCATAAAATTGGTCCTCCCCCCCCTTAGAACCGGCCCTCTTTACTCCTCCCCATTAATTCCTCAATCAATTGTATCAATCCCATTTATCATTTCTATCTTCATCTCAAAACACCAAGAAAACCCTAAGTCTATTTTCTCTCTACACAAGTGGCGGCCACCCCTTTTATTTCATCATTCAATCCGAAATTCCATCAAACAAAGGTGTTCCTAGGAGGCTCTTGATCATGGGTAATCGTTTGGTGAACGTGGTGATCGTGTTTGGTTCGATTTGGAGCTTGGTCGTGGGTTTCATAAGGTGTACGTGGGTTTGGGACAACCAAGAGGAGACTTGGTTGGTTTTTGTGGTTTGATTCTTGTTTTCTTGTCTCGTATACGCTACAAGGGTAACTTATTGTCATCTCGAATCTCTTCTTTTTGTTTCTTAATCCAATTCGTGGCTAAGTGAGGATCTAGGGCTTGTAATATGGTAAAAATGGTGACATAAAATCATGATTCTAAACGCATACGATACGAATGATTTGTGGCTTGGTAAATGGTGTATATAATTATTGTAAGACTGAAATATGGAAGGGTAAACTTGATATGATGATATTAAATCAGGTTGTGTGGCTTACATGAGTCTTGGGTGCGTTTGGGTGGGTTAAACATGTGCTTATAATGGTTTTAATAGACCCTAAAACTGGACAGCATCATATGTCGAATTTGTGTGTGTCATAGATCTAAATTTATAAGTGAAATAATCTGGGTTTTTATTGGAAAAGTCTATTTTATATCTTAGTTAAGTTTTCCAAGTGGTTTGATTGAATTTGGAGTTGCCAAAGTCGTATTTTTGAATTTTACAAGATCAAGTGTCAAAGCTGAGAAAACGGGTCTGAAATTTAGTTGGATTGTTTGATTTTTCATTTTCAAACCATAAGGAATTGGGAGCTCTCCTTTTACAGGAGTGATATTTAGGACATAAATGAATTTCTGGGAGTTTTGGGAATTTTTCCAAGGTGTCTAAACAGGTCCAATGAGTGTAAACTTTTAAGGTGTATTTTCTGACCAC
Organism: Chrysanthemum seticuspe; assembly: GCA_019973895.1. Lineage (NCBI taxonomy): Eukaryota > Viridiplantae > Streptophyta > Magnoliopsida > Asterales > Asteraceae > Chrysanthemum > Chrysanthemum seticuspe. Next base: position 132,973,491 of record BPTQ01000006.1, on the reverse strand, counting down.
TTTCTGGGTGGGTCTGGACTTGTGATTTTCCATAGGCCATTTGGCATAGAGATAGAACCCACCAATTTTTGGAGACCCTTTTAACTCATATGGGAACCCCTGGGATTTTACTTGATTTCTTTTGAGCTAAGTAAGTATTTTAGAAAAATCGCTAAAGTCTGGTCCAATTATGAGTTAAGAAAAGGAAAGATAAAACAAGGATATCAATAAGTAAAACACTTACACATGCATAAGAAGCTTATAAAATGAGTATATAAGTAATGTATGATATCAATTCGTGTAGATACGTTGAAGGAGATACGACGTTGCTTCCCGGTGTAACTTTCTTGTTTGCTTTGATTTCGTTGCTAAGGTACAGATATTCTGACCTTATCTCTTAAGGTTTCTCATGATTCGTTTACATCCTTTGATATTAGCTTTGAACTGTTATACTTTGCTCTGAGCCTTCTTATTAGGGCTTCCCATGACTTTGCTATGCTTCCTTTGATTGGATCTCCTATGTGAACTGTTTGATTTTGAACTCTTGTGATATTTCATTGCTATGTTTTCCATTACTATTGACCCCTCTGTTACTGAACCTCGGTTATTGAACTACTGTTACTGAACCTTTGTTATTGACCTCTGTAACTGAACCTTTGATATTGAACCTCTATTACTGCACCCTTAATATTGGACTTGATATTGGACTATTGTTATGAACCTCTGAATTGTGACCTACTGATAATTGAACCTCTGATTATGATGACTTATATATTGCTACACTATGGATATTGTTTGACCCTTCAGATTTATACCCGAGCCAAATACTGTTAACTAGTCATGGAGGTACCATGACCGTGTCATTGATGCACCAATGGCATGACTTTAGTGTGGTTGAGTGATGTTCCACACCGTCCCTATACTGTATTGATTATGCGCGCTTCACTGTTATTGTTATGGCCACTAATATTTCTGCAGGGGCGTATGGATGCATCCTAGATCTGTACTGTACTGTTACTGATATATATATTGTTCTGGTGATGTGGTGCGTGTGTGCAATACACCCCCTCACATACTGGGAGCTAGCTACTCCACTGGTTACTGAGGTCTCCCCTCCTATTGTCTGGTATTCCGAGGTCACCCCTCCGAATACGATGGTTACTGTTGATTACTGGGCTGCTATTGCCACTACTGATATTACTGTACTGTACTGTTGGCTCGGGATAGATTTCTGACAACCCTTACACTGTTGATATATATTATATTGTACCATCTGTTTACCCCAACACACCATATTCTGTATTGACTGCCCGTTACTCTGTACCCTTATGTGACTTATTCTTCTACCATTCCATTCACGTACCGGGTTATTACATGATTATTGAATTTGATTGTGCTATTGCATGCCTTATGTGACTACTGTTTACCCTGCTGCGATATGATTAGTATGCGATGATTCACCTGTTGTAATCTGATTACATGTTATCCTACTGTTATGTGGCCCCTTTGATTTGTCTGGTGACCATGATAGCGTGAAATCGATTGTTGATCTGTTTATCTTGTATACTTCGTTCGGTTAATCTCGTGAACTATGACTATCCGTTAGTATCGTTATCTGCTTATTGTTGATCTGCCATGTTTACATTTCTGTTTATGCTACTGTTTGATTGAGTAAATGGTCCAACTTGTGACGTCTGGCTCGTTAATTTATTTAGTTGCTCTGCTATGTCTTTAATTCATTCGATTATAATGTTCATACTGAATTTTCTACTTGTTACGTGTGACTGCCATGCTTTGACTATTGTTAGTACTTCTGCTGATATGATACTAATTATGTTATTAACTGTAGTTACTTGACTTGTGTGATTGCCATGCTCACTTTGTAATTAGTTGCTTCCGCTAGCCTTTGGACTTCAGTTTGGTTTATATGTACTCTGACTTCCTGATTTATTGTATGCCTGGTTATTTATATGTGCTTCCGTATATGTCATCAATGTGTTATGTGCCTTGTCCTACTCTGTTATCTGTTCCTTCTGGATACCTGTATAATTGTGTTTCTGCAGGAATCCTCATCGACTCATTGTTTCCTTTCCATTGCGACATTGTTATTGTTTCCTCTGTTTCATTTCATATTTCTGATTCTGTTTAGCTTTCGTTTTGTTATATCTGTTCACTGGGATTTTTAAGCTCAGCCGCATTTCTTTTCCTGCGGCAGGTTTTAGGTTTGAAGATGGGATTTGATGGGCTGAGAGTTGGATTATCTGAGTGGGCCAACCCTAGTTACCATATTATTTTGGACTTATTTTGAAGAGCTTTTGTTTGGAGATTTCATTTCATTTTGATATGTTATTTTTAAGTCTTCAGCTTGTAAAGATTTTAATTGTATGTTCTGATATGACACCAGAATGTGACACTTCTGCCCTTGTCGGGTTGGGGTGTTACACTTTTGTTATCACAATACAGAGGAACTTCATTGAATACAAAGCCATAGTCAGATAATTGGGATCTCATCCATAAGATTTGAGCACAACAAGATGACATGGCTATGTATTCAGCCTCTCTAGAGGATATAGATGTACTCATTTGTTTCTTTGAAGACCATCTTACTAACTTATCTCCCAAAAACTGAGCACCTCCTGACGTACTTCGACGTATATCTTGACACCCTGCATGGTTTGCATCTGCATATGCTGTTAATGACATATCAGTGTCCTTCGGATACCAAAGTCCCATGTTAATGGTTCCTTGGAGATACCGAAAGACCCGTTTAACCGCTTCAAGGTGCTTTTTAGTAGGCTTAACCTGGTATCTAGCACACATGCATACAGCGAACAGAATATCAGGTCTACTGGCTGTGAGGTACATCAGGGATCCAATCATGCTACAATATTTTTTTTGATCAACCATGATCCCTGAGTGGTCCTCATCCAGTTTTGTACGCTCCACCATGGGAGTGTCAACAGGGTCACAAGAATCAAATCCAAATTTCTTTAAGATTTCATTAGCATATTTATATTGTTTTATAAAAATGCCTCCGGGACTTTGTGAAATTTGTAATCCCAAGAAAAATGACATTTGTTCCATCATAAACATTTGAAATTTGGAGCCTATCTCCTTTGAAAATTGGTCACATTCATTAGGGTCGGTCGAGGCAAAAATAATATCATCAACATAAATCTTAATGTGAATTAAGTGTTTGCCTGACTTTCTGGTGAACAATGTGGGATCAACTGCTCCTTTGCCGAATCCATTTGTCAAAAGAAACTTTGAAAATGTATCATACCATGCCCTTGGAGCTTGCTTCAAACCGTAAAGGGCCTTCTTCAAGCGGTAGACATGGGTAGGATGCTCTGGATTCACAAAACCTTCGGGTTGACTGTCGTACACCACTTCTTTGAGATCTCCATTAAGAAAAGCAGTCTTTACATCCATCTGATAAACCACCATGTTCTTGCTAACAACATTAGCCAGGAAGATTCTGATAGCCTCAATTCGTGCAACCGGAGCAAATGATTCCTCAAAGTCAATACCCTCCTCTTGTCGGTATCCTTTAGCCACTAGCCTTGCCTTATTTTTCAGAACATCACCATGCTCATCAAGCTTTACTTTGAAGATCCACCTGAGAGCAATAATCATAGCACAATCTGGAGCATGTACTAATTCTCATACATTAAGACAATCGAACTCATGGATTTCTTCTTGCATAGCACTAAACCAGTTGTCCTCAGACATTGCAGTTTTGACATCTTTAGGTTCGATCTTTGATAAAACAGAATTGAAGATGTGGAAAACTAGAAGGGGGGTTTGATTGCTGGCCCAAACCGTCAAGTTTATTACACAAGTCAACCACTTGTGAATGGTCAACCGTAATAAAATTCAAACAGTCTAGAACCAATGCAATTTCCCTTGGAATATAGTGGATTCCCGGGTCGTTAAGTCCCACGGAGGATTAATGGTGCTTCAAAACTTTCAGATGTCGAATAATCACTAATGATAGTGATCAGTAAGGATTTTGATTGATAACTACACTACTGATTGATTGGAATGGTATTTGGATACAGAATTATAAAGCACAACAATCAGATTAAACAAACGTAAATACGTACGTTTATTAAATTACGTAAACGTATAAAATAAAACGTGAGTTTTAAGAAATAAAAGACCTACAAATATGAAAATAATATTTTTACAATCTTAATAATAAAAGAAAATTATTGGAAAAAGAAAATTATTTTTATAACTATTTATTTAATTATTATTAATTAAAAACTATTTTAAACTATTTAATAATACTCTAAAATATAATAAAATATGAAATTAAGCTATAAAAATTAAATTATGACTTATAAAACTCAAAAATATTATAAAACTTATTTTAAAATTGAAAATATATTTTTTACACTTTTTATCTATTTATTATTAATTAATTACTATTTATTAATTATTTAAAATACACTTAAATAAAAGAAAATATAAATTTAACCTGGAAAAATAAACTTATAACTTAGAAAAATCTAAAATATTATAAAACTAATTTTAAAACTGAAAAGATATTTTTTATGCTTTTTTATTTATTTATTATTAATTATTTAATACTTTTAACTATTTTAAATTGTAATAAATACTAAACAAGCTGAGAAAATTATGAAATTTTTTCTATAAATATCCTATGAGGACAGAAAACTAAGAAAATTATAAAAACAGAATTTGCTTAATAATAAGCTAAAAAGAAAAATTAAAAAGCTAATTTCTATTAAATAAACGCTATCACTATTTTAAAAATGATGTTTTTATGATTTTTCTTTTTGAAAACTATTATACTACTGATAATATGCAACTTTTATGAAAACAAAAAAATTTGGAACTTAAAAATAAGCTATTTAAGAGCTTATTAGCTCAACAGTTAAGCTAATGAGCTTATTTGGATTTTTCAAGCTTAAATAAGCTTACAAACTGGAACCAAAGGTGAAATAAGCTATAAACAAGCTAAAGCTACTTATATTAAGCTAAAAGGCACATAGAACAACACTGATAAGCTATAATAATCAAATAAGCACTTATTCTAAACTACCAAACAAACAGGCATGCACAGATCTTGTAGGCAAGATTAAGCTAGGGGCAAAAGCTCCTAAGTTATAAATAAGCACTGAGTCAACAAGCTGGGTTGGTGGGCTATCCAAAAATCCAAAGTTCTCACTGTGGGGCCCACTAATGAGCTTGTGAAGAGCTTATGAAAAAGGCTGGTAAAACTCTGACTTAAGACTCAGTATATACTGAGTAGAATGGGACAAAATATAAGCTACAAGCAGCCCTACCAAATAAGCTAGAAAGTTGAAAATTAAACTTGGAACTTAAAGATGGGTGGATAAGCTTCACAAAAAGCTAAAGCACACAAGCAGAGACTCACTAATGAGCTTTTGACAAGCTTATGAATTAAGCTAGCTCAACTGTGCACAGGGCACTTTTTCAGACAAGGTATTAAAAGAGGCTAAGAAATAAGCTGTTTAACAAGCTAATTAGAGATTATAAAAATTACTATGATTAAGATGAGCAGTTGAATATTAATATCCCAAAAGCTCAAATCTTGAAACTTACTATTAAGTCCTATATAAAATTATCTATTTTATTCAAAAACGACTTAAACTGAAAATTTGACTTTTTAAGAAAACCAAATAAGTTGACTTATATGAACTTTGGATCAATCTCACTCACTGATTATGATGTATTAAGATGGATTAAGACTGGTTTGATCAATTCTAACAACTTATAAACATGAAAACATTATCATAGAACATGAAAATCCAACAGTTGATGAACAAGATGAGATCAAAGTCTATTTTGACTTCCTATCAAATGAGTACTGGTTTTCTTTGTTGCACTGAGTTATATTGACCAAGTGTGACATGTAACAAGCAAAAACAATTACTTGAACACCTTCTATCACAGTTAAACAAACAAATCCAAACAACACTTAAAAACTGTGAACTTGTGATTTCCAAAGGATTTCACAAGTTAAGACTATGCAACTGATCCAAGACCTTTTAATATCAAATAACAAGTCCAAATGAGCATTAAACAACAGTGATACAAGCATGAAACTTAAGAACAGTCATTATGTTATTAAAACTGTGAAAATGAGATTTCAAAGCAATTATGAATTCCAAAGAACAAACAAGTTATTTTAATCAATGAATCTACTTAACCATAACACAGAAACATGAAAACACAAAGATTCAGGCAATAAACTTACTTATACAGTAAAATGCAAAAGTTGAGTTAAAAGCTTACAAGAGGCTATCCAACTGGAAACACAGAACCAATAACAAAAGACCACTCCTATAGGCTTACCACTAAGCCTCTAACCCAGGGCAATCCAATATTCACCCTGCTCCAGCTTTGATAACCTTCTCCATTATTTTTTATTTTTAACTAATTTTTGAGTATTTTTTTGTATTTTTTTTGAGTTTTACTTCTAAACTGAATTTTATGGTTTCTAAAAGCTTTAATAAGCTTTCTGAGGAGCTTATATGGGCTTATGAGTCCAAAATAACAACTGATAACAACATTAAGCTTAACATGAGATTTTTGAACTTGAAATTTTACATAAACTGAAATTGCAACTGAAAACTTGGAATTGATGATTGCAAAAGATTTATATTACACTAAAATTGATAACAAGAGTACTTTAAAGCTTAAAATTATACTGGAAATGTAAAATTAATGAAAACGACATACATTAACTAAATTAAAACTATATATGTTTTTACACTGCATCTCCTCTCTTCTTTATAGCATTTTGAGACTCCCCATATGCCTCTGAACATTTCCCATCAACAATCTTGACCATTGGTGCTCTGAAACAGATCCTAGCCATCAAAATGGATTTTGGCGCCAAAAGTCTTTTGAGTGGATTAGAGCAGGTTTTCTTCAATTAAGGAATTTTGGAAGATTGTGGAGGTATTAGGGGACAAAATGAGAAGTAGATATGGAGCTAGGGGTGATTTGGCAGTAAAAACAGGTTTTGAGGTGAGGTTGGAGTGTTTGATGGTGGGGAAGCATTAAATGCTCTGTGGGCTGATGTATAGGTGGAAAGGGGTGGTGATGAGAGGTTTAGACAGCTGGAAAGGTGGTGAGGTGGTGGTAAAAACCACTGGTTTTGGGATTACAGGCGAAGGTGAAGAAGATGAACAGTGAAGGGCGGTTTTTTTTTGCGTTTGACTATTTGACCGGTGGTATTAATAACGAAAGGGGGGGTCAAAATAGGATAATGGCAGGGTCAAAATGATTTGGACTGGCTCAAGGGTGAAGGTTCAAGGGTCAAGTGTAGTTGGGTTGGGTTTGTGATGGGCCAGCTGGGTTGGATTTGGGTTGTTAATAATACAAGGGTCCGTTTGGTTTGGTATTAACACAAGGACCATATTTGTAATTTCTGAAAGTGAAGGGCTGAACCTGCAACTTTTCCAAACTTATCAAAAGGACCAATAATGCCATATATGAATAGTAGAAGGATGTAGTTTGAATAATTTCCATTTTTAAACACCCAGGGACTGATTTTGACACTTTTGTAAAGTTGAGGGACCAAAGTTGTAAATTGTGATTTTTAAACTTCAAAGGACAATTTCTTACAACTTGTGAATCCCAAGGACCTTAAATAACATTTTGCTTTATTTTGATTTACCAGGGACTAGATTTGACAACATTTGAAACTTGGGGGACTAAAACTGCCAATTATGCAAACTTGATACGTTTTTCATCTGATTTTGATATTTTTGCATTTGAAACACATAAAACACTTATTTGTGATATTTTTATCATTTTGATGCATTTCTGAGTGTTTCAGATGTTTTTGCAGTTTAAACGGTACAAAAATGATGAGTATTTAGACACTCATCAATCCCCCACACTAAGATATTGCTAGTCCCTAGCAATCTTTTGAGAAAAATTAATGGATTTCATCTCTTTACCAAAAGCCATTACTTCTGGAGTAGCCAATTGTTTCAGTTCAAGTAAGAACCTTGGTACAATGATAACCAAATGATTTTGAGCAAATCACCAGCTTTCAACGGTTTTGATTTGTCTTTACCAGAAGCCGTTTGCTTCTGGACTAGCCAACTCTTAGATAAATTATCAATATTATCTTTGGTGAGCCGATTACCAATTATGGTTTTCCAACTGCCTTTACCACAAGCCATAAACTTGCGGGCTAGCCAACTTTTCACTAATTAAAGATATGGTGAGCTGAACACCATACAATTTTGGGCAAATTGCAAGCCATAAACGGATTTGAGATATCTTTACCAAGAGCCGTTTGCTCCTGGATTAGCCAATCCTTATGTGGGTTAGACATGGCGGACTGATTACCATTTGCTGAGTAAGTGAAAAACACTTACTCCAAAAAAATTTTGGCCAAAAATGGGGGAATTGGGTGGCATAATTGCATGATAAAATTCGTGAGAATTCCCCCCCCCCACACACTAGAAATGAATATTTCCCTCAATATTCAAAGTACCGGCGGTTATGCCGAAACATAGAACGTAAAAGGGAAATATTACGGCCATTATTTTATTTTTGATATATACACATTTTTTTTTTAATATTTTAGAGAGTACTTATATACAACAGCGGGGGGCAACTCCCCCACACTAGGGTGATACTCACGGGTGAAAACCCATGTGGTGTGCTACTGTTTTTGATTATCGAGTCGCTAGCTTGACTCGATCCCCGCATTCATTGGTTCATGGGGAAAGTTTGTAAATCCGGGACAACCACAGGTGGAATGTCCTCTCCAAAATAATGCTTCAATCGATGACCATTCACTTTAAAATTTGGACCATCAGGCTGAGATAACTCAATGGTTCCATAAGGAAATACTTTAGTGATGGTGAATGGTCCAGACCAGCGGGATTTAAGTTTTCCTGAGAAAATCTTCAATCTTGAATTGAAAAGAAGGACTCGATCCCCGACGTTGAAAACGCGGTTCTTGATTTTGGAGTCATGAATCTTCTTTGTCTTTTGTTTGTAGATCAAAGAGTTCTCGTATGCTTGATCACGGAGTTCATTTAATTCATTCATTTGAACTTTCATGTGATCACCAGCTGTCTGAATATCGAAGTTGGCATGTTTCAAGGCCCAGTATGCCTTGTGCTCGAGCTCAATCGGCAGATGACATGCCTTTCCGTACACTAGCTTGTATGGAGTACACCCGATGGGTGTTTTATAAGCTGTACGGAAGGCCCAGAGTGCGTCATCCAGTTTATCCGACCAGGATGCACGGTTTTCGCCTACTGTCCTTTCAAGAATTCTTTTTATACCACGGTTGGAAACTTCCACTTGCCCACTTGTTTGGGGGTGGTATGCAGTAGAGAGACGGTGGGTTACACCATACTTTTGCATGACACGATCAAATTGATCATTGCAGAAATGTGTACCACGATCACTGATTATAGCTCGTGGAGTTCCAAACCTAGCAAAAAGAGATTTTAAAAATTTCACAACAACTCGGGCATCATTGGTAGGTAAAGCTTTTGCTTCAACCCATTTTGACAAATAGTCAACAGCCACGAGTATGTATTTGTTTCCTCGACATGATGGAAATGGCCCCATAAAGTCAATGCCCCATATGTCAAAAATCTCACATACTTGAATGGCGTTTTGCGGCATTTCATTTCTTTGAGAGATATTTCCGTGACGTTGACAAGCGTCACAAGTTTTGACAAATTCGTGGGCATCCTTGTGAACCACTCCTACACAACGTCGCCTACCCTTTATAAGGTACTAGGCTAAGTACCTAGTTCTTTCACACCTTAGGTGAACTACACCTTCACAATGTCGCCTACCCTTTATTAGGTACTAGGCTAAGCACCTAGTTCCATTGCAATGGAGGAACTACTACCACACTACACCAACGACTAATCCCAAAGGAGATCTACTCCTTTACAACATCATCAAGGATATCAATATCCTTGGATCCTATACTAGTCTATCTTGTACATCGAAACACACCATATCGATTGTACATCTAAGGCACCTTTCACTAATGCCTTTGACTAGATCTACAAGACACCTTTCACTAATGTCTTGTGTCTTCACTTCTAAGCACCTTTCACTAGTGCTTCCTTGTTTTGACTTTTAAGCACCTTTCACTAATGCTTCTTTGTCTTTGACTTCTAAGCACCTACCACAAGTGCTTATCCTATGGACGATAGATACCCTTCACTAATATCTTCGTCTTGACACTTGAGACATCTTTCACTAATGTCTTCAACACTACACTTCTTTGAAGAAAGAAAGGAATCATCAACAAGAGGACTTCAGTAGCCTTGATGATGAGGAAGCATAGCAACTCATGGACTTGAGCTTGCTTGACTTCAAAGGTGGTGATCTTGACTTTAAGAGGAACCTAAAAGATCACACAAAAACAAAACTACAAACATAGATCTCTTGGATCTAAGGTTAGTGAGATCTAACTCAGGGGAGAAAGTGTGTTAGAAAGAGGATTGAAAGGGGTGAGTAATAATGAAGAAATGGCTCACTATTTATAGGCAAATTTCCTCACTGTTCCCACGGATCCCTTCCACTTGGGATCCGGCTAGCACAAAGCTAGGGATCCGTGGAACGCTCCTCTTTACCCATGGGTATTTCTGGTTATGGGTCATGGGTCATGGGTTATGGGTTGATCCATGGTTTTCTTTCTAGATACAATGTACCTTAAGGATACATTGAACTTGTATAAGTGGTATATATAAAACCATGGGTTATGGGTCAAAACCATTTGCTAGTTTTTATCTATTTAGTATATACATGTTTTTACCTTATTTTAGTATTTACATGCTTTTACCCATTTTAGTATACTTAGTTAAAGTATATGCTAACCCAATATGTAAACACTAGTTGTTGTACATATATATATCTAGATCATAAAATCACTTATACTTGTTTTAGTGTTTTATGTGAAAATGTGAATATGTTAGAAAACTATTAGTTCAAACCATTTACGTATTTTATTTGTTTCGTTAATATGATTTTACTTTTGTTATCGACAAAACATTAGAAGATCGTAAAATATAAATAAACGTTTTTACGGCTTATTTGTATTAACAATCTCCCCCTTTTTGTTGATGACAAAACATAAAATTATTTTAAGGAAAAGCTAAAATTCGTAAACGTTTGAATTTGTAGTTTTTACTTTCTTCTCCCCCTTTTTGTCGAAACAAAAAGTGTTTGAAGAAAAGCAACACATTGTTTTAAAGAAAAACATGTGAAAAAGGAAAAAAAATAAAGAGCAAGTAACGGGAATAGATCTCGTCTTACTCCCCCTTGACGAGTCCATCCCTATGTAAGGGCGTCAAGAAAGTAATTCTAATCTAGATCATTTGCAACTAAGTTTGCAAAGGATTTCGTCTAAAAAAAAAACGAGTGTGCTCCCCCTAGATGATTGCAACTTTGCAATGGGAAGTTATGAAAAATAAATCTAGTATTGCAAGTAATTTGCAGTGTATTGCTTTGACATAAAGCTCCCCCTAGCTTTAGGATGTCAAAGTCTTTATGTGTGAATTAAGATACTACAAAATAAAGGTTAGAAAGCAAGTATAATTCACAATTTCCTGCAAATGTGATGCAAGTTAGTAAAAAAAATTTCCTGTCTTCACGGATCCTCCGGTTCCCTCCTAGTAGGGATCCGTCTAGGCTAATCTGAGGGATCCGTATCAGCTGATCAAATTCAGCAAGGGTGAAATAACAAATAATGTTATCACATAAATGAGATATGAAAACAAAGTAATCATATGTTCAACGAAATAACAAGTAGCATGTAATTCCATTTAATAAAACAAGAGTTATGATATACATGACTCAAAAATAAGAAAATAGACAATACATAACTAGGAATTTCTTAGACCAACTAACGCTTGAAGCTTAGACACCACTATAATCTTCTAGCTCAAGTTATGTTTAGGTTTAATCTCGTCGAAACGTTCGAGGAGATGATAGAACATGAAACGTTGGTCTTCTCGTACTTCATGTATCAAACTTTCAACATGTTGACAATGATAGCAATCTTTGTCATGGCTAGGTAGTGGTGGTGGATGAAATGAAGTGGCTTGATTCAAAGGATCAATTGAAGTGGTTTGAGGAGCCTCGAATGATGGAGTGATTGGTGGAGGTCCATTTAGGAATGGTTCGATCAAGAATGATGATGGTGGTAAAGATGTGTCAACTTCCATAAGGTCGGGTGGTTGACTTTGATGATTTCTTATAATCCAAATGGGATTATATGATGGAAACGGCGAAAAGGAAGCCGGAGCAAGTGTTGACTCAACACCTTGATTTTGAATCATTGTTCCTCCTAATGAGGAGAATGTTGTCGGCGGAAGCGGATGAGACGGCCTAGGTGGCAAGTCCTCTAAATTGTAGAGGTGAGGTGATGATTGTGGGGATGTAAAAGAGATAGCTCTAGGAACCAAAGGTGATGGTTTAGTGGAGACTATATTGTTTGGCCTAGGAGGTATGGTTGTGTTTGGTATAGGTAGTTTTGTGGGTACTATCCTTTTAGGAATTGGTTTGATTGGATGATGAAGGTTTGTTGATTTGACCGGAGATGATTCGGTTGAAGAGATTTCGTGTACAACACGAGCCCTTTTGATGGGTGGTTCTTTGGTGGATAGGTTGTTACTTGGGGTTTTTCTCATGATGAGATGATTTGAAGAGATTGCAAAGGCTGAAAGTTAGAATGAGAGTGATGACTATGGAGGTCCTAACAAGGTGGTTTATAAACCAAAAGATTTGGAAAGTGCATTTAAGCTCTAAGCCACTAAGATTCATTGGAATGTGATGATTAGCATGCACAAGAGTCAACTACAGAGGTTGTGCTGTTCTAGGAACTCATTTAAGATGAGATGGAGTGTTTGAGTTGAAATGATTTGTTTTAGTAAGATTTGTCATAGACTGTCATCCGGATCCCACGGTTCCCTTCTCAGAGGGATCCGTCTAGGCTAGTTCTAGGGATCCGGCGTTCAGCAGTTTATGAAAGAGTGGAAATGGTGTTTCTAAGATCCTAGACCTACATCACCTTGAGTGTTTCAGTTCTCCTAAGTGTTTTAAATGAAGGGGTGCTTAAGTGTTTGAAGGCAATGAGTGGTGTAGCTAATGATTGTTATTTATGGAAGGATTTGAAACTTTCAACAAGTACCAATGGATGACCAAGGATGACATTAAAGATGTCAATTGAAGTTAAAAGAAACTAGATGATCCTAGAGATCAGGTTGTGTCTTAGGATTATGTTTTGGAAAATATCCTAATGGTTATGAGATGGGAAAAACTAGGATTTGATCAACTTTGATCAATTTTGAGGTGAGATTGATTAATGATCAATATTGTCATAATCGAAGGATTTCTAACCTAGTTGTGAGAGATCATATAAGAAGAATAAAGTGTGAGTTTTGGGAGCGGAAGAGTGATGGATTGAAATGGTAGATCTAACAAAGCCTTAGAATGTGATCTATGTGAGTTGGAAAGAGTAGGAAAGGTCAACCTATCTTGATAAAGTCTTAATCAATCTTAAGACACTATGTTTAGCTTAGTGTGAGGTGTTCTAAGGGATGTGTTTGACATATAATGCTTGCAATTGCATTTTCTGTTTTGCCGGATCCCACGGTTCCCTAGAAGTAGGGATCCGTTTAGTACAACATTTGGGATCCGTCTATCTGCTAGACAGAACCTTTACTAAAGGTATGCAATGATCTTTGACAATGCATTATATTCCAAGTTTTGTTTAAGTGAGTTCTAAAACTAGGAAATCAAATGTAAGATGTTTTATTTCATGGAAGAGATAGGATTACAGAGTAGAATTGATCCTATTTGACTATTCTAGGTTCCTTGAGTGTCTTCACTAGGAGGATCATTATGTGATTGATGGGTATTGGTGGAATCATGAATGAAGAAAGTCTTCATGAGAGATATGTTTAGCGGTTCCATCATATTGTTCACAAGTACGTACAACGGACTTTGAAATTGAGGATGGAAGTGCATAACATTGTGATAGAGGCGTGTCAAGAACATTCCATAAGGGATGAGTTTATTCTTGGAGCCTTGAAGATTTGCAATTCGCCTTGCGAAGAAGTAGGCGAGATTGTATGGTTGTTGTGTTAGCAAACAGTACAACATGTGAGCACAACAAGTGGGAAGAATATCTCGATTTCCCCTAAGACTCCAAACATTTTCACGTAGAATGAGAGTGATTCGCGCAAAACAGTCAAGCTAAATCACTCAAGCCTGCCACTTGTGAATGGCAGACCGTAATCAGCTTAAAACTGCTCAGGCACGAATGCAATGAAGTCCAGGAGAGTATAGTGTTTCCCCAGGTCGTTAAGTCCCAACGAGCTGTGCGAGAATAGTCAAACGTGTAGTGATCGAGAGATTTGAACGGGAAAAGAGATTTGAAGATGACTATAACTAAGGAAAAAGCCCATAAACTACAGGGGCTTAAATGCAAATTAAAGGAAATTAAAAAGATAAAATCTATTAAATAAACGCTATCACTATATTTAAAATGATGAACGTTTAAAACTTAAAACTAAAAACTTACGTTTAAATAAAAATTACGTAAACGTGCAAAATAAAAAGTGAAACTTACACAATAATAAGCCTAAAAATATGAAAAATACATTTTTACAAACCTAATGATATAAGAAAAATTATAGAAAAATAAAATTATTTTTATAACTAATTATCTAATTATTATTAATTAAAAACTATTTTTAACTAATTAATAATTACCTAAAATACAAGAAAATAGGAAATAAAGCTAGAAAAATAAAATTAAGACTTAGAAAAATCTAAAATATCAAACTAGAATTTTCAAAACTATTTTTGTAATTTTCTGATTATTTTTCTATTTTTTATGGATTTTAAACTATTTAAAACTAATTAAATTACTAAAAATTACAAAATAAACTATGAAAAATCTGGAAAATTACTTTTTTTACTTTTTATATTTATCTAAACTTAATAAAAATAAAAAATTATTTTTTTGGACTTTTTCTGAATTATTTGTATTAAAAGCTAATTAAAAATGCTTAAAAACTATTTTAAATTAAGAAAAATAGCAAACAAGCTTAGAAAAATCTGAAAATTTCACAAAAAGTCTAAAATTATATTAAGAAGCTAGGAAAATTGGAAAAACAAGTGCGTATATGGAAGATTTTGAAACTGATGAAGGAGTGCTTATTGAAATAAGCACATGATTAAGCAAATGGAGTCCAAAAGCTAGAAACTGTTTACAGAAGCTCTATTAAGCTTAAAGAACCAAAATGCAACAGATTTCAACAAGCAATAACCTCTGGTTATCAAGTTGCAATGATTTGATGATTTGAGATATAAGCTAAAAACAGTGAACAGGTAGTCTACTTTGGGCTTAGAAATAAGCCAACCAATAAGCTAATTGTGAAAACCAACTAATGGAACCTAAAGATGACCTGGGTGAGAGCCTCTAAACCAAAATGGAGACCTAGGGAAGCTAAAATGAGACCTGTGCAGACCTTGGAAAACCTGCATAACCCCTGTGCAGTCAACAGTACCCTGCACAGGGGATTTAACACCTTTTTTACAAGCTATTTTGAGCTTAAAGAAAATTTAACAAAATTAAGCAAAAATGCTCATAAGAAACTAGACCAGGAGAGGTTTTAAAAGCTACAAGATTCATTTGATTTGCCCAAGAAATGAATCCATGAAAAATACCCCTATGTTGGCCAAAACTGAGTTCTTTAACTTTTGACTTTTTATCAAAACTGAAAGATTGACTTTTTCCAAGTTTAATCTTGATTTAAGAACTGAATTTGATATGTTATGATGAAATAAACCTACTGCAATCTATATCTAGTACATTTAAACACAAAATGAGCTTTTGCACATCCAAATCTACAACAGTTAAGCTATAAGAACAGTGGATAAGTAATTTTGACTATTGTTGATCTAGAGTGCAAGCCAAAGTTTGGAATGAGCATAAGAATGATACACTAGCATAAACACAGTAGACTTTTACTTTTGATCAAACCTCAATCTCAGCTAAACAATCTGATCCAAACACCCTTTTAAAACCTGTAATGGACTTAAAACTGATATACTGTTGAACCAACATAAATTAAGGATCAAACTAAGTACAAATTACCTAGTTACAACTAATTGAACACAATAATACAAACTGTGACCACAGATACTTATTCAAACAAAATATGCAATATGACTTGAAAAGTGAAAATATGAAATACAAACTCACATGTGCCAGCTGGTTTGCAGACCAATACCAAACCCAAACCTGTTATAAACTAATCTATTTGAACCCTTATTCACCCTCTGCATCAACCAACTATCATCACCATGCCCATTTTTGGTCCATTTGACTTTTGTTGACCATAACCTTATATTGCTTGAATCTGATCTACCAGCTTATCAAAAGCTATCACCAGCTCATATAAGCTTATACAAACTAGAAAAGAAGCTATATAAAGCTTGAATACAAGATTTTGAAAATTAAGATTGTAACAGTGACCTTAACCATATGAAATGATAATATATCTTAACTTGGAACTTAAAATTGATTTATATTGATTAAACAACTTGATTAAAGTACAATAGGACAGAAAATTACAACTTTAAAACATTACTTAAGCTTAATTAATAAAAAACGACATACAATTTTAATTAAAAACTAACTACTCCCTCTCTGGCTTTCTCTCTTCCTCTTTTATGCTCCAACTGAGCTTACACGTGTCCTCTGAGCAGAACCCACCTCTTTTTGTAGCCAATGGTAGAGTTTTGAGTGAGTTACCATTTTTTCCATTTTGGCGGGAAAGGCAGATTTTGACTTTTGGGCCTTCTGACTTTGCAGCTAGGGGGGGTGGATTTGTAGGGGTTATGATGAGTGGGTTGAGGTGTGGAAGAGATAAGGTGATGGGAGGTGATGGTTGCAGACATTTGGTCCAGTGGTGAAGGAGAAAACTGTGTGGGAGGGAAACAGGATTTCTGTTTGTTTGACTTGGTTTTGACCAAGGGGTCAAAAAGGGGTATTGGCAGGGGTCAAATGGGAAAAGGCAGGGGTCAATGGCAGGGGTCTAATTTAATTTTGACAAGGCTTAGTTAAGACAAGGACTTGTTTTGTAATTATCCATTTCATGAGGGACCACACATGCCAATTTTCCAAAGTTGACACAAGGACTAAAAGTGACAAGTATCAATAGTTCAAGGATCAAAGCTGTCATTTTCACATTTTCCAGGGACCATTTCTGCCAATTTTTAAAGTTGAAGGACTAAACTTGTAATTTTCTCAAACTTTTTATATTTTTCACCAAAGGACTTAATTTGACAACTTTTGATTTTAAAAGGACCTTTGGTGACTTTGCTTTTGAAATTATGCTCAGGGACTAGTTTTGACAAATTTTGAAAGTTGGGGGACTAAAACTGCCAATTATGCAAATTTGATACGTTTTTCACCAGATTTTGATATTTTTGCATTTAAAACACATAAAACACTTATTTGTGATATTTTTATCATTTTGATGCATTTCTGAGTGTTTTCAGATGTTTTAGCAGTCTAATTTGTACAAAAATGATGAGTATTTAGACACTCATCAATCCCCCACACTAAGATATTGCTAGTCCCTAGCAATGTTTTGAGAAAAATTAATGGATTTTATCTCTTTACCAAAAGCCATTACTTCTGGAGTAGCCAAATGTTTCAGTTCAAGTAAGAACCATGGTACATCGATAACCATGTGATTTTGAGCAAACCACCAGCTTCCAACGGATTTGATTTGTCTTTACCAGAAGCCGTACCCTTCTGGACTAGCCAACTCTTAGATAAATTATCAATATTATCTTTGGTGAGCTGATTACCAATTATGGTTTTTCCACTGCCTTTACCACAAGCCATAAACTTGCGGGCTAGCCAACTCTTCACTTTTAAGGATATGGTGAGCTGAATACCATACAATTTTGGGCAAATTGCAAGCCGTCAACGGATTTGAGATATCTTTACCAAGAGCCGTTTGCTCCTGGATTAGCCAGTCCTTATGTGGGTTAGACATGGTGGACTGATTACCATTTGTTGTGTTTAGTACATAGTACTTCCACTAAAAAAAATTTAAATTTGGCCATTTTGGGGGAAAAAGGGACTAAAAGGGTACATTTATGATCAAAATTCGCCAGAATTTCCCCCCCACACTTAGAAATGAATATTGTCCTCAATATTCAAAGTACCGGCTGTAATGCCGAAACTTAGAACGTAAAAATATAACATTACTAGCTAAGTGTGGAAACACAACAATT
This sequence comes from Chrysanthemum seticuspe, assembly GCA_019973895.1. Classification (NCBI taxonomy): domain Eukaryota; kingdom Viridiplantae; phylum Streptophyta; class Magnoliopsida; order Asterales; family Asteraceae; genus Chrysanthemum; species Chrysanthemum seticuspe. The sequence continues at coordinate 132,955,194 of BPTQ01000006.1, read as the reverse complement.
ATTCTCTTTTTTAATATTTACAATTTTCATTCATTTTTTAGATCTATATACAACATGTGGGGCATCTCCCCCACACTAGGGTGGTACACACGGGTGAAAACCCATGTTGCATGCTACTGTTTTTGATTACCGAGTCGCTAGCTTGACTCGACCCCGAATTAATTTGTTCATGGGGAAGTAAGTGGAAGAGACAATCTTCATCGGACTTTCATTCAAGATGTTTGGATAAACATTGAAGTACGTGAAATTTCCACACCGATGAGATACAGACAGACAGAACCGGCTCAAGAATGATAAATGAAAATGCCGGGGTCAAAGACAATGTCTTCATTCCCGAAGGAGAAACGGGAACGAGAAACCACACCATCTGTGAAAAATGGGATAAAGATGTGCATCACAATGCAATCCCATTCTTCATTAGTGAGGAGCAAATCACCATTTGTTATATTTTTAAGCTTAGACTTGAAGCTTGTATGGTGATTAGCAACAAAATTTCCGGGAGGGAGAGCTGGAAACGGTTCTTCAATCAACAGATTTTCAAGAAAGAGGATGTCTCCCTCCGAATCATAGCAAGTATTGTCAATCCCTGTTGGAATTGACTCATCACTAATAAATTCATCGACCTCCTTCCAAAAGTTATCATCTTCCTCATCCGGAGTGAGAGAAGGAATGGAAGAGTCGGAAATGGGACAAGAAATGAGTGGATGATCATTATATAGGAGATTTCTAGTTTCTCCAAGATCGGCTTCGAAATCAAAGAGATCATCGTCACTTTCTGATGAAAGTGGACTGATGTGAGTGAGTTCATCGGTGAACTCCTCAAGAAGAGGATCAGACTGTGGGAGTGATGCCTCAACATACTCAATGTCTTCATAAGAAGCACAATCGTCGCTAAGATCGGAGAAAGTATCAAAATGATCTTTCGAACACTCAAGAGGGGAAATAGAATCACACATATGATCAGAAGTTCCCTGTGACTCTCTCGGGATTGGGACAAGGTTCTCAACACTAGACTTTATGAATTCGTCCGATTCCTTTTCAGGAACAGTGTCAAGATGCTCATCCCCCATGTTCAGAGAGTGAGTGGGAGCTTCGGGTGTGATAGCAGTTGTTTGAGATGGAATCTCAACTGCTGGGATATCAACTGACTGAGGGAGTTTAGAAGGACTAGCATACATATGTTTTATACTTTCCATTTGTTCTTCTGCTAGTAGTTCCATCATAGTCTTTTCTCCCTGACTTTTCATGGAAGGAATTTCAACTGATGAACTTGATGAATCTGTACAAAGTTGACTAATATCAAGGGTAACTTCATCATCATCGTCATCAGAAATGAAACGGAATCGAGAGCTAGATTTGGCTGCTTTTTCTTTTGCAATTGATTCCTTAACAGATTTTTCAAAGGCAATCTGGGAATCTAATTTAGCAGTCCGCTCTTCAGCTAACAAAACTTCCATGGATTTTTCATTTGGATTATTATGGGGATGTTTACATTCCTTCAAATCTTTCACTAAATCCAAAAGATCAAGTAGAAGATTTTGAGGAAGTGGCTCAGGCTGAGGTGGTGCCTGATTCACTTGGTACTGTGGAGGTTGGTCATGATACGAAGAGTCATAATTGTTACAAGGAAATGGACTCCTTGTTTGACAATCAGAGCTAGAGTGAGGACCTCCACAATACTCACAACAGTAAAACTGATGTGGCTGTGAGTCATATGTGTTGTAGTCATAATTGTTATCAGGAACCTGCTCATAGACAAGCGTGTTTCCCGATTGACAATTAGAACTGTAGTGTGAACCACCACAGTACTCACAACAGTAAAACTGCTGAGTCTCACAGTGTGGTAGCTGATGGAATGAATCAGTTGTGTTATGGTAGGAATAGGGATCCTGGTTATAGACAGACCCGTTTCCTGATTCCACCATGCTACAACTGGGGCAATTGCCACCATTATAAGGACCACCACACCATTGACATCCAAGAGGGTGAGGATAGGACATAGAAAGAATCAAAGGTTTACAGAGGGTAAGAAATGAAGAATCAAAGGGGTAAGAGGGTAAAGAGGAATATTTTTGGTATTTTTGAAAAACATGATGTAAAAAATAAGAATGAAAATCTTTTTGGGTTTTTGATTTTTAAAAGATGGTATAAACAAGGAGCGATGTCAAATCACTAATCTGCTAAACGTAAGACTATTAGCACTGCTCCCCGGCAGCGGCGCCAAAATTTGATTCGCGCAAAACAGTCAAGCTAAATCACTCAAGCCTGCCACTTGTGAATGGCAGACCGTAATCAGCTTAAAACTGCTCAGGCACGAATGCAATGAAGTCCAGGAGAGTATAGTGTTTCCCCAGGTCGTTAAGTCCCAACGAGCTGTGCGAGAATAGTCAAACGTGTAGTGATCGAGAGATTTGAACGGGAAAAGAGATTTGAAGATGACTATAACTAAGGAAAAAGCCCATAAACTACAGGGGCTTAAATGCAAATTAAAGGAAATTAAAAAGATAAAATCTATTAAATAAACGCTATCACTATATTTAAAATGATGAACGTTTAAAACTTAAAACTAAAAACTTACGTTTAAATAAAAATTACGTAAACGTGCAAAATAAAAAGTGAAACTTACACAATAATAAGCCTAAAAATATGAAAAATACATTTTTACAAACCTAATGATATAAGAAAAATTATAGAAAAAGAAAATTATTTTTATAACTAATTATCTAATTATTATTAATTAAAAACTATTTTTAACTAATTAATAATTACCTAAAATACAAGAAAATAGGAAATAAAGCTAGAAAAATAAAATTAAGACTTAGAAAAATCTAAAATATCAAACTAGAATTTTCAAAACTACTTTTGTAATTTTCTGATTATTTTTCTATTTTTTATGGATTTTAAACTATTTAAAACTAATTAAATTACTAAAAATTACAAAATAAACTATGAAAAATCTGGAAAATTACTTTTTTTACTTTTTATATTTATCTAAACTTAATAAAAATAAAAAATTATTTTTTTGGACTTTTTCTGAATTATTTGTATTAAAAGCTAATTAAAAATGCTTAAAAACTATTTTAAATTAAGAAAAATAGCAAACAAGCTTAGAAAAATCTGAAAATTTCACAAAAAGTCTAAAATTATATTAAGAAGCTAGGAAAATTGGAAAAACAAGTGCTTATATGGAAGATTTTGAAACTGATGAAGGAGTGCTTATTGAAATAAGCACATGATTAAGCAAATGGAGTCCAAAAGCTAGAAACTGTTTACAGAAGCTCTATTAAGCTTAAAGAACCAAAATGCAACAGATTTCAACAAGCAATAACCTCTGGTTATCAAGTTGCAATGATTTGATGATTTGAGATATAAGCTAAAAACAGTGAACAGGTAGTCTACTTTGGGCTTAGAAATAAGCCAACCAATAAGCTAATTGTGAAAACCAACTAATGGAACCTAAAGATGACCTGGGTGAGAGCCTCTAAACCAAAATGGAGACCTAGGGAAGCTAAAATGAGACCTGTGCAGACCTTGGAAAACCTGCATAACCCCTGTGCAGTCAACAGTACCCTGCACAGGGGATTTAACACCTTTTTTACAAGCTATTTTGAGCTTAAAGAAAATTTAACAAAATTAAGCAAAAATGCTCATAAGAAACTAGACCAGGAGAGGTTTTAAAAGCTACAAGATTCATTTGATTTGCCCAAGAAATGAATCCATGAAAAATACCCCTATGTTGGCCAAAACTGAGTTCTTTAACTTTTGACTTTTTATCAAAACTGAAAGATTGACTTTTTCCAAGTTTAATCTTGATTTAAGAACTGAATTTGATATGTTATGATGAAATAAACCTACTGCAATCTATATCTAGTACATTTAAACACAAAATGAGCTTTTGCACATCCAAATCTACAACAGTTAAGCTATAAGAACAGTGGATAAGTAATTTTGACTATTGTTGATCTAGAGTGCAAGCCAAAGTTTGGAATGAGCATAAGAATGATACACTAGCATAAACACAGTAGACTTTTACTTTTGATCAAACCTCAATCTCAGCTAAACAATCTGATCCAAACACCCTTTTAAAACCTGTAATGGACTTAAAACTGATATACTGTTGAACCAACATAAATTAAGGATCAAACTAAGTACAAATTACCTAGTTACAACTAATTGAACACAATAATACAAACTGTGACCACAGATACTTATTCAAACAAAATATGCAATATGACTTGAAAAGTGAAAATATGAAATACAAACTCACATGTGCCAGCTGGTTTGCAGACCAATACCAAACCCAAACCTGTTATAAACTAATCTATTTGAACCCTTATTCACCCTCTGCATCAACCAACTATCATCACCATGCCCATTTTTGGTCCATTTGACTTTTGTTGACCATAACCTTATATTGCTTGAATCTGATCTACCAGCTTATCAAAAGCTATCACCAGCTCATATAAGCTTATACAAACTAGAAAAGAAGCTATATAAAGCTTGAATACAAGATTTTGAAAATTAAGATTGTAACAGTGACCTTAACCATATGAAATGATAATATATCTTAACTTGGAACTTAAAATTGATTTATATTGATTAAACAACTTGATTAAAGTACAATAGGACAGAAAATTACAACTTTAAAACATTACTTAAGCTTAATTAATAAAAAACGACATACAATTTTAATTAAAAACTAACTACTCCCTCTCTGGCTTTCTCTCTTCCTCTTTTATGCTCCAACTGAGCTTACACGTGTCCTCTGAGCAGAACCCACCTCTTTTTGTAGCCAATGGTAGAGTTTTGAGTGAGTTACCATTTTTTCCATTTTGGCGGGAAGGGCAGATTTTGACTTTTGGGCCTTCTGACTTTGCAGCTAGGGGGGGGGGTGGATTTGTAGGGGTTATGATGAGTGGGTTGAGGTGTGGAAGAGATAAGGTGATGGGAGGTGATGGTTGCAGACATTTGGTCCAGTGGTGAAGGAGAAAACTGTGTGGGAGGGAAACAGGATTTCTGTTTGTTTGACTTGGTTTTGACCAAGGGGTCAAAAAGGGGTATTGGCAGAGGTCAAATGGGAAAAGGCAGGGGTCAATGGCAGGGGTCTAATTTAATTTTGACAAGGCTTAGTTAAGACAAGGACTTGTTTTGTAATTATCCATTTCATGAGGGACCACACATGCCAATTTTCCAAAGTTGACACAAGGACTAAAAGTGACAAGTATCAATAGTTCAAGGATCAAAGCTGTCATTTTCACATTTTCCAGGGACCATTTCTGCCAATTTTTAAAGTTGAAGGACTAAACTTGTAATTTTCTCAAACTTTTTATATTTTTCACCAAAGGACTTAATTTGACAACTTTTGATTTTAAAAGGACCTTTGGTGACTTTGCTTTTGAAATTATGCTCAGGGACTAGTTTTGACAAATTTTGAAAGTTGGGGGACTAAAACTGCCAATTATGCAAATTTGATACGTTTTTCACCAGATTTTGATATTTTTGCATTTAAAACACATAAAACACTTATTTGTGATATTTTTATCATTTTGATGCATTTCTGAGTGTTTTCAGATGTTTTAGCAGTCTAATTTGTACAAAAATGATGAGTATTTAGACACTCATCAGAGAGCAACAGGCTTATACTCTTCTCGGATATCCCGTGTATGGATAATGTTTGGATTGGAGTAATATGGTCGAGGTTTGCATATCATGCGCGTTAAATCTTCCGGAGAGGGTATGTGTGAACAATATGGACTATTTTCTTCACGAAAGTTGAAGAGAGAATCAAGAGACCAATCTTCGGTGAAGGCACATTTTTCATGGTTTGGAATTCGGAGGATGTGAGCAAGATGCCCAAGGCTTAAAGTGAATTTTTGGTTTTTGATATAAAACCAAAGATATAGAGAGCGATCCTCGTTACGAACGAGTTCGACTTGACGGAAGAATTCCATTATGAACCTTGGACATATCTTCTCGTTGATTTCAAGAAGACATTCTAGTCCTATGGCTCGGAAGGAGGTATTGATACCTTCTTCGAATTGTAGAGAGGTGTCTACAATACGTCCTTTATGGAAGTGACGGTTTTCGAGATTATTGAACCCACGGACATGATTGCCAGGTGTGTTGGGCTCAAGGGAAATGTTCGGGGTGTAGACGCTAGTGAGTGAAAAATCAAACTCGTATTCATGCGTCATAGTTGAACCTATAGAAGTGATGGGTTAATAAGGGAAGACGTTTATGGTCAACCTATAATAATCTAACGTTTTTACTAGATATTCTATTAACGATGGTTTTTATTTTTATTAGTATTTAGCTAACTCATGGTTTTGAAACTCTAGTGGATTATTACTTTTAGAAGGATAGTGGTTTTTAATCTTGCATGAAAACTGTTTTCCAGTAGGACGGATCCCACGGTTCCTTTTCAAAAGGGATCCGGCTAGTGTAACTTCCGGGATCCGTGGATCTGTAGTAACAGAACCAGTTTTAATAAAAACATAGGTTTTACGGTTATTGTACCACGAAGTATGTTTTATCCTACATTTTCTTTTAGCATGCATACATGACATCTAGTGTATCACGAAAGAATATAACACATATAGATCAAAAGAAATAAAACACACATAATAACACAAACATCCTAGATAAAATAGATTATCAATAATATTGCATTTCAATGCTAAGGATGATAGAAAGGATTGGGTAAATGACCCTAATATAGATTAACAACACAAAGTAAATGTCTCCGTATGTGAACTTCATCATAGGGAACACAAGTGCGATGAGTGTTAGGGCGATGAGCACGAGTGCGATGTAAACCATGTTGATGACGGATCTTCTTGGTTTAGGAAGAGATGGAATGAGGAGGAAGATGAAGTTTTTTGAATGAGAGGGAATTTTTGAAATTGGAAAATTTGAAAAAGTGAGGATTGAAAGAGTGGGCGTCGAGTGGGTTTATTAATAGGGAAGGAGGAATTTTTGAAATTCGTGTTTTTGTTTTATTAGAAGAAATAAAGCATAAGCTCTATATACTATGACTATAGACGAGAAAAATAACACGTATTAGAGAAACAGGCTTCCTAACGAAGCTACATGTAAATCATGTGTAAACACAAAAATCTACTCAAATAAAAGCCTAGCAAATAACACTTATATACTAAACAAATATCATTTAGATATAAGTAGAAAGTCATACCTCGAATGCACTTAGGAGTGTCTTTTACAAATGACAAATGTCACTTAGATGATTCCCGCTCCTTTGCGTCTAAGATACCTTCTTAAGGAAGGTATTCTTGTTACCAAGCAACTCCTAAAGCTTGGTGGGTATGAGCTTTGACTAATCAACATCACAAAGAAGATTAATGCAATTTAAGTGAAAAGAAAAAATGTTGTTATCAAATCAACATCCAAACATATCGTTTTTGAAAAACATGATGTTTGTTTTTATGAAAAAAAAAAAAAAAAACCTTCTTTGTAGTTTTCAATTAACTATGGATCGTATCAAGTTTTTAAAGTACAATATACTTCAAGAAACTTGGTAACGAAGCTCTGATGCCAATTGTGGAAAACTAGAAGGGGGGGTTGAATAGTTTTACCAATTAAAACTTCCTTTTAATCTATTTAGATTGACTTATATCAATCTATTTGGTTGTGTGTGTTGGATGTTGATAAGCAAGCATATAGAAGATATGTAATGAAAGAAAAGGGTAAGAAGCACAAAACCACAACGCAAGTATTTATAGTGGTTCGGCTACAAGGTCACCTTCCTTGCCCTACTCCACTCCCCGAGTCACCTACTCGAGAGTTCGTAATCACTACACCAAGCTCCTTATGGCGGAGAAGCCTTCACAACGTCGCCTACTCTTTTTCCGGTACTAGGCTAACCACCGGGTTCTTTCACACCAAGGTGAACCACTCCTAGACAACGTCGCCTACCCTTTATAAGGTACTAGGCTAAGTACCTAGTTCTTTCACACCTTAGGTGAACTACACCTTTACAACGTCGCCTACCCTTTATTAGGTACTAGGCTAAGCACCTAGTTCCATTGCAATGGAGGAACTACTACCACACTACACCAACGACTAATCCCAAAGGAGATCTACTCCTTTACAACATCATCAAGGATATCAATATCCTTGGATCCTATACTAGTCTATCTTGTACATCGAAACACACCATATCGATTGTACATCTAAGGCACCTTTCACTAATGCCTTTGACTAGATCTACAAGACACCTTTCACTAATGTCTTGTGTCTTCACTTCTAAGCACCTTTCACTAGTGCTTCCTTGTTTTGACTTTTAAGCACCTTTCACTAATGCTTCTTTGTCTTTGACTTCTAAGCACCTACCACAAGTGCTTATCCTATGGACGATAGATACCCTTCACTAATATCTTCGTTTTGACACTTGAGACATCTTTCACTAATGTCTTCAACACTACACTTCTTTGAAGAAAGAAAGGAATCATCAACAAGAGGACTTCAGTAGCCTTGATGATGAGGAAGCATAGCAACTCATGGACTTGAGCTTGCTTGACTTCAAAGGTGGTGATCTTGCCTTTAAGAGGAACCTAAAAGATCACACAAAAACAAAACTACAAACATAGATCTCTTGGATCTAAGGTTAGTGAGATCTAACTCAGGGGAGAAAGTGTGTTAGAAAGAGGATTGAAAGGGGTGAGTAATAATGAAGAAATGGCTCACTATTTATAGGCAAATTTCCTCACTGTTCCCACGGATCCCACGGATCCCTTCCACTTGGGATCCGGCTAGCACAAAGCTAGGGATCCGTGGAACGCTCCTCTTTACCCATGGGTATTTTTGGTTATGGGTTATGGGTTGATCCATGGTTTTCTTTCTAGATACAATGTACCTTAAGGATACATTGAACTTGTATAAGTGGTATATATAAAACCATGGGTTATGGGTCAAAACCATTTGCTAGTTTTTATCTATTTAGTATATACATGTTTTTACCTTATTTTAGTATTTACATGCTTTTACCCATTTTAGTATACTTAGTTAAAGTATATGCTAACCCAATATGTAAACACTAGTTGTTGTACATATATATATCTAGATCATAAAATCACTTATACTTGTTTTAGTGTTTTATGTGAAAATGTGAATATGTTAGAAAACTATTAGTTCAAACCATTTACGTATTTTATTTGTTTCGTTAATATGATTTTACTTTTGTTATCGACAAAACATTAGAAGATCATAAAATGTAAATAAACGTTTTTACGGCTTATTTGTATTAACAGAAGATTCACCATAAGGCATCAGTAGTAAGTTGTTTACGAGTGGATACCGGGCGAGAAGGGTTCCCAATGATGTTGTCCAGTGGATGATCATGTGTCCATTTTCTGAGATATTCATGTGGTTGATGATGAGGAACTGATGTAGCAGAGTTTGGATCCCCTGATGAAGATGGTTCAGGAGTCGGTTCAGGGGCAAATATATTTTCAAACAAAGCATCTTCGGAGGTAGCAAAGGGGTTATCTCCGTCATAATTAGCAGCTACATTTCCATGATGTACATCCGAAGATTGATGATTCGAAGATGATGATGAGTGATCTGCAGCTGGTGCTTATTGAGATAAAGATATTGAGACTGATGGATTATCGATGTTAATTGGATTAGAAGCCGCCACTGTTGATGGTGTAGAATTATCATTATCATGAGGTTCATAGTATTCATCAAACATCGGATCAAACAATTTCTTTAGATCTTCTTCAGATGGAGGTACATATGGAACTGCAGGGGAGTGATTCTGTACAAGAGAAGAACTCATGGGACTACATGATAAAGGTTGAGAAGCGGGTCCAGAACTGGAATGTCCAGGAGCCATATGCTCAGACAGCTCATCGAACGTGACGTGAATAGATTCCATGATGTCTCGGGTTCTTTTATTATAGATTCGGTAACCCTTCCGGTTTGGTGCATAACCAAAGAAAGCTCCAATGTCCTCTTTTGCTTTCAATTTACCTAAATCTTGGCCTTCATTAGTAGGATAGCATAAGGCACCGAACACACGTAGAAAAGACAGATCCGGTTTTCGGTTGTGGACAAGTTCGTAAGGAGTTTTTCCATGAGTTGTATGAATTAGGGAACGTTTTAGGTGTAGCATGCAGTGGCAATGGCTTCCGCCCAGAGAAACATTGGAGCCTTTGAATAGATCAGCATAGTCCTTGCAGCTTCTACAAGAGTTCGATGTCATCTTTCAACTACACCGTTCTGTTGAGGAGTACGTGGAACACTTCTTTGATGGCTGATTCCATTGCTTTCGTAAAACTGACTTAGTTCTTTGTTTACAAACTCAGTTGTCTCTTCGGATAACTCTGACTGTTTTATTAAGCCGAACCTGCAGCTGTTTAATAAGTTTGATGATGACGTCTGGAGTTTCATCCTTTGACTTCAAAATCTTAACCCAAGTAAACCGAGAGTAGTCATCAACCACGACTAGCACATATTTCTTCCCGTTTATAGTTTGCACTCTCATGGGTCCGCACAAATCCATATGAAGAGTATGAAGAACTTCCATAATTAAGTTTGCAGGTTTGGGTTTATGGGCATATTTCTTGCTTTTTCCCAGTTGGCATGCTGAACAAAGATGATCATTTTCATACTTTAATATGGGCAAGCCTCTTACGAGGTCCTTTCTAGAAAGATCATTTATGGTTTCGAAGTTCAAGTGATTGAGACGACGATGCCATAACCTTTGACATCAAGCAGATTGGAGAAGACTTCATCATATCCTCGATAGAGATGGTGTACAGATTAGTGCCACGTGTTCCCTTTAAAAGTTCAACACCATCTAGTTCTCTAACGAAGCAAGTGTGTTTTCTGAAGGCCACTTCAAGATCAGAGTCACAGAATTAACCAACAGAGAACAGATTATGACCGAGTCCTTCAACATAATATACCCGGGAGATTACACTGTCACCAAATACATAATCTCCGTAACCCATAATTGCCCCAAAGTGGTCATTCCCAAATCTAACAGTCCCGATGAATTTATTCACAAAGTTCTTGAGCCATGAGCGATCTCCAGTCATATGCTTTGAACAGCCTGAGTCCAAATACCACAGAACGATTTGTACGACCTGCAGTTGAACATAGACAAGTATGGATGACTGGATAATTTGGATCCCATGCGAGAATGGGTTCCACTTGGTTAGTAAATGAGATTGGAACACCCACATCAATAATAGAAGCTATGACATTATTAGAGGTGGATGCAAGACTAGTAGAAGCACTTGGCCTATGTGTAGTATGACTACTCCTTAAGGGGATGATCCTACCAGTAGGTTTCCATTCCTTAGTGGGCATAGATCTATTCCTATTAGGACAAAATTCATTACCTTCGAATGTGCGGCCAGTGGGTTTCCATTGATAACCCACATTATTGAACTTTGTCCCTGTAGGTTTCCAATAATTACTAACCATTTTCCAAATTGGCTTTCTGGCATCCTTAACATGTTTAGCATCTTACATTTTTGACTGGGGATTTAACAACATTTATCAACTCATTCACATCACATTCATGATAACTACCAAAAACCAAACATTCATTACATGTTTTGCAAATAGTAGCAGAATTTGAATTGATTACAGTACGCTTATAGCTAATATTAGAATCAACACGATTCGTCTTATTCAACTCAAAATTATTGTTCCTAAGGTGGACTTCTACTTTCTTCCCTTGATCACTCTTGGCTTGCGAGGTCTTATCTTGCTTTGTATTTCCTGGAGGCTTTGACCCGCTTACCTTAGTGTCACTGATTACTCCTGTAGAAGGAATGATGGGAACATTAGTTGGTTTCACTACTTTCTGCATTCCTGGTCTAGAAGTGCTGGGATCTGAGATTCTAGGAGGCACATCAAATGTCACATGCTTGACTTTCGGCATAGAACAAGGCATATCAAGTGTCACATGCTTGACTTTAGGCATAGAGCATGGCATAACGACACTATCTTTCCTAGTACCAGATTTAGGACATATTGCTATTAACCATTCTAAAAGTTCCTGAGATCGTTTGGCATATAAGCATGCATCCCTGATCGCATTATCAAGTGGTTTCTCTATCTTATCCTCTTCAACAATCTCACGGAGACATTCTAGACTATCCTTAAGGTACGAAAAATATGTTTGACAAGCAAGTTCATTGTTTCTAAGATGAGAGGGAATATATTTCACAGACATAGCATATTTAGTACAAGCAGGCACCTTTGGTGCAATATTCTCACCACTGGTGATTGGCATTTTCCCTTTTACCTGACTCTTCAGATTCTCAATTCCATTTTGCAAAGAAGTTATCTTTTCATTGTTCTTGTCACGAGTGACCTTAATTGATTCATATAACTCTTTGAAATGCAGTTTAACCTTTTCATTTTCTGCTAGAAAACACTCATTTTCATGTTGTAATACATTAATGATGTTTTGAAGATGAAAATTCTGAGAATTTAAATAAGGAGGCATATGGGTGCCAGTCACTTCATTATTTTCTCCCTTCAATTGGGAAATGTGGGCTTTCAACCTTTTGATCATGTTGCACTGAGCTCAAATCTATTCATCTCGTTTGTTTAATTCAAAAACTGCATCAAACTCAGGAGCATCCGAAGATGTCTTGGCATTCGAGGTTTTAACATTTTCTTTGAGATGTTGATATTTTAATTGTAAAGCAAGATATTCAACTTCCAATTTAGAAAAATGTCTGACCATGTTATCATGATCATCCCTTTCAATTTTATCATGCAATTTTGAATTCGTGGTCTCAAGCTCAATGACACGATCATGGGAGACTTTCAAAGCAACAGATAAATCATGAAATTGAGAAGCAGTAATAGAGTAATTCGTAACAGTGTAAAACACATCTTGAGCAATACATCTAGAAATCAAATTATCATTCAGGATGTGAAGATTCTTCCTCTCAATCTCATTACTTTTGAGCTCACATTCATAATCTTTGGCCTCGTTTTCCATTTCATTAAACATTCTTTTCATATCTTTAACCTCAGTATCTATGGCTTTTTGAAGAGATTCAAATTGTTCTTGTAGTTGTTTAAAGAAGGGCATGACCTCAGTTAAGTATCATTCTTTTGTTTGCTCAAATCCCCTTTCCCCTTCTGTAATTCCCGTTGGAGTGATTCTCTTCTTACACGTTTTCTCAAAGTCAACGAATAGTTGGTAAACTACATACAACCTGACTAAGGTTTTGCTTTGGGTGAGAAGAGTTCTAGGCACTAAATGCATCGGTGTATTTGGAGGATACACAGTAGCTTGAGGCAATTTCCTATAGGGAGGGTTCTTTTCAACAAGATCATCAGCCTTTTTCTTATCCATATCTTTCTTCCAAAATACTTGTTCACGGGTCAGCTGAGTCTGAGGTCTAAACTTATTGAAGGCAATCCAGTTTTCCTTAGCATAATTCGGTGTTTTAAATGTGATATTATACTCTATGCACCAAGGATCTTTTAGTTTCTTATCCATTTTCTCCCTAGAGGCATCTTCTAATTCTCTATCTTTTTCAGTGCTTTCTACACAAGTAGGCTTTTTTCTAGGCTTAAGGATTTCATTGCCATCATAGATCACCTTTTGAGCAGCTTTTGCTTTCTTACCAAACTCAGGATTGGGTTCCTCTACAAGGCTAGTACTATGCTCATTGCTTAACACTCTATGCTTAGTGATCATATGAGCAGTCTGAATGGTGTTCCCTTGTACGTACAACTTGTTTTCAAGTTTGTTTATCAAAGTTTTTAGGTTGGAAAAATCATTTAAAAGTTTTGATTCCTTAGCATAGTATTCCTGCTTAAGCACCTTTACATTTTCTTGAAGTTCTTGCTTTTGCTTAACAGTTTTATTAAGCTTTTCTTGTAAGGAACTTAACTCTTGTTTTAATATTTCTTCCCTAAAATTACTTTTTCTGATAACTGTACGCATTTGGTTATCCATCTCCTGCTCACGGGTAGTCAATTCAAACTTAGCACGCTGTTCATATATGGCAACTTGTTCCTTACATGAATTTAGTTCAGAGGACATGGAATCATCAGGTGCACATTCAGTGTATTCATCATATATATATTCATCATTGATGGCAGAAGATGCAACGTTTGGTACAATTATACTTTCATCTTGCTTCACATATTGATCATATGGGACAACATTGCTATTACCCATATTTTTAATATCTGATTCAATGATTTCCGTTGATTGTACTTTGTCGTGAATCTTTTGCACATCAACCACATCGTATAATTTTAATACCTCTGATATGATGGATTCCTTGGAGGGACTGGCTTGCTGAGGTGGAGAGACCATTGGTGTGATATTAGCCATAAAGATGGTTTGTGCCGTTGGTTCATCATCAACATCATAGTCAAATGCATCACAATCTGCAACTTGAAAGACATTGGGATTGTTCTGGGCCACACCATGCACCAGTTGTTCATCCACATCTGCATCATAAGTTTTGGCATTCCCCTCAGCAAGAAACAACAACTCTTCCTCATTCAACACTGCTCCATTGTCTTGAGCTTGCACTAGTAGCATCTTATCCCTGAATTACTCTACATTTTGTGGACATTTTGGTTGAGTGCAGTTCCTAGCAATGTGTCCTTCCCCTCCACAGTTGTAACACTTGATTGGCTTCTGATGAGTGTCTAAATACTCATCATTTTTGTACCATCTAGACTGCAAAAACATCTGAAAACACTCAGAAATGCATCAAAATGATAAAAATATCACAAATAAGTGTTTTATGTGTTTTAAATGCAAAAACATCAAAATCAGATGAAAAACGTATCAAGTTTGCATAATTGGCAGTTTTAGTCCCCCAAGTTTCAAAAGTTGTCAAAAACAGTCCCTGGTAATTCAAAATAAAGAAAAATGTTATTTAAAGTCCCTAGGGATTCATGAGTTGTCAAATTTGATCTTTGAAATTTAAAATTGCAAAATGACAACTTTAGTCCCTAATCTTTGAAAAATGACATAAATGGTCCTTGGATATTTTAAAAATGAAAAATAATCAACTATGTTCCTTGTACTATTCATATTTGGCAGAAATGGTCCTTGTGTGAACTTTAGAAAAGTGACAGTTTCAGTCCTTGAAGTTTGCAGAAATTGCAAAATTGGTCCTTGTGTATTAAACAAACCAAACTGATCCCTTTGTGTATTTTGATCCCCAGCCAAAACCCAAAAGACCCCTGTCAACTCCTGTGACCCCCCATTTTTGACCCCCCTTCATATTAATATCAAATGGTCAAATAAAGTCAAAACCCGCCAAACCAGTTTCACTGTTCTCCTTCTTCACCCTCAACTGTAAAACCAAAACCAGTGGTTTCACCACCACCTCACCCATACTACTCTCCAGCTCACCCCCTCCTCCTATACCAACCCACAAGCATTTAATGCTTCCCCACCATCAAACACTCCAACCAACCTCAACCCCTGTTTTTTTCTGTCAAATCACTCCTAGCTCCATATCTACTTCTCATTTTGTCCCCTACACCTCCACAAACATCCATAATTCTTTAATTGCCTCAATAACTGCTCTAATCCACTAGTACCACTTTTGGCGCCAAAATCAGTATTACTACCTCATCTTACTACCGTCAAAGGACAAGGAACTTCCTGCTAATAACGGAGGTACCAATGATGTCCAACCTCAAGTTGTCCCGAAACCCAAATCCAATTCAGGAGTTGTTTTTGAACCTCCTGTAGCTCCTGTTGAAAACCCCAAATCCAAAACTTCTATTCCTTACCCATCACGTTTGAATGAGCAAAAGCTCCGCGAAAAAGCCAGTCATCAAATGGACAATTTTTTTCAAATTTTCCAAGAACTACATTTTGACATAAGCTTTGCGGATGCTATCATGCTGATGCCCAAGTTTGCATCAACTCTCAAACATATGTTAAGCAACAAGGAAAAGCTGTTTGAGATGGCAAAAACTCCTCTGAACGAGAACTGCTCTGCAGTTATCTTGAAGAAGCTTCCAGAGAAGCTTGGAGATCCTGGAAAATTTCTCTTACCTTGTGTATTTCCAGGAATGGTTGAATGCTTTGCCTTAGCCGATCTTGGTGCAAGCATCAATCTGATGCCTTATTCAGTATGGAAGAAACTTTCTCTTCCGGACCTTACTCCTACATGCATGACTCTCGAGCTTGCAGATCGTACAATATCCCGTCCTCTTGGCATTGCCGAGGACGTATTCGTGAAAGTAGGAAAGTTCCATTTTCCAGCTGACTTTGTGGTTGTTAATTTCGATGCCGATCATCGGGTTCCTCTCATTGTTAGACGAGGATTCCTGAGAACAGGCCGTGCTCTCATTGATGTATTTGAGCAAGAAATCACATTACGTGTTGGTAATGAAGTTGTTACCTTTAACCTTGATCAAACTTCGAGGTACTCCGCAAACTATGATTCTGAGTCGGTTAACCGAATAGATATCATTGATGTTGCTTCTGAAGAGTACTCTCAAGAAGTTCTTGGTTATGATCATAATTCTTCGAGTGATAATCTCACTCATTCATCTCAACCCATCATTGCCAATTCTACTCCTTCTCTCACTCCGTTTAAGGAAAGTGACTTCATCTTAGAAGAGATTGAAGCATACTTGTCTAGTGATTCTGTTCCATGGGAAATTGATCACGCTCCCATCGACATTGAGGGGGACATACTTCTCATTGAGAAGTTTCTTAATGATGATCCATCATCACTCCCTCCCGTCGAGCTTCATAACAAGGAAGTCAAGTCAGTTGAGAAAACTGAAGAATTTCCTGAAGTCGAACTTAAGGACTTACCACCTCATCTCGAGTATGCATTTCTTGAAGGTGATGATAAATTACCCGTCATTATTGCTCGAGATTTGAGTAAAGATGAAAAGACTGCTCTCATAAAGGTCTTAAAGTCACACAAGCAAGCAATTGCTTGGAAACTCTCCGACATTAAGGGTATCAACCCTGAGTTTTGTACTCACAAAATTTTGATGGAGGATGACTTCAAACCAGCAGTTCAACATCAGAGAAGAGTAAATCCAAAAATCCATGATGTTATCAAACAGGAGGTTATCAAACTTCTTGATGCAGGATTAATTTACCCGGTCTCAGATAGTCCTTGGGTTAGCCCAATTCACTGTGTTCCTAAAAAGGGTGGCATAACTGTTGTCACAAATAAAGATAACGAGTTAATTCCAACTCGATTGGTAACGGGATGGCGTGTTTGCATTGACTATCGTAAGTTGAATGACGCCACCCGAAAAGACCATTTTCCTCTACCCTTCATGGACCAAATGCTTGAGAGATTAGCAGGGAACGAATACTATTGTTTCCTTGATGGTTTCTCAGGTTATTTTCAGATCCCCATTGATCCACAGGATCAAGAAAAGACCACATTCACCTGCCCATACGGAACTTTTGCCTACAGACGTATGCCTTTTGGCCTATGTAACGCTCCTGGCACGTTCCAACGATGTATGATGGCCATATTCCACGACATGATCGGGGAAACAATGGAGGTGTTTATGGATGACTTCTCGGTCATTGGGGACTCATTTCAAACATGTCTCTCCCATTTAGATAAAATGCTCAAACGGTGTGAAGACACCAATCTTTGTCTAAATTGGGAGAAGAGCCACTTTATGGTCAAAGAAGGCATAGTCCTTGGCCATAATATTTCCAAAAACGGGATTGAGGTTGATAGAGCAAAAGTCGATGTTATTGCTAAATTACCTCATTTTACTACCGTCAAAAACAGTCCCTGGTAATTCAAAATAAAGAAAAATGTTATTTAAAGTCCCTAGGGATTCATGAGTTGTCAAATTTGATCTTTGAAATTTAAAATTGCAAAATGACAACTTTAGTCCCTAATCTTTGAAAAATGACATAAATGGTCCTTGGATATTTTAAAAATGAAAAATAATCAACTATGTTCCTTGTACTATTCATATTTGGCAGAAATGGTCCTTGTGTGAACTTTGGAAAAGTGACAGTTTCAGTCCTTGAAGTTTGCAGAAATTGCAAAATTGGTCCTTGTGTATTAAACAAACCAAACTGACCCCTTTGTGTATTTTGATCCCCAGCCAAAACCCAAAAGACCCCTGTCAACTCCTGTGACCCCCCATTTTTGACCCCCCTTCATATTAATATCAAATGGTCAAATAAAGTCAAAACCCGCCAAACCAGTTTCACTGTTCTCCTTCTTCACCCTCAACTGTAAAACCAAAACCAGTGGTTTCACCACCACCTCACCATCTTTCCACCTTACCCATACTACTCTCCAGCTCACCCCCTCCTCCTATACCAACCCACAAGCATTTAATGCTTCCCCACCATCAAACACTCCAACCAACCTCAACCCCTGTTTTTTTCTGTCAAATCACTCCTAGCTCCATATCTACTTCTCATTTTGTCCCCTACACCTCCACAAACATCCAAAATTCTTTAATTGCCTCAATACCTGCTCTAATCCACTAGTACCACTTTGGCGCCAAAATCAGTTTTAAAGGCTAGGATCTGTTTGACTGCATCAATGGCTAAGATTTGAAGTGGGAAAGATTCAGAGACATGTGGGGAGTTTCAAAAGTCTGTAAAGAAAGAGGAGAAGCAGAGGAGTGATATA
Organism: Chrysanthemum seticuspe; assembly: GCA_019973895.1. Taxonomy (NCBI): domain Eukaryota; kingdom Viridiplantae; phylum Streptophyta; class Magnoliopsida; order Asterales; family Asteraceae; genus Chrysanthemum; species Chrysanthemum seticuspe. The sequence goes on along the minus strand of BPTQ01000006.1, from coordinate 132,936,574 downwards.
TCTAGTTTTTAATTAGTTAATGTATGTCGTTTTAGCTTGATTTTAAATTCCAGTGTATGTTTTAGCTTTCAAGCTCTGTATTTCAAGTTTCCAGTGTACAATAAAGCTTTTGTGAACATCAATTTCAAGTTTTAATCTCATTTTCAAGTTTATGCATTTTTAAGCTTAAAATCTCAAACTATTTGAATGTTGTTTGTAGTGGATGATAAGGACTCATAAGCCCATATAAGCTCCTCAGAAAGCTTATTAAAGCTTTTAGTAACCTTAAAATTCAGTTTAGAAGCAAAAAGCAAAAATTCATAAAAATCAAGAAAAATTAGTAAAAAATCAAAAATTATGGAAAGGAAGATCAAGAAGCTGGAGCAAGGTTAATTTTGGATTGCCTTGGGTTTAGAGCTTCTTGGGAAGCTATAGGGTGTGATCTCAGTCCTTGGTTCTCTGTTTGTGCTTGAATTCCAACTTGTAAGCTATTTCTTTGAGATTTGCATTTTCTAGTATAAGTACTTAAAACCTGTTAATTTTAGCTTAAACCTATTTAAATATAGTTAGTATAAGGTTTTTAATCATTTGCATGGTCTTAATCAGTGGAATACTTTGAAAAGCTTTAAAACAGTTTCATACAGGACTGTTTGGATTTGCTGAGTTAATTGTGCTAGAGGCTTGTTGTGTTGTTATTTGTTGTTGTTTTAAGTCACATTAGGACCTAATAGCTTAGTGAAACAAAGAAAACCAGTGCTTATTTGTGAAAAAGTCAAAATACCTTTTAATCTCATTTATCTAGTTAATTGTTAGGAGTTAAAGTGTAAAATTCATCATATTAGCTTAAAACTTGGTACTCTAGCTTAAATCCTTCTTATTACAGCTTAATATATCATAATCAGTAAGTAGTATTGATTTAAAATTCATCAAAGTCAACTTAGCTCATTTTCTTAAAAAGTCAAAATATGCCCTGTGCACAGTTAAGCTACCCTCTTTCACAAGCTCACACAGAGCACATTAGTTAGCTTTAGCTTGTGAATCTTGGTTCTTTGGAAAGCTAACCTAGCTGTCTTAAAGTTCCAGAGCTTAATTTTCCATTTTGCAGCTTATTTAATAAGGCTGCACATAGCTTTTTGTTTGTCCCACTTGACTCAGTATACACTGAGTCATTACTCAGTGGTTTACCAGCTTTTTCTCAAGCTCACCATAAGCTCTCTAGTGGATCCCACAGTGAGAGTTTTAGCTTTTTGGAAAGCTCAGTTGGTTAGCTTGTTAGTTGCAGTGTTTGTTTCCATTTCTTAGCTTATCTAAGTGCTTAAAAATAAGCTTAAAAGTACCTAGATAACCATAAAGTGTCCTGTTCAACAGATAAGCTAGTGCTTATTTGGATTTTATTCAGTGCTTATTTCTAAGATTTTTAGCTTTTTCAGTTTTAATATTAGCTTATAATCAGTTTCCTAGCTATTTCCAGTTTACTTTTGCTTAATTAATAGCTTATTAGCCATTTGGCTTAAGCTTGTGCTTATTCTTATTTTTGCTCACTGTTGAAATAATAAGCTCAAACTGAGCTTATTAGTTGTTTTCATAAAAAGTTGTAGTTTTGAAATTTGCTTATCTTAGTTAGCTTAATCAGTTTGTAAAAGAAAAATCAAAAAAATAAAATATTTTGCAAAAAGCCATTGCTGGGATTCGAACCCTGGCCACCCAGCTCACCACACACACACCTTACCAACTGCCCTTGGGACTTTGACTGGTTATAGCTTGCACTATTTAATACTTAACCCTTGTTATTCATTTTAGCTTATTCGAATGTTTTAGCTTATTTACAGCTTATTAATATAAGTTGTCACCTCTTTTGTATTTTTCTTAGCTTTGTATTGTTATAAAGTATTTTATAAAAAAGTTTCAGATTTTTCTTAATAGTTTTAGTATTTTTAATCATTTATTTAGTTTAAAATAGTATTTAATTCATAATAAAAAATATAAAAGTCAAAAAAATATAAATCTTTTTTCTAAAATTTTCTTTTGTCATATAGTAAGTAAGAAAATTGTTTTTACACTCGTAGGACTTTTATTTCACAAATTTTACGTTTTTCCTTGCGCATTCGCGTAATTTTTACATATAACGCGCGTTTTCATTCTAGGTCACGTTTTTAGATAATTTAAGTTTACGTTTTAATTAAAATAGTTTATTTAAGTTATTTTGTTTTATAAATCAAGAAAAACATCATTGTAAAAATAGTGATAGCGTTTATTTAATATAATTTAGCTTTTTAATTTTCTTTAATTTGCATTTAAGCCCCTGTAATTTACAAAACTTTTTCTTTAGGTATAAATATTCCAAAATCCTTACTGATCACTATCCTTAGTGATTATTCGACATCTGAATTTGTTCAAACACCATTCATCCTCCGTGGGACTTAACGACCTGTGGAAACACTATACTCTCCAGATCTTAATTGCATTTGTTTCTGAGCTGTTTGAAGTTTATTACGGTTGACCATTCACAAGTGATTAGCTTGTGTGATAAACTTGACCGTTTGGGTACCAATCAAAATTTGGCGCCGCTGCCGGGGAGGCTGTAAGCGTGTTTTAAGCATTTTTCAGGTCCATTCTTGCACATATACCACCTTTTGTAAACAGTTTTTTTTTTTGTAAAGTTAATCAAAATCAAAAAAGTTCATTAACACTTTTCCTAAAGTGTTAACAACACCAAAAAAAATATACAACAACAAAACAATCGTAACGTTTTCTAGCTTGTGTTTCTTTTAAGGTGATTCTTAAAGAGATACGATTTGGTTAAACGAGACGATACCAAAAATATTTTCCAAAAGTTTTTAAACCCTCAGCACAAATCCATACCTACGTCTTTTCAGTGGTACTTAATAAATACATAAAAATCAACCACCGCAAATCAAGGCAGTACACCTACCAACTGGGGGTGTGGACATTAATAAGTTCCTGAACAAAAGATTTAAAACTTGCCTTTGTGTCCTTGTGATTTGGTGTACCTTTTTCAAAGAAGCCATTTCATTTGTGATTATTGGTTTAAGTTCACTTGTCGTTTTGCCTCGCATTTGTTTTGAAAACTGATTTTTATACTTAGTGCATGCGCACTCGTTCTTCCAGTTCTACAAGTCCACTTTCTGAGCTTGCAAATATTCCTCGTAGACGTAGAGGACGTTCAGCTCCTTCAGCCGTGACTGAGGAACGTCTACCACCACCACCCCCTGTCGTAATGGCAGAAGATAAGCCTATGAATGAGCTTCTCCAAGCACCCATCGAGGGTTACGGAGATGCCATTATTGTCCCAGCCATCGTGGCTGATACTTTTGAGCTCAAAACCGGGTTGCTTAATCTTGTAACCCAAAGCCAATTTTATGGTTTTGAGCGGGATGATCCTCATGCACATATTCGATGGTTTAACAAGATTACATCTACCATCAAATACAAGAATGTCCCACATGAAGCAATTAAGCTTCTTTTGTTCCCATTCTCTCTAGAGGGACAAGCCCGGAATTGGCTTGAGAAACAACCCCCTCGTTCCATTGAGACATGGGAGGATCTAGTCACTAAGTTTGTTAACGAATTCTATCCTCCATCCCGAACTACAAGTCTTAAGAATGAGATAATGAAATTCTCTCAAAGATTTGATGAATCATTCGGGGAGGCATGGGATCGTTACAAAGAGTTGCTCCGCAAGTGTCCGCATCATGGTTTTACCGAGTTAATGCAAATTGATACTTTCTACAATGGTCTGAGACAAGCTGACCAAGACTCTCTAAATACCTCCGCGGGAGGTAATTTCCTGAGCAAGACCACAAAAGAATCCTTGCAAATCATAGAAAACAAGTCCCAGGTCCGCCCTTTCCGAACAAAGACATATCAGTCTCAGTCTAATGCTGGACCTTCTACTTCATCTCCCGTGAGTACATCTAGCACCGATGCTAAGATTGACAAACTCACGGATATTGTTCAGGCTTTGGTTCTTTCTAACCAAAAGAAAGTCACTTTCACACAGACACCATCACATGGTGAAGTGAAGAAAGTCGATGTCTGTGTTACTTGTGGTGGCCCTCATGCATACTACAAATGTACTGCCACCGATGGTAGTCCGTTTTAAGCCAATGCTATAGCCGGTACTTCAAATCAGGGAGGTAATCAATACCGTCCTCAAAATGAACCAAACTACCGTGCTAACACTTATCAGGGACCACCCGGTTTTAGCCAGAATCCTAACACACAAAACCGGAATCAGAACCAACCTAGAATGAACCAAGGTTACCAAAACCAAGGTAATTTCTATCCCGGACCAAATCAAGGTTTCCAACATCAAAGAAACCTTAATCAAAACAATTTCAATCGAGGGAATCAATTTCAGGGAAATATGAATCCTAACCAAGGGAATTTTCAACAACAAGGTCATAATCAAAACATCCGACCTCAAAATTTCCCTCCAGTACCTCAAGTACCATCATCTGATGAGTTATTGAAGCAATTCATGAAATCCCAAGATGAAATGAACAGGTTGTTGGTCAGTCAGATCGCTGATCTAAAGAAGTCTTTAAATGATCAACCCTCGGGCTCAGGAAAACTTCCGAGCAACACGATCGCTAACCCGAGGGGCGATGCAAAGGCGATCACAACCAGAAGTGGTGTTTCATACAATGGACCCGCTATTCCTACTACCTCTTCTTCTTCTTTCCCGAAGGTAGTGGAAAGTGAACCTGAGGCAACAAAGGACAAGGAACTTCCTGCTAATAACGGAGGTACCAATGATGTCCAACCTCAAGTTGTCCCGAAACCCAAATCCAATTCAGGAGTTGTTTTTGAACCTCCTGTAGCTCCTGTTGAAAACCCCAAATCCAAAACTTCTATTCCTTACCCATCACGTTTGAATGAGCAAAAGCTCCGCGAAAAAGCCAGTCATCAAATGGAAAATTTTTTTCAAATTTTCCAAGAACTACATTTTGACATAAGCTTTGCGGATGCTATCATGCTGATGCCCAAGTTTGCATCAACTCTCAAACATATGTTAAGCAACAAGGAAAAGCTGTTTGAGATGGCAAAAACTCCTCTGAACGAGAACTGCTCTGCAGTTATCTTGAAGAAGCTTCCAGAGAAGCTTGGAGATCCTGGAAAATTTCTCTTACCTTGTGTATTTCCAGGAATGGTTGAATGCTTTGCCTTAGCCGATCTTGGTGCAAGCATCAATCTGATGCCTTATTCAGTATGGAAGAAACTTTCTCTTCCGGACCTTACTCCTACATGCATGACTCTCGAGCTTGCAGATCGTACAATATCCCGTCCTCTTGGCATTGCCGAGGACGTATTCGTGAAAGTAGGAAAGTTCCATTTTCCAGCTGACTTTGTGGTTGTTGATTTCGATGCCGATCATCGGGTTCCTCTCATTGTTAGACGAGGATTCCTGAGAACAGGCCGTGCTCTCATTGATGTATTTGAGCAAGAAATCACATTACGTGTTGGTAATGAAGCTGTCACCTTTAACCTTGATCAAACTTCGAGGTACTCCGCAAACTATGATTCTGAGTCGGTTAACCGAATAGATATCATTGATGTTGCTTCTGAAGAGTACTCTCAAGAAGTTCTTGGTTATGATCATAATTCTTCGAGTGATAATCTCACTCATTCATCTCAACCCATCATTGCCAATTCTACTCCTTCTCTCACTCCGTTTAAGGAAAGTGACTTCATCTTAGAAGAGATTGAAGCATACTTGTCTAGTGATTCTGTTCCATGGGAAATTGATCACGCTCCCATCGACATTGAGGGGGACATACTTCTCATTTAGAAGTTTCTTAATGATGATCCATCATCACTCCCTCCCGTCGAGCTTCATAACAAGGAAGTCAAGTCAGTTGAGAAAACTGAAGAATTTCCTGAAGTCGAACTTAAGGACTTACCACCTCATCTCGAGTATGCATTTCTTGAAGGTGATGATAAATTACCCGTCATTATTGCTCGAGATTTGAGTAAAGATGAAAAGACTGCTCTCATAAAGGTCTTGAAGTCACACAAGCAAGCAATTGCTTGGAAACTCTTCGACATTAAGGGTATCAACCCTGAGTTTTGTACTCACAAAATCTTGATGGAGGATGACTTCAAGCCAGCAGTCCAACATCAGAGAAGGGTGAATCCTAAGATTCATGAGGTTATCAAACAAGAGGTTCTCAAACTTCTTGATGCCGGTTTAATTTACCCGATCTCTGATAGTCCTTGGGTTAGCCCAATTCACTGTGTTCCTAAAAAGGGTGGCATAACTGTTGTCACAAATGAAGATAACGAGTTAATTCCAACTCGATTGGTAACGGGATGGCGTGTTTGCATTGACTATCGTAAGTTGAATGACACCACCCGAAAAGACCATTTTCCTCTACCCTTCATGGACCAAATGCTTGAGAGATTAGCAGGGAACGAATACTATTGTTTCCTTGATGGTTTCTCAGGTTATTTTCAGATCCCCATTGATCCACAGGATCAAGAAAAGACCACATTCACCTGCCCATACGGAACTTTTGCCTACAGACGTATGCCTTTTGGCCTATGTAACGCTCCTGGCACGTTCCAACGATGTATGATGGCCATATTCCACGACATGATCGGGGAAACAATGGAGGTGTTTATGGATGACTTCTCGGTCATTGGGGACTCATTTCAAACATGTCTCTCCCATTTAGATAAAATGCTCAAACGGTGTGAAGACACCAATCTTTGTCTAAATTGGGAGAAGAGCCACTTTATGGTCAAAGAAGGCATAGTCCTTGGCCATAATATTTCCAAAAACGGGATTGAGGTTGATAGAGCAAAAGTCGATGTTATTGCTAAATTACCTCATCTTACTACCGTCAAAGGTATTAGGAGTTTTTTAGGTCATGCCGGTTTTTATCGTTGATTCATACAAGATTTTTCTAAAATCGCCCGGCCAATGACCCATCTTCTTGAAAAAGATGCTCCTTTTATCTTCTCACCTGAGTGCATCGAAGCTTTTGAAACATTAAAGAAAAAGCTTACTGAAGCACCCATTCTCGTTGCTCCCGACTGGGACTTGCCTTTTGAGCTCATGTGCGATGCAAGTGATTTTGCTATAGGTGCAGTCCTGGGGCAACGTAGATCCAAACATTTTCAGCCTATCCACTACGCGAGTAAAACTATGACTGAAGCTCAAACCCATTACACCACCACAAAAAAAGAGCTACTAGCCGTGGTGTATGCATTTGAGAAGTTTCGGCCATACCTCATCTTGACCAAATGCGTGGTGTATACGGATCACTCGGCTCTCAAATATCTCTTTGCAAAACAAGATGCAAAGCCGAGATTGCTCCGTTGGGTTCTCCTCCTCCAGGAATTTGATATCATTATACGTGATAAAAAAGGAGCTGAGAACCTGGCTGCTGATCATCTGTCACGTTTAGAAAACCCTCACCAAGATGTTTTCGAGAAAAAGGAAATAAATGAAACATTTTCTCTCGAGACACTCAATGCGGTTTCTTTTCGTGGAAACTCTACTACCCCATGGTTTGCTGACTTTGCAAATTACCATGCGGGTAACTTCATAGTGAAAGGGATGTCGACCCAACAGAAGAACAAATTCTTCAAAGATGTTAAACATTACTTCTGGGACGACCCCTACTTATTCAAAATCTATGCGGATCAAGTCATCCGACGGTGTGTTTATGGACAGGAAGCTATGGACATTCTCAAAGCTTGCCATGCTGGACCCACCGGGGGCCATCATAGTCCAAACTCCACTGCCAAAAAGGTGTTTGATTCCGGGTTTTATTGGCCTACGATTTATAAGGATGCCCACGATTTTGTCAAAGCATGTGACGCTTGTCAACGTCACGGAAATATCTCATAAAGAAATGAAATGCCGCAAAACGCCATTCAAGTGTGTGAGATCTTTGACATCTGGGGCATTGACTTTATGGGGCCATTTCCATCATCTCGAGGTAACAAATACATACTTGTGGCTGTTGACTATTTGTCAAAATGGGTTAAAGCGAAAGCTTTACCTACCAATGATGCCCGAGTTGTTGTGAAATTCTTAAAATCTCTTTTTGCTAGGTTTGGAACTCCGCGAGCTATAATCAGTGATCGCGGTACACATTTCTGCAATGATCAATTTGATCATGTCATGCAAAAGTATGGTGTAACCCACCGTCTCTCTACTGCATACCACCCCCAAACAAGTGGGCAAGTTGAAGTTTCCAACCGTGGTATAAAAAGAATTCTTGAAAGGACAGTAGGCGAAAACCGTGCATCCTGGTCGGATAAACTGGATGACGCACTCTGGGCCTTCCGTACAGCTTACAAAACACCAATCGAGTGTACTCCATACAAGCTTGTATACGGGAAGGCATGTCATCTGCCGATTGAGCTTGAGCACAAGGCATACTGGGCCTTGAAACATGCCAACTTCGATATTCAGACAGCTGGTGATCACAGAAAAGTTCAAATGAATGAACTAAATGAACTCCGTGATCAAGCATACGAGAACTCTTTGATCTACAAACAAAATACAAAGAAGATTCATGACTCTAAAATCAAGAACCGCGTTTTCAACGTTGGTGATCGAGTCCTTCTTTTCAATTCAAAATTGAAGATATTCTCGGGAAAGCTCAAGTCCCGTTGGTCTGGTCCATTTACTATTGCTAAGGTTTATCCTTATGGTACCATTGAGTTATCTCAGCCCGATGGTCCAAATTTTAAAGTGAATGGTCATCGATTAAAGCATTATTTTGGAGAGGACATTCCACCCGTGGTTGTCCCGGATCTACAAACTTTCCCCATGAACCAATGAATGCGGGGATCGAGTCAAGCTAGTGACTCGGTAATCAAAAACAGTAGCACACACAATATGGGTTTTCCCTCATATTTCTGACTTCTTTCTACTTTCTACCACCCTAGTGTGGGGGAGTTGCCCCACGCTGTTGTATATAAGTAATCTCAAAAAAAAAAAAAAAAAAAATGTGTATATATCAAAAATAAAATAATGGCCGTAGTATTTCCCTTTTACGTTCTATGTTTCGGCATAACCGCCGGTACTTTGAATATAGAGGGCAATATTCATTTCTAAGTGTGGGGGGGAATTCTCACGAATTTTATCATGTAATTATTCCACCCAATTCCCCCGTTTTTGGCCAAAATTTTTTTTTTGGAGTAAGTGTTTTTCACTTACTCATCAAATGGTAATCAGTCCGCCATGTCTAACCCACATAAGGATTGGCTAATCCAGGAGCAAACGGCTCTTGGTAAAGATATCTCAAATCCGTTTATGGCTTGCAATTTGCCCAAAATTGTATGGTGTTCAACTCACCATATCTTTAATTAGTGAAAAGTTGGCTAGCCCGCAAGTTTATGGCTTGTGGTAAAGGCAGTTGGAAAGCCATAATTGGTAATCGGCTCACCAAAGATAATATTGATAATTTATATAAGAGTTGGCTAGTCCAGAAGCAAACGGCTTCTGGTAAAGACAAATCAAAACCGTTGAAAGCTGGTGATTTGCTCAAAATCATTTGGTTATCATTGTACCAAGGTTCTTACTTGAACTGAAACAATTGGCTACTCCAGAAGTAATGGCTTTTGGTAAAGAGATGAAATCCCTTAATTTTTCTCAAAACATTGCTAGGGACTAGCAATATCTTAGTGTGGGGGATTGATGAGTGTCTAAATACCCATCATTTTTGTACCATCTAGACTGCAAAAACATCTGAAAACACTCAGAAATGCATCAAAATGATAAAAATATCACAAATAAGTATTTTATGTGTTTTAAATGCAAAAACATCAAAATCAGATGAAAAACGTATCAAGTTTGCATAATTGGCAGTTTTAGTCCCCCAAGTTTCAAAAGTTGTCAAAAACAGTCCCTGGTAATTCAAAATAAAGAAAAATGTTATTTAAAGTCCCTAGGGATTCATGAGTTGTCAAATTTGATCTTTGAAATTTAAAATTGCAAAATGACAACTTTAGTCCCTAATCTTTGAAAAATGACATAAATGGTCCTTGGATATTTTAAAAATGAAAAATAATCAACTATGTTCCTTGTACTATTCATATTTGGCAGAAATGGTCCTTGTGTGAACTTTGGAAAAGTGACAGTTTCAGTCCTTGAAGTTTGCAGAAATTGCAAAATTGGTCCTTGTGTATTAAACAAACCAAACTGACCCCTTTGTGTATTTTGATCCCCAGCCAAAACCCAAAAGACCCCTGTCAACTCCTGTGACCCCCCATTTTTGACCCCCCTTCATATTAATATCAAATGGTCAAATAAAGTCAAAACCCGCCAAACCAGTTTCACTGTTCTCCTTCTTCACCCTCAACTGTAAAACCAAAACCAGTGGTTTCACCACCACCTCACCATCTTTCCACCTCACCCATACTACTCTCCAGCTCACCCCCTCCTCCTATACCAACCCACAAGCATTTAATGCTTCCCCACCATCAAACACTCCAACCAACCTCAACCCCTATTTTTTTCTGTCAAATCACTCCTAGCTCCATATCTACTTCTCATTTTGTCCCCTACACCTCCACAAACATCCAAAATTCTTTAATTGCCTCAATACCTGCTCTAATCCACTAGTACCACTTTGGCGCCAAAATCAGTTTTAAAGGCTAGGATCTGTTTGACTGCATCAATGGCTAAGATTTGAAGTGGGAAAGATTCAGAGACATGTGGGGAGTTTCAAAAGTCTATAAAGAAAGAGGAGAAGCAGAGGAGTGATATATCTAGTTTTTAATTAGTTAATGTATGTCGTTTTAGCTTGATTTTAAATTCCAGTGTATGTTTTAGCTTTCAAGCTCTGTATTTCAAGTTTCCAGTGTACAATAAAGCTTTTGTGAACATCAATTTCAAGTTTTAATCTCATTTTCAAGTTTATGCATTTTTAAGCTTAAAATCTCAAACTATTTGAATGTTGTTTGTAGTGGATGATAAGGACTCATAAGCCCATATAAGCTCCTCAGAAAGCTTATTAAAGCTTTTAGTAACCTTAAAATTCAGTTTAGAAGCAAAAAGCAAAAATTCATAAAAATCAAGAAAAATTAGTAAAAAATCAAAAATTATGGAAAGGAAGATCAAGAAGCTGGAGCAAGGTTAATTTTGGATTGCCTTGGGTTTAGAGCTTCTTGGGAAGCTATAGGGTGTGATCTCAGTCCTTGGTTCTCTGTTTGTGCTTGAATTCCAACTTGTAAGCTATTTCTTTGAGATTTGCATTTTCTAGTATAAGTACTTAAAACCTGTTAATTTTAGCTTAAACCTATTTAAATATAGTTAGTATAAGGTTTTTAATCATTTGCATGGTCTTAATCAGTGGAATACTTTGAAAAGCTTTAAAACAGTTTCATACAGGACTGTTTGGATTTGCTGAGTTAATTGTGCTAGAGGCTTGTTGTGTTGTTATTTGTTGTTGTTTTAAGTCACATTAGGACCTAATAGCTTAGTGAAACAAAGAAAACCAGTGCTTATTTGTGAAAAAGTCAAAATACCTTTTAATCTCATTTATCTAGTTAATTGTTAGGAGTTAAAGTGTAAAATTCATCACATTAGCTTAAAACTTGGTACTCTAGCTTAAATCATTCTTATTACAGCTTAATATATCATAATCAGTAAGTAGTATTGATTTAAAATTCATCAAAGTCAACTTAGCTCATTTTCTTAAAAAGTCAAAATATGCCCTGTGCACAGTTAAGCTACCCTCTTTCACAAGCTCACACAGAGCTCATTAGTTAGCTTTAGCTTGTGAATCTTGGTTCTTTGGAAAGCTAACCTAGCTGTCTTAAAGTTCCAGAGCTTAATTTTCCATTTTGCAGCTTATTTAATAAGGCTGCACATAGCTTTTTGTTTGTCCCACTTGACTCAGTATACACTGAGTCATTACTCAGTGGTTTACCAGCTTTTTCTCAAGCTCACCATAAGCTCTCTAGTGGATCCCACAGTGAGAGTTTTAGCTTTTTGGAAAGCTCAGTTGGTTAGCTTGTTAGTTGCAGTGTTTGTTTCCATTTCTTAGCTTATCTAAGTGCTTAAAAATAAGCTTAAAAGTACCTAGATAACCATAAAGTGTCCTGTTCAACAGATAAGCTAGTGCTTATTTGGATTTTATTCAGTGCTTATTTCTAAGATTTTTAGCTTTTTCAGTTTTAATATTAGCTTATAATCAGTTTCCTAGCTATTTCCAGTTTACTTTTGCTTAATTAATAGCTTATTAGCCATTTGGCTTAAGCTTGTGCTTATTCTTATTTTTGCTCACTGTTGAAATAATAAGCTCAAACTGAGCTTATTAGTTGTTTTCATAAAAAGTTGTAGTTTTGAAATTTGCTTATCTTAGTTAGCTTAATCAGTTTGTAAAAGAAAAATCAAAAAAATAAAATATTTTGCAAAAAGCCATTGCTGGGATTCGAACCCTGGCCACCCAGCTCACCACACACACACCTTACCAACTGCCCTTGGGACTTTGACTGGTTATAGCTTGCACTATTTAATACTTAACCCTTGTTATTCATTTTAGCTTATTCGAATGTTTTAGCTTATTTACAGCTTATTAATATAAGTTGTCACCTCTTTTGTATTTTTCTTAGCTTTGTATTGTTATAAAGTATTTTATAAAAAAGTTTCAGATTTTTCTTAATAGTTTTAGTATTTTTAATCATTTATTTAGTTTAAAATAGTATTTAATTCATAATAAAAAATATAAAAGTCAAAAAAATATAAATCTTTTTTCTAAAATTTTCTTTTGTCATATAGTAAGTAAGAAAATTGTTTTTACACTCGTAGGACTTTTATTTCACAAATTTTACGTTTTTCCTTGCGCATTCGCGTAAATTTTACATATAACGCGCGTTTTCATTCTAGGTCACGTTTTTAGATAATTTAAGTTTACGTTTTAATTAAAATAGTTTATTTAAGTTATTTTGTTTTATAAATCAAGAAAAACATCATTGTAAAAATAGTGATAGCGTTTATTTAATATAATTTAGCTTTTTAATTTTCTTTAATTTGCATTTAAGCCCATGTAATTTACAAAACTTTTTCTTTAGGTATAAATATTCCAAAATCCTTACTGATCACTATCCTTAGTGATTATTCGACATCTGAATTTGTTCAAACACCATTCATCCTCCGTGGGACTTAACGACCTGTGGAAACACTATACTCTCCAGATCTTAATTGCATTTGTTTCTGAGCTGTTTGAAGTTTATTACGGTTGACCATTCACAAGTGATTAGCTTGTGTGATAAACTTGACCGTTTGGGAACCAATCACCTTCCCCTGACCCTGAGCTGCAATCCTTCCTCGATTCTGATTTCCCACATAACCTGCACCGACTCCTGTATTCCCATAACCAGTTCCAACACCAACATTTCCTTGCTCATTATGTGGTAGTTAAGCATTCTGCCTTCCTTGCACGTTTTTCACTACTACCCTTCCATCTTTAACAGTAGCATGATTGTGTAGATTAGATGCAGTTCTGAGATGATTGTTGGTGTGTGGAGTAAGATTCAAGTTTTGCTTAACCATTAGAGCCAGTTGATTTGCAAAGTGTTCCATGAATGAGTCTGAAGGCTTATATCCTGAATCCGGAATGAGTTTGTGATTACCATCCCCAGTAGGTATGACTTGTGATGCTTTGGTACTTATTCCCACATTAGTGTAGAATGCAGTTGAATCATTTGAAGAACTTGCATCTCCAGCATTGGTATTGAACTTTTCCATGATCTTTCGTTCAAATGCAGCATGCTTCTCATGTTGGAGCAAATAAGCATACAATTGCTCATAATTGGTGTTCCTCAATCCTTTGTTTAGTTTGACTGCAGTAACAAATTTGTGCCATTCGGGATTCATGTTGTTCACAAACTTTGAATTGAGCTGGATATTTGGCATTGTCATTTTGATATTCCTCATATCATTCACAAGCTTGTGGAATCTCACATAATATTCAGTAAAAATTTCCCCTGGATTCATTTTAAAGTTCTCAAAGTCATCATACAATTGAGATTCTCTATCTTCCTTAGTTAGTTCCAAACCAGAGAGAAGCATCTTGACATTATCCCAGACAACCTTGGCTTCAATGTTGTGATTGATCAGCTTGTAAATGTTCTTTGGTAAACCTTGAAGTATAATTTTTGAGGCTCTAATTTCAGCATCATATCTCTTCTTCTCCTTATCATCAAGCTCATCATACATTTTTGGTCTATCCAACCCTAATGTAACATTTCCATCAGTTCCAATTTCGAGAATGTCCCTAGTAGTTCCAACTTGAAATGGTCCTTAATCAATAGACTTAAGTATGTTAACCCCATTCCCTTTTGCTAAGCAATACAATCTGATTCTTTGAGCCCAAGAGTCATAATCGGTTCCATCAAGCATGGGAGGACGAGTATCGGATCCTGCAGCTTGAACGTCATCAGCAACGAAAGAAGTGATTGTAGACATGATTTCTAATTCTACGGGGATTTTACTACTCTTTGATTAAACCGGGAAATAGATTCTTTCACGGGATTTTACTAAATTAAGAGAAAAACCGTAAAACGTATCACGAAGAAATGACAAGTCTCAAGAGACAAATCGCACAACTGACAAACCACTTGATTCAAATCGCACACCTGACAAATCGCTTCTGTCAAATCGCACAATTGACAAATCGCTTCTGTCAAATCGCTTTCAACACAAATCGCTTAATTGTCAAATCGCTTAAGTGTCAAAACGCTTAAGTGTCAAACCGCTGTCAATACAAACCGCTTCAGTTATAACGCTTTATGACAAACCGCATAAGTGTCAAATTGCTTAAGTGACGAACCGCTTAAGTGACAAATCGCTTAAGTGACAAACCGCATGGGAACACAAGTACTTCCACTACTTCCACAACTTTGTCCTTTCTTGTCTCTATGTCTCAACACACAAACCGCTTAGGTGACAAACCGCTTCCACAAAACAGGACAAATCGCTTAAAAGTGAGATCAAACCGCTTCAAAGAAACTAAACCCGAGAGACAAACCGCTTCCTAGAAAACTTTCAAAAACTAAACTTTTTCAATCCAAAACACTACAACTAAGATGATTGAGGCCTTCCAATCCAAAACCTAGACACTTATGATGATTCTAAACACAAAAGTACTATCAAAATTCAAACTTTAACACTAAAAAATGATTCAAATGATGAAAACTACTCAAAACTCATTCAAACCTAAAAACCTATGAAAACCACTAGAAATCCAAGAACATGTAAGATAGATGATCAAACCATGGCTCTTGATACCAATTGTTACATATTGGTTTTCACAAACACACAATCGAACACATATATGGGTCGAATGTTTTGAGTTCTAGAGAGAGAAAATGGAAGAGAGTTGGGAACTTTAGTGAGACAAAGAAAAATGTATTATGAAAGCTCCAACCCTTTGCCTTGCTAGGCAAAGGGTATTTATAGTTAGTTACATGAGACGCCTCCTACGGGATGTGGATCAGGCATAAAATGGGTAAAGACCCGTCCGTCCTCCACGGTGTTACATAACAAACTACTAACTATCACTAAATGACTACGACTACGAGCTTTCTAAGGAATACATATACTTGAGGTGACCGACTCTCTAACACTTCCTCCATGAGGATTTTGTGAGTACATAACGTTGAATCAATCCCCTTGATATTTGCAACGCTTTACGAAATTGCTCCTTTATATTCTTTTAAAACATCTAAGAGCATCCCTTTTTGTTTAGGTTTTAGGGAGAAATTTATGATTACTGGAAGCTGATCCTTCCCTTGAAGGAAGGAATATTCCAGGTGACTCGGGAGTTCTTTTAATTATAACACGGAAGGTTCTATGATCGAAGGTTTAAGCTTATTTTCAGGTTTCCGTAGTTCAAGGGATTCGACAGGTGTGGTGCCTGGGTAAAAAGAAACGACTCCAACTACTTTTGTTTCCTTCGACTCCTCCTCATCCAAGATAGTGTTGTCTTCATTCAACAACCCATTTGCAATTTGTTCATTGACACATTCATCAATCTCGTCAACAAACTCATCAATTTCGTCGATAAAATCCAATGGGATGTCTTGTGAAAGAGGAAAATTCATCGTGCCTTTAATGTCAAAGGTTAAGCTTTTGGATCCTACTCGTAGAGTTAGTTTGCCATCACGAACATCAATAAAGGCACGAGCAGTGGCTAAAAATGGCATTCCCAATATTGTCGGAATGACACCATCCTCTTCCATCTCTAGAATCGCGAAGTCAACATGAAATTTAAACTTTCCTATCCTAACCAACACATTTTTGCATACCCTTATGTGATACTTAACAGTCTTAACAGATATGTTAGCAAGCTGGATGCTCATTCTAGTGGGTTTCAGCCCTGAATATCCAAGTTTTAAGAATAGTGAGTGGGACATTAAATCAATGCTTGCTCCTAGATTTGCCAAGGCATTTTTTACTATTAGCGTCCCTATAGAGAAAGGAAAGGTGAAGCTTCCTGGGCCATCTTTCTTTTTGGGTAAGCTTTTCTGGATAATCGCAGAGCACTCTTCCCCAAGAGCTACCAGAATTTCAAGCTTTTCTTAGGAATTAGAAATTCCATGTGAAGTGTCGGTCACCCCAACTATAGACTAGCACAAGTTAGCTCATAGACATATCGTTATTTACTATTTATTAGATTAGTTATTAGCTTAGTCTAGCTTAGTGTAACACCGTGGAGGAAGGACGGGTCTTTACCCACTGTATGCCTGATCCACAGCCCGACAGAAGGGCGTTTAGTTTGTAACTATAAATACCCTTCCCACTAAGGGAAGGGTGGTGCTTCTCTAATAATCTAACATTTTCTTTTTTGTTTATCTCTCTAGAATCACCCTCTCCTCTATTCATCTCTCTAAACATGGCTCTCTTGTTTAATCATAATCCTAGACCACCCGAATCATCTAAATAACATAAAATATACGATCCTACAAATGGTACCAGAGCCTAGGTTATGTTGTCTTTAATGATTCGTATGGTTTTTGAGCACTCATTTTTTGTATGCGGTTTGTTGAGACTTGTTGCAACTGTGGTGATGTTTTGATATGTGTTGATGCCGGTTGATGATGATTGGTAAATACATGGTTTAAGCAGTTTTTGTTTGCTGATGTTTGTTATGTTGTTTTCTTTGTTTCGTATTATGATGCTGCTGGTTCGTAACTTCGAATCTGGTCACTAATCTGGTTTCGAATCTGGTATTAAATTGGTTATCCTAAGCTGTTTAAATTATGATGCTGGTGGTGGTTAATTTCTAAATAGTTTTGATGTTTGGTATTAAATACTATTTGTGCTAAAAGTAAAATCTACATCAAAGCGTTTTGACATTATTCTTCAATGCGGGTTGACTGATTTTTTATGCGAGTTGACAGTTTTGACTGCGAGTTGTCCAGATTCAACGTATCTAATGCGAGTTGTGTCAGATGCGAGTTGTGTCAATGCGAGTTGTGCTTTCTTATAAGATGCGATTTGATTATATGCGAGTTGGGTATGAATGTTATGCGGTTTATCATAAACTGCAACTGTGCAGTTTGTGTTAAGGAAGTATGCGACTTGACAACAGATGGACTGCGGTTTATTGATACTAAACAAGATAAACATACAATCATCATTCAACATCTAATCACAACACCAACAATCATCAACATCAACAGAAATCTCAGTTTACTCGTTCAACATACTCAAATAAAAGTCAACCCTTTAAAGGCCAATCACATGAACGGTAAATCATCACAGATTCATTATCACATGTCACGACCCATTCATATCTCGTAACAAAAATGATCTACGAATAAAAAAAAGATGAAAATACAATTATTATCTCAGATGTTGTTCGTATTCATGAATCATCAAGACCTTGGAGGTCCTAATCTCGAACACCATATCCTCACAGATCTTGACTCAATCAAAACAAAAATGAGAAAGCTTATTGATCTCAGTTTCGTTTCCTTTTGTGTATGGTTCTTAAAACACATAGATCTAACAAGATCTATACACAAAAGAAGGTTTACATCATAGATCTAATTTGATTCAGTCATCAAACAAAAGTATCGATGATAAAAGGATAAATGGTGAACAAAGGTTATGTCAAGATCTCAGATTTTTCATGTGATTCTCTATCAATATTCGATTATTTAAGATCTTTTTCACATGATTAATCCATCATCGATCCGTGTTAGATAATGTCTGATTTCATCTCATGAATGTTAAAGACTAATCAAACCCTAACAAGTTCTTTACTATCCGAACATAAGGTTAGGCTTTTAACATGTATGCTAAAACCTTTTTACCTTGATTCGTTAAGGAATATTAATGAAAAGAACATACTTCACCTTCCTATAACCCGTCTTTAATAAATCGTGAAGACATGTCATACGAGCATCAAGCCATCCCTGTGACTTTGCTCTTTCTGAGTTCGTCTTGTTCTATCTCGAAGGGTTTACATGGGTGCTATTACTGTCCCAAGACCTCATGCCATCCTTGTGGCAAGGTCATGACATCAAGAACGTCAGGATTGGATTTATTTTGAAGATAATGAGAGGGATTCAGGATGGGGCAGATTATTTGTTTAACAAGTATTAGGGTTTGGATAAGAGAGGTAGGCGTATAACTGAGGATGAGATATATTAGGGTTAATGTGTGTTTAGGGTATCATTTATATAACCGGTATGTTTTCTTTTGAGATGGACTGGTGAATGGGCCTCAATCAGATTTGGATCGGGTAATTACCTTGAGTGCTAGATTCGTTTATGGGCCTCACATAAAACGCATGGGCTGAATAGCAAAACGTGTACTGGGCAGAGATGGAATTGGCCTAAACGTTGGTCACTTTGCATAATGCTAAAATGATTATAAAACTT
Source organism: Chrysanthemum seticuspe (assembly GCA_019973895.1). NCBI lineage: Eukaryota > Viridiplantae > Streptophyta > Magnoliopsida > Asterales > Asteraceae > Chrysanthemum > Chrysanthemum seticuspe. The sequence continues at coordinate 132,917,716 of BPTQ01000006.1, read as the reverse complement.
TTGTTATCCTAATTTTTGTGTTACAAAATTTTGGATACAATTGTTTAAGATTAGAAAATTGAGTGGTATTTTGGTATGGTATAAATTTTCACAGAGAGATACAAAATTCACGGCTTGAGCTAAAAAGTGAAAAATGACTACGAGGTTTTTATACGGTGTTGCTTACGAGGAATAGAAGTAACATTTCACGGGTGATCTTCTTTATCTTTGAGACGTTGGTTGGTTGGTTGCATGTCTCAAGATAACTTGTTTGGGCATTTATAGAGTGTGATGAAGACTTGGTTATCTAGTTATTTTTGTGTTTCTTTCTCATTTAATCCACAAAGTAGCTATCACTTTCGGTGTCTGATGAGTGTGTAAATACTCATCATTTTTGTACAAATTAGACTGCAAAAACATCTGAAAACACTCAGAAATGCATCAAAATGATAAAAATATCACAAATAAGTGTTTTATGTGTTTTAAATGCAAAAATATCAAAATCTGGTAAAAAAACGTATCAAGTTTGCATAATTGGCAGTTTTAGTCCCCCAAGTTTCAAAAGTTGTCAAAAACAGTCCCTGGTAAATCTAAATAAAGAAAAATGTTATTCAAGGTCCCTGAAATATTCTAAATTGTCAAAAATGGTCCTTGAATAAATCTTTTGTTAAATGACAGAAAAGGTCCCTGAACTTTCAAAAATGTCAAGTTTGGTCCCTGGAAAATTGAAATTGTCAAATCTGGTCCTTGTACTATTGGGACTTGTCAATATTGGTCCCTTGTAACAAGTTTGGAAAATTACAGGATTGGTCCTTCATAATTTCAGATTTGCAACTTAAGTCCTTGTCATAACTAATAGCAAGCCTTGTCAAAATGAGTTTTGACCCCAGCCATTATACCCCTTTGACCCCTGTCTTTTCTATTTTTGACCCTTTGGTCAAACCAAGTCAAACAAAGCAGAACCCCGCCCCCACTGTTTATCTTCCCCAACACCTGTGTCTTCCCACTTGCCTGCTCCCTCCTCCCATCACCTCACCTTTCCTCCACCCCCTCATCATCACTAGCCCCCCACAATAAATGCCACCCCCTAGCTGCTATTTCAGAGAGCTACAAGTCAAACGGATTTTCCCGCCAAAAACGTGGAGGGCCTATTATTGCTCAAAATTCATCTATTGGCCAATTTCAGAGGTGGGATTCAATCAGAGGACACGTGTAAACAATTTTGAAGCATAAAAGAGAGAGGAGATGCAGAGAAGAAGGCAGTTTTAGTTTTTTTTAATTTTATGAATGTCGTAATTTACTTTTAAGTCTTTAATTAAGCTCTAAGTTGTAATCTTTTGTTCCATGATATCAAATTAAGTCATTGAAATATATTAGAACTGTTTTCAAGTGGTAATTCAAGTTTCTACATAAGCTGCATATTCTCATGTTTACTGTTTCAAAAGTTCAATTTCAAACTCTATAATTCAAACTTCTTATAGCTTATATCAAAGTCACACCAGCTTATTCAAGCTTAATATAGCTTTCTATAAGCCTGGAGTTCAGTTTCAAGCACAATGGGTTGAAAGTCAACAAAAGTCAACAGGGAAGCAAAAATGGGTTCAAGCAGGTTGGAAATGGAATGGGTTGTTGCAGAGCAGTATTTGGGTTGGTTTTGGATTAGACTAGTGGTATTGGGTTCTGTTTAGACTACCAAATAAGCTTGGGCATTTGTAAGTTTATTTCTCATTTTCAATTTTTAGTCAGTTGCAATTTGTGTTTATATCTTGAATTCAGTAGTCATAAGTAGTTCTAATCTTTTCATTAAGGTGTATTTAGGTTGGCTAAACATAGTTTGATCATAGTCACATGTTGGATCAGTAGTTAGATCAGTTTCATTTGCTAATCAGTCAAGAAAAGGGGTGTTTGGTTAATAGCTCAAATCTGTACTATAGGTGTATTCATGAGTTGAAATCTGTTGGCTCATGTTTGTTTAGTCCATATATACTCATTTGAGTCATTAAATTGACCCTGCAAACCATAAAAGTCAAGCTTAGCTCAAATCTGTCTTAATGACAAATCTGTTGTGATTTTGAAACACCAATCTCTTGTTTTGTGTTTAAAAACCATAGACATAGGGTGCAGTAGTTCCATTTCATCTATTTACTTCATAATCAGTTCTAAAATGGGAATCAAAAGTCACATTAGTCAAAGTTTTCTCAACTGTTAAAAAGTCAAAAACTTGGAAAAGTAGTTTTGAGCCCAACTGGGTAGATTTTTCACAGGTTCATCTTTAGGCCAAATCAAGTCAAACTTTGGGTCTTATAAATTCTCTTGGTCTAGTTTCTTATAAGTATTTTTGTTGATTTTTAGTAATTTTCTAAAGCCCTCAAACAAGCTCAACAAACAGGGCTTATATGCCCTGCTCCAAAGCTGAGTGTTTCTCAGCATATTGCTAAGCTTGTCCAGAGCTCCACAGAGCTTTACTTGGTTTGCTTTTTGGTTTCAAAGTAGTTGGCCAGGTCTTCTCCAAGTTCCAATTACTGGTTTTCATATTCAGCTTATTTTGAAGCTTGTGCATAAGCTCAAACTTGGTTACCTAAACCTGTTTTTAGCTTAAGCTCAAATAAATCAAATCACAAGCAGTTGTAATCCAGAGGTTAAGGCTTATTGTTTCTTGCTTCATTTTAGTAGTTTTAGCATATTAATGCTTCTGTTTCAGTTTGGTAGCTTGTGGTGATCATTTGGCTTATTCAAGTGCTTATTTATAAGCCCTTGGCTTAGCAGTTCCATATTCTTCCACACAAGCATCTGTTTTTCCATTTTTACTAGATTCATAATATCATTTTAGACTTTTCCTGAAAATTTCATAATTTTTCATAACAGTTTGCTATTTTTCTTAATTAAAAACAGTTTTTAGGTAATTTTAAATAGCTTTTAATACAATTAAATCAGAAAAAGTCCAAAAAAATAATTTTTCATTTTTATTAAGTTTAGATAAATATAAAAAGTAAAAAAAGTAATTTTCCAGATTTTTCATAGTTTATTTTGTAATTTTTAGTAATTTAATTAGTTTTTAATAGTTTAAAATTCATAAAAAATAGAAAAATAATCAGAAAAATATAAAAATAGTTTTGAAAATTCTCTTTTGATATTTTAGATTTTTCCAAGTCATAATTTTATTTTTCTAGCTTTATTTCCTATTTTCTTGTAATTTAGGTTATTATTAATTAGTTAAAAATAGTTTTTAATTAATAATAATTAGTTAAATAGTTATAAAAATAATTTTCTTTTTCTTAAAATTTTCTTATATCATTAGGTTTGTAAAAATATCATTTTCATATTTTTAGGATTAATATTGTGTAAGTTTCACGTTTTTATTTGTACGTCACGTAGTTTTAAATTAAGTTTTATAAAAACATAAAAAACAAAAACATCAGTTTAAAAATAGTGATAGCGTTTATTTAATATATTTTATCTTTTATTTCCTTTAATTTGCATTTAAGTCGCTGTAATTTGTTAATCTTTTCTTTAGGTAATTATCCATCAAAAATCCTTACTGATCACTATCCTTAGTGGTTACTCGACATCTGATTGTGTTAAACACCAGTCATCCTCCGTGGGACTTAACGACCCGGGAATCCACTGTATTCTCCTGATCTTAATTGTATTTGTGTTTTAAGCAGTTTTAAGTCTATTACGGTTAGCCATTCACAAGTGGCTAGCTTGTGTGATTAGACTTGACTAGTTTAGCACAGATCAAATTTTGGCGTCGCTGCCAGGGAGGCTGTAAGCGTGTTTTAAGCATTTCCAGACCCGTACTTGCACATATACCACAGTTTGTAAAAAGTTTTTTTTGTAAAGTTATAACAAAATCAAAAAGTTCATTAACACTTTTCCTAAAGTGTTAAAAACACCAAACAAAATATAAAACAACAAAACAATCGTAACGTTTTCTAGCTTGTGTTTCTTTTAAGGTGATTCTTAAAGAGATACGATTTGGTTAAACGAGACGATACCAAAAATATTGTCCAAAAGTTTTTAAACCCATCAGCACAAATCTATACCTACGTCTTTTCAGTGATACTTAATATACATAAAAATCAACCACCGCAAATCAAGGCAGTACACCTACTAACTGGGGGTGTGACCATAATAAGTTCCCGAACATCAGATTTAAAACTTGCCTTTGTGTCCTTGTGATTTGGTGTACCTTTTTCAAAGAAGCCATTTCATTTGTGATTATTGGTTAAGTTCACTTGTCGTTTTGCCTCGCATTTGTTTTGAAAACTGATTTTTATACTTAGTGCATGCGCACTCGTTCTTCCAGTTCTACAAGTCCATTGTCAGAACTTGGAAAGATTCCTCGTAGACGTAGAGGACGTTCAGCTCCTTCAGCCGTGACTGAGGAACGTTTACCACCACCACCACCACCACCTGCCATAATGGCAGAAGACAAGCCGATGAATGAGCTTCTCCAAGCACCCATCGAGGGTTACGGAGATGCTATTGTTGTCCCAGCCATCGTGGCTGATACTTTTGAGCTCAAAACCGGGTTACTTAATCTGGTAACCCAAAGCCAATTCTATGGTTTTGAGCGGGATGATCCTCATGCACATATTCGATGGTTTAACAAGATTGCATCTACCATCAAGTACAAGAATGTCCCACATGAAGCCATCAAGCTTCTTCTGTTCCCATTTTCTCTAGAGGGACAAGCCCGGAATTGGCTTGAGAAACAACCCCCTCGTTCCATTGAGACATGGGAAGATCTAGTCACAAAGTTTGTTAACGAATTCTATCCTCCATCCCGAACTACAAGTCTTAAGAATGAGATAATGAAATTCTCTCAAAGATTTGATGAATCATTCGGGGAGGCATGGGATCGTTACAAAGACTTGCTCCGTAAGTGTCCGCATCATGGTTTTACCGAGTTAATGCAAATGGATACTTTCTACAATGGTCTGAACCAGACTAATCAAGACTCTCTGAATGCCTCCGCGGGAGGTAATTTCTTGAGCAAGACCACAAAAGAAGCCTTGCAAATCATTGAAAACAAGTCCTAGGTCCGTCCTTTCCGCACAAAGACATATCATACTGAGTCTAATGCTGGACCTTCTACTTCATCTCCCGTGAGTACATCTAGCGCCGATGCTAAGATTGACAAACTCACGGATATTGTTCAGGCTTTGGTTCTTGCTAACCAAAAGAAAGTCACTTTCACACAAGCACCATCATATGGTGAAGTGAAGAAAGTTGAAGTTTGTGTTACTTGTGGTGGTCCTCATGCATACTACAACTGTACTGCCACCGATGGTAGTCCGTTTGAAGCTAATGCTATAGCCGGTACTTCAAATCAAGGAGGAAATCAATACCGTCCTCAGAATGAACCAAACTACCGAGCTAATACTTATCAGGCACCACCCGGTTTCAACCAGAATCCTAACCGGAATCAGAACCAACCAAGAATGAACCAAGGTTATCAAAACCAAGGTAATTTCTATTCCGGAACCAATCAAGGTTTCCAACATTAAGGAAATCTTAATCAAAACACTTACAATCGAGGGAATCAATTTCAGGGGAATATGAACCCTAATCAAGGGAATCCTGGCTATAACCAGAACATACGGCCTCAAATTATCCCTCCACCACCTCCTGTATCAACATCTGATGAGCTTTTAAAGCAATTCATAAAGACTCAAGAGGAGACAAACAGGGTGTTGGTCAGTCAGATCGCTGAATTAAAGAAGTCTTTAAATGATCGACCCTCGGGCTCAGGTACTTTACCTAGCAACACGATCGCTAATCCGAGGGGCGATGCAAAGGCGATCACAACCAGAAGTGGTGTTTCATATAATGAACCCGCTATTCCTACTACCTCTTCTTCTTCTCTCCCAAAGGTAGTAGAAAGTAAATCTAAGACGCACAATGGACCTTCGACTCCAATGCCTCCTCCACTAGGAGCAATGAGTCAAGTTACCAAGGATACAACGGACAAGGTGCATTTTTCAAGCCCACGAAGTACCGCACACGTCCCACCTTCGGTAGTCCAAGCTTTAAGTCCGGAACCCGAAGTTCCGAAGACAAATTCTGAGCCCGAAATGACTTCCGTCCCGGCTCAAAAGTCTAGTCAGCTTCCTTACCCATCAAGAATGAATGATGAGAAGCTCAAAGACAAAAACAAAGAGCAAATGGAAAAAATTTTCCAAATCTTCAATGAGCTACACTTTGATATAAGCTTCGTTGATGCTCTCGTTCTAATGCCTAAATTTGCATCTACACTTAAAGGCCTACTGAGTAACAAAGATAAGTTATCTGAAATGGCTAAAACCCCTCTCAATGAGCAATGCTCAGCGGTCCTTCTCAAGAAGCTTCCTAAAAAGCTTGAAGACCCTGGCAAGTTTTTAATCCCGTGTGATTTCTTGGGGATGGTTCAATGCTCCGCCTTGGCCGATCTTGGCGCTAGCATTAACCTTATGCCACTCTCAGTATGGAGGAAACTGTCTCTTCCTGAACTTACTCCTACTTGTATGACTCTCGAGCTAGCGGACTGTACCATAACTCGTCCACTTGGAATAGCCGAGGATGTCGTGGTAAAAGTAGGAAAGTTTCACTTTCCTGCTGACTTTGTTGTAGTAGACTTCGATGCAGATCCTAGAGTTCCCCTCATCTTAGGAAGAGCTTTCTTGAGAACGAGTCGTGCTCTGATTGATGTGTTTGCTGAAGAGTTGACCATACGGGTTGACAAAGAAGAGCTCACGTTAAATATCAACCAGAACTCCAAACCTCTGTCCAAACAGAGTGTTGCCACAATTGATCAAAAATCTGAAAGGTTCAATGCAACACTCTCAAATTTCACGGTTAAGAGGAGTTTTCAAAAACGTGCTGAGCTAAAAGCCTTGAAAATCAACCCTGGTTCAAACAAATGGTTTGAAAGTTGTACCAGGGAAGTCAAGAGTATTCTTGATGATGATGATCTTGAATCGGAGACTTCATCGGAAGTGGTGGAAACTGCTAGCTCTCAGAGCACACCACTTGTCCCACCTCCGGAATCAGTTTGTCGCATCGAGTTTGTTAACTCTGTGGATGAAACCAAACTCTCTTCAGTTTCATCTGAATTGGATGATGATGTTTGTGATCCAATGGGAGACATTCTTCCCATTGATGAATTGCTCAAAAATGATCCATCATCTCCTAGTCTTATTATTCCCGACTCTTCCATCCCTTCTCTCACTCCTGATGAGGAAGATGACAACTTTTGGAATGAAGTCGATGCCTTTCTTAGTGATGAGTCAATTCCAACAGGAATTGATAATACTTACTTTGATTCGGAGGGGGACATCCTTTTTCTAGAAAATCTGTTGATTGAAGAACCGTTTCCCACCCTCCCTCCCGGACATCTTATTGACAATCACCATATAAGCTTCAAGTTTAAGCTTAAAAATGTCAAAAATGGTGATTTGCTTCTTTCTGATGAGGAATGGACTTGCATTCTCATGTACGTCTTTATTCCATTCTTCACAGATGGTGTGGTTGCTCTTTCCCTTTTCTCTTTCGGGAATGAGGACACCATCTTTGACCCCGGTATCATCCCTTATAGTTTCTACTATTAACAATACCGCGGTTATATCTCGTCGGTGTGGAACTTTCTGATGTTCATATGTTTATTAACATTGTGAACGAAAGTCCGATCGAGATTGGTTTTCCACGTTACTTTCCCCATGAACAAATGAATTCAGGGTCGATTCAAGCTAGCGACTCGGTAATCAAAAACAGTAGCATGCCATATGGGTTTTCACCCATATTTCTGAACTGTCTGAAGTTTGTTACGGTTAGCCATTCACAAGTGGCTAGCTTGTGTGACAAAACTTGACAGTTTAGCCTCTTCTTTCTACTTTCTACCACCCTAGTGTGGGGGAGTTGCTCCACATGTTGTGTATATATAAGAATGAAAAAAAAAAAAAAAAAAAACTTGCTAAATAATGGCCTTAGTATTTCCCTTTTACGTTCTATGTTTCGGCATAACCGCCGGTACTTTGAATATTGAGGGCAATATTCATTTCTAAGTGTGGGGGGGAATTCTCACGAATTTTATCATGTAATTATACCGCCTAATTCCCCCATTTTTGGCCAAAATTTTTTTTTTGGAGTAAGTGTTTTACGCTTACTCATCTTATGGTTATCAGTCCGCCTTGTCTAAAAAACAAAAGGATTGGCTAATCCAGTAGCAAACGGCTCTTGGTAAAGATATCTCAAATCCGTTTACGGCTTACAATTTGCCCAAAATTGTATGGTATTCAGCTCACCATATCCTTAAAAGTGAAGAGTTGGCTAGCCCGCAAGTTTATGGCTTGAGGTAAAGGCAGTTGGAAAACCATAATTGGTAATCGACTCACCAAAGATATTTTATCTAAGAGTTGGCTAGTCCAGAAGCAAACGGCTTCTGGTAAAGACAAATCAAATCCGTTGGAAGCTGGTGATTTGCTCAAAATCATTTGGTTATCGGTGTACCAAGGTTCTTACTTGAACTGAAACATTTGGCTACTCCAGAAGTAATGGCTTTTGGTAAAGAGATGAAAATCCATTAATTTTTCCTAAAACATTGCTAGGGACTAGCAATATCTTAGTGTGGGGGATTGATGAGTGTGTAAATACTCATCATTTTTGTACAAATTAGACTGCAAAAACATCTGAAAACACTCAGAAATGCATCAAAATGATAAAAATATCACAAATAAGTGTTTTATGTGTTTTAAATGCAAAAATATCAAAATCTGGTAAAAAACGTATCAAGTTTGCATAATTGGCAGTTTTAGTCCCCCAAGTTTCAAAAGTTGTCAAAAACAGTCCCTGGTAAATCTAAATAAAGAAAAATGTTATTCAAGGTCCCTGAAATATTCTAAATTGTCAAAAATGGTCCTTGAATAAATCTTTTGTTAAATGACAGAAAAGGTCCCTGAACTTTCAAAAATGTCAAGTTTGGTCCCTGGAAAATTGAAATTGTCAAATCTGGTCCTTGTACTATTGGGACTTGTCAATATTGGTCCCTTGTAACAAGTTTGGAAAATTACAGGATTGGTCCTTCATAATTTCAGATTTGCAACTTAAGTCCTTGTCATAACTAATAGCAAGCCTTGTCAAAATGAGTTTTGACCCCAGCCATTATACCCCTTTGACCCCTGTCTTTTCTATTTTTGACCCTTTGGTCAAACCAAGTCAAACAAAGCAGAACCCCGCCCCCACTGTTTATCTTCCCCAACACCTGTGTCTTCCCACTTGCCTGCTCCCTCCTCCCATCACCTCACCTTTCCTCCACCCCCTCATCATCACTAGCCCCCCACAATAAATGCCACCCCCCCCTAGCTGCTATTTCAGAGAGCTACAAGTCAAACGGATTTTCCCGCCAAAAACGTGGAGGGCCTATTATTGCTCAAAATTCATCTATTGGCCAATTTCAGAGGTGGGATTCAATCAGAGGACACGTGTAAACAATTTTGAAGCATAAAAGAGAGAGGAGATGCAGAGAAGAAGGCAGTTTTAGTTTTTTAATTTTATGAATGTCGTAATTTACTTTTAAGTCTTTAATTAAGCTCTAAGTTGTAATCTTTTGTTCCATGATATCAAATTAAGTCATTGAAATATATTAGAACTGTTTTCAAGTGGTAATTCAAGTTTCTACATAAGCTGCATATTCTCATGTTTACTGTTTCAAAAGTTCAATTTCAAACTCTATAATTCAAACTTCTTATAGCTTATATCAAAGTCACACCAGCTTATTCAAGCTTAATATAGCTTTCTATAAGCCTGGAGTTCAGTTTCAAGCACAATGGGTTGAAAGTCAACAAAAGTCAACAGGGAAGCAAAAATGGGTTCAAGCAGGTTGGAAATGGAATGGGTTGTTGCAGAGCAGTATTTGGGTTGGTTTTGGATTAGACTAGTGGTATTGGGTTCTGTTTAGACTACCAAATAAGCTTGGGCATTTGTAAGTTTATTTCTCATTTTCAATTTTTAGTCAGTTGCAATTTGTGTTTATATCTTGAATTCAGTAGTCATAAGTAGTTCTAATCTTTTCATTAAGGTGTATTTAGGTTGGCTAAACATAGTTTGATCATAGTCACATGTTGGATCAGTAGTTAGATCAGTTTCATTTGCTAATCAGTCAAGAAAAGGGGTGTTTGGTTAATAGCTCAAATCTGTACTATAGGTGTATTCATGAGTTGAAATCTGTTGGCTCATGTTTTTTTAGTCCATATATACTCATTTGAGTCATTAAATTGACCCGGCAAACCATAAAAGTCAAGCTTAGCTCAAATCTGTCTTAATGACAAATCTGTTGTGATTTTGAAACACCAATCTCTTGTTTTGTGTTTAAAAACCATAGACATAGGGTGCAGTAGTTCCATTTCATCTATTTACTTCATAATCAGTTCTAAAATGGGAATCAAAAGTCACATTAGTCAAAGTTTTCTCAACTGTTAAAAAGTCAAAAACTTGGAAAAGTAGTTTTGAGCCCAACTGGGTAGATTTTTCACAGGCTCATCTTTAGGCCAAATCAAGTCAAACTTTGGGTCTTATAAATTCTCTTGGTCTAGTTTCTTATAAGTATTTTTGTTGATTTTTAGTAATTTTCTAAAGCCCTGAAACAAGCTCAACAAACAGGGCTTATATGCCCTGCTCCAAAGCTGAGTGTTTCTCAGCTTATTGCTAAGCTTGTCCAGAGCTCCACAGAGCTTTACTTGGTTTGCTTTTTGGTTTCAAAGTAGTTGGCCAGGTCTTCTCCAAGTTCCAACTACTGGTTTTCATATTCAGCTTATTTTGAAGCTTGTGCATAAGCTCAAACTTGGTTACCTAAACCTGTTTTTAGCTTAAGCTCAAATAAATCAAATCACAAGAAGTTGTAATCCAGAGGTTAAGGCTTATTGTTTCTTGCTTCATTTTAGTAGTTTTAGCATATTAATGCTTCTGTTTCAGTTTGGTAGCTTGTGGTGATCATTTGGCTTATTCAAGTGCTTATTTATAAGCCCTTGGCTTAGCAGTTCCATATTCTTCCACACAAGCATCTGTTTTTCCATTTTTCCTAGATTCATAATATCATTTTACACTTTTCCTGAAAATTTCATAATTTTTCATAACAGTTTGCTATTTTTCTTAATTAAAAACAGTTTTTAGGTAATTTTAAATAGCTTTTAATACAATTAAATCAGAAAAAGTCCAAAAAAATAATTTTTCATTTTTATTAAGTTTATATAAATATAAAAAGTAAAAAAAGTAATTTTCCAGATTTTTCATAGTTTATTTTGTAATTTTTAGTAATTTAATTAGTTTTTAATAGTTTAAAATTCATAAAAAATAGAAAAATAATCAGAAAAATATAAAAATAGTTTTGAAAATTCTCTTTTGATATTTTAGATTTTTCCAAGTCATAATTTTATTTTTCTAGCTTTATTTCCTATTTTCTTGTAATTTAGGTTATTATTAATTAGTTAAAAATAGTTTTTAATTAATAATAATTAGTTAAATAGTTATAAAAATAATTTTATTTTTCTTAAAATTTTCTTATATCATTAGGTTTGTAAAAATATCATTTTCATATTTTTAGGATTAATATTGTGTAAGTTTCACGTTTTTATTTGTACGTCACGTAGTTTTAAATTAAGTTTTATAAAAACATAAAAAACAAAAACATCAGTTTAAAAATAGTGATAGCGTTTATTTAATATATTTTATCTTTTATTTCCTTTAATTTGCATTTAAGTCGCTGTAATTTGTTAATCTTTTCTTTAGGTAATTATCCATCAAAAATCCTTACTGATCACTATCCTTAGTGGTTACTCGACATCTGATTGTGTTAAACACCAGTCATCCTCCGTGGGACTTAACGACCCGGGAATCCACTGTATTCTCCTGATCTTAATTGTATTTGTGTTTTAAGCAGTTTTAAGTCTATTACGGTTAGCCATTCACAAGTGGCTAGCTTGTGTGATTAGACTTGACTAGTTTAGCACAGATCAGTGTCTCACGCAGTTGAAGATTAGTCAAGAGGTTTTGTACATTGGGTACACCGTTTCTTTTTCACGAGGATTAGTACAAGCTTAAGTAGCAAATCTGGGGAATTCTACTTGATGTTCAAATTTGGTATATCGGGCTTACTTCACCAAATAGTCACTGCAATTGCCGACAGAACTCGTGGATGATATGTTTGCCAAAGTGTTTGATGGATGAGATGTGATCAAGCAATTTTCATGGGATATTCGACGTCACTTAATGCCAATGATACTTTACAGTCTACACAAAATCTTTCAAGAATCTTCAGCGTCAGTCATGATTTTTTAAGATGTTTGCTTATGACAAGAACTTCTCGTGCAAATGGTCGTACACGTTATGATGCTTCCGAAAGTTCGAAACCATCATGAGGGCGAAACGTGTACTTTGATGTTCTACGGTCAACCTTCAGGGGAAAGTAGTGTATACTACTCTACTCAGTATGGTTTGTGAAGTATTCTACATATGGGTGAAGAATTGTTGATGATAGAGAATGAACTGTTGATGAACCGCTGCATGTTCCCCTAAAACTGATATTCACCAAAACCAAAGTTGTTATAACACATTCAAGCTGACATTGTTTACGGTTTTGTCTTGATTTTGTAAAATCCCGAGAAAGAATCTATTTCTCGGTTTGAATCATAGACTTGTAAAGAGGTACACAAGTGTGTGATGATTTCGATGTTATCGCAATCATCAGGGGAGAGAGATTGTGTACATTGGGGACGCTCAACTGTTTCACTTGAGAGCTTAATCAGTGATTCAGAGATATAATCACTTATTCCGGAGTTGACATCCGCAGAGGTAATCGGTGATTCGGCCTGCTTCTTCAATGTTATCGGTTATTCTCTCTTTGGGCATTCCGGTACTTCGGGTTCTGGAGCTTCATACACTTTCTTCAGGGGAGAGAAAAGTATACATCGGGGTTATTCTTTGGCTATCGGACTTAATCTGCTACTTCGATGGTATAAGTTTCTCTGTCTTCAGGTATATGTGTATTCGTGTTTGTGAGATCTAGTCTAAGAGACTGACTGCATCAATTCATCTACTTGGGGGAAGTGGTCTCTTGACAACTTTTTGGTATGGATCGCTTCAGACTTCAGTTGAAAAGGAATTTGAGAAGATTATTCAAGTGTGGGATGATTCTTTGTTGTTCTATTTGATGATATAACCCCGAACGGAGACTTACGATGTTCATTCTTATATGGAGCAGCAAGATCGATGGTATGGTGTGTGTCTTTGTGTATCTGGATAAGGAAAGCTTGAAAGAAAGCTTAGAATCTGCTCAATAAGAAGATTTACGGTTTGGGGGAAAGCTACCAAAGTCTCACTTTCAAATGGCTCAATTTCTCTCTTCGATTCAAGAGCCTTGGTAGCTTTGGTGGTGAATGTTTAAGAGATGATGACTTCTATCTTCTACAACGAGGCTGCTCGATATCCTTATCTCGGTACTCGTATCATCATCTTCTTAAACTATATCATCTACTCTATCTGTGTATATATTTATCAAAAAGCAAAATACAAAAATATAAAACCAACAAAAACAAAATAGAAAAATATAAAATCATCAAAAACCCATAAAAAATCAAAAAATTTGAAAAAGACCAAAAATATGTTGTCTCAAGACATGTCTTCTGATATCGATAACATCTACGGTCTTCGAAATGTCATTCAACAATGGCACGGGACCATAGACGAGGTTCGAGCAGGAGGTGTAAATATATTTTTTTCAAAACATGTATAAAACTATGGCGTGCAGTTATTTCAGACTGTAACCCGCGCTTAACTATGGTTTGCTATTATTTCAGATAGCAACCCGTTCTTCAAGAAAGGAAAGTGCTGCGCTAAATCAATTTTCATAAATTTCGTGCACTTATCCTAAAACTTAATGAGGAAAGTATGTCGAAGGACTGTTGTTCCTACTCAAATATTTTTCCTTCTATAATTCTTCAGAAAAATATTTGTTTTACTAAAATTGGTGAAAAATGAGTTGCTTAAAAAATCAATCAGACTTGGTGTTTACATAAATTTGTAAAACCCAATCAATGACTTCAGCATGGTTAAAACTTTTTATGAAATGAGTCATTGATTGAGGGGGAGAATGTTTTCAAATTTATATCATCTAACGAGCTTATATAATCATCCTACGTGCTTAACTAAAAAAGATGTTTGCCTATGTTGAAGGACTAGGATATGATTGTTAGAATTAGATGACTATAGTTTGATAAACACATTATTCCCATGCTTTACATGATCTGATTGATATGTTGGATTGACTTGTATTCGTCGATTGTTGTTTGGGTGATGTCGACCACCATATATTTGTATGTATGTTCACTAACGTATGCAGATATCATGGTATAAACGAATGTTCCCGATCCGGATCCCACAAAAGAAGATGATTGGATGCCAAAAGGAAAGGGCAACGATTTCTTGGGTCGACAAATGAAGAAACGGAGCTTAATTAGATCTCTCTATGGATAGTTGGCACGATAGATGCAACTTCAGAGGTCTCACTGCATCAGCAGATGGTTTTCTTCCAACCTTCAGCAACAACAACAAAAGCAGCTCAACCACCTAACGTATCTTTGTGCAGGACAAGTAGTGAATAATACCATTTTTAAACAAATTTGATAAAATTGTTTTGAAAATGGGAGAAATATTGTTTTGAAAATAAATTGAGCTCAAACTTTGGAAATCAACCGGACTTCATTTTATCAAAACTTAAGTCACTCAATCATTGACTACGGTCATCGATTGAGGGGGAGAGTGATTTAAAATAAAATATTTTACAATCGATATTTCATCTTTCAAGTCCGTTTGTTCAAAATAAGTGGTGACCTAAAGATTTAATGTTATGTCATGGTATGATTTTTCTTTTGAATCAGGATCTTTCAAAATGAAATTTTTTCTGTTCTTGTTTGATTGTGAAATTGTTTTATTTTACTAAAAGTTCTCTTAAAAACTATCATACCTGACACTAAAAATCTTTAATGTCTATGATTGGTCCTCATCAGTCAATTTCAAAAATTAAATCAAGCCACATCTTTCCCCAAAATTTTCTAAATGATTTAAATCATTTGGGATCACAAATCTCAAATGGTTTGATATTTTTGATCGGGGGAGAGATCGTGATTTAAATCTCAAATCGGTTTTAAAAGGGTGATTGTTTCAAAAGCACTCCTTCCTTCATGTGCCAAACGATTTCAAATACATAATGCACATGATTGAGGAGGAGCATTTAACCAAAAACCAAAAGAGTATTTAAACAAGGCCACATATTCTCCCATGTTTTTCAAACCTTATTAAATCACTTGGGATCCAAAATCTCAAAGGGTATGATATTTTTGATCGGGGGAGAATTTGTGATTTAATATGAAATTTGATAAAAGATGATCGTTTTGATTCAAAGTGCAAGTTCTCTCTAATATGTGCTAAACTCTTTCGTATATCGATGCACATATTGAGGGGGAGCGAATGGTTTCTATTGGCAATCGTAAAAAGTACTTCAAAAACCTCTTGCCTCTATGTGCAAAATGATTTTCAAATATCCAACGCACATATTGAGGGGGAGAATTTACCAAGAAAATCAAAAGGCTTTTTCTAAGGAAATTGTGATCAAAGAAATTATTTCAAAAGAAGTCTTGCCTCCATGTGCCAAACAATTTTATAATCATATGCACATGTTGAGGGAGAGCATTTCTAAATGATCAAAACAATTAAGGTACAAAATGCTTTGATATTATATCACAATTACCTTGATTGATTTTTCAATTGGTTTCAAGAAGGAAAGAACAATACCAAAAGACCGACCAATTTACTTTATGCATGGTGATATAAGGATGGTTAGGTTAGGTATTCGTTCCCACGATCCCGCCAGAGCCGGAGGGATCTACCCAGGGATAATCCACTAGATAGTGTAGAAGTCCTTAGGTATGATGAAAAAAAGGAGAAAAGTGAGAATATGGGAAGAGTGCGGACTGAGACAGAGCTAGTACTGGAATAAACCCAACAAGGTTCTAGTTATGAAGTCTCGATAAGCACTAAAGGGGTTGAAGAATGAAAAAGAAATGAATGTGAAAAGGGTGAAAAGAAATAGCCCTCCATTAATTCAACCTTAGGGCAGAAACCGGGTTCAATACATATGCTACTGGTGGTTACTAAGGTAGCACTGGTATTGAAGACAAGACGTCATGGACCCAGTGACACACTGCACTAAACTTCCCAAGCTACTCAAGTTCCTCTTAAAAGGGCTTGTTTCATTCTCACGGGGAACCTACATAATCTATCGACTTTCTCTTTGAGATCGTTGATATTGAAGAAGGAGACCCTCTCCCTAGTCTCCGGCATAGGAAACCAAAACGCACAATTGAGTCTAGAGCCAAGAGATCATCCACAATATCTCATTAGGACACAAAATTAATGAAGACTTGCTATTTCACACAATGTGGAAAGTAAGTATATATTAAGAGTCCTACGCATTATCCTTGTGGTATTGCCAGAACATCCGAGTGATATGAAAATATTCACGATGAAGATGGAAATCCTTCTAGAGCCAACATCAAACAAGCTCTTGGTGGGTGACATGTGAGATCTTTTCTAAAGATCAAGCTTGTGACAACTGGATAGAAACAATGGGGCGATTCATTCTTGATCAACCTTGGTCCAGGAAATGAATTGACGAATACTTTTGGAAAAACCGTTCGATGTGCAAATCTTCTTTTCTCTAGCACATCGAATGTGTATTCATATTTTTAAACACAAAAAGTATCTCTGATTGAAAAAATACTTTTGGAAAAACCGTTCGATATGCAAATCTCTTCTTTTCTCTAGCACATCGAATGTGTATTCTCTTTCAAATATAAAAAGTATTTTAAATTGAAAATTGATCTTTCTCATAAAACCTTCGTCGTATTGCAAAACTCTTTCTTCTAAGCAATACACGATTGTTTTCAAATCAATTTTTCATCAATAAGTGAATCTCAATTTGTTGGTTCACTCACTCCGTGTTGTCTTCTTTGAGACGTTCCGGTTTGAGAACAGCTAGAACAGCTACGAAACCCTGTCAAGGAGATTCTTCAGAATTATACCTTATCACAGGCAGTATTTATACTGATCAACGGGGAACCGTGGTTCTTGCAACTATATTCAACGAAAGTGAACAAAGACACTTTCGTATGTTTTATTGCTAACTGTTGTTTGCAGGAACTATCGACGGTTGCAGCTGATCAGAGTTGAGAAGTCAATTCACAACCGCATGCTCACAGCATTCACACTTAATTGAAGAAAATCATGACAATCAAAGATATACAAAGATGCTTCCGCTACTCTGATGAAAAGATGTCATGATCCAGAAAGTGTGAGCATGTCGGTCCAAAAGTCACAACATCACATGAAGGCAACACAATAAAGGGTGATCCTGAGATTTATTGTGGCTGATGATCTCAAAGAAAGCTCAAAGATCATCAAGATGTGGATCAGTTCAAAGACCTCCACTTAGAGTACAAAACAATCGGACTATGAAGAGTCACTACTCAAGCATAAAGATGCGGAAGTTGAAGAATTAAAGTCTACGAGCTCAAGACTGAAGATAAAATAGAATGCTAGAATTCAAAATGTAAATCATGGGTTGACCTCCCTTAGGGGGAGATTGTTAGGAATTAGAAATTCCATGTGAAGTATCGGTCACCCCAACTATAGACTAGCACAAGTTAGCTCGTAGACATATCATTATTTACTGTTTATTAGATTAGTTATTAGCTTAGTATAACACCGTGGAGGAAGGATGGGTCTTTACCCACTGTATGCCTGATCCACAGCCCGACAGGAGGGCGTTTAGTTTGTAACTATAAATACCCTTCCCACTAAGGGAAGGGTGGTGCTTCTTTAATAATCTAACATTTTCTCTTTTGTTTATCTCTCTAGAATCACCCTCTCCTCTATTCATCTCTCTAAACATGTCTCTTTTGTTTAATCAGAATCCTAGACCACCCGAATCATCTAAACAACATAAAATATACGATCCTACAGCTTTTTTCTGTTAGAAATAAGGTTCTTAATGTGACAACTCGTAATTTCAGGTCATTTAACAAACTTTGAAAATTTTACTATTCATCTCGGGGAATTTACTATTCATTGGTTACTATTCATCATTTTACTATTCATCATTTTTGAAGTCGATTTGATATTTTGAAAAGTTATTTCAAAATTTTACTATTCACAAAATACTATTTATTCCCGGAGAAAAATCACTATTCATGATTCACTATTCATCATTTTTCGTAAACTAGGTTTACGAGTATCAAATTCGCGTAACCGTAAGGGTTAAACTGCGAATTCATGAAACATCATTGAGAATACTTCATATAGACTAGAGTTAGTCTACATATCATCCGTAACATCATTTTCATATTAGTTCATGCATGGGTTTGCATATTTCATTAACGTACATTTATATATTAAATAAACGGTATCGCACGATCATTTATTTTGAATAATTGATCCGACACTTCTAACAATTGTCCTGATATATTTTTATACTCATTTTAGGACTATAAAACTTATATTATTAATTTACCCTATGTTTTGAATTTATTTTGGTATATAAATTGTTATATAAATATTTACGACGGTTTTCGTAAATTCCATTCGATAACTATTATTTCACTTAATACTTGCGAGAAATGCATTTTTATAATTTTTATGACTTTGATATATTTTATTTAGTTCTGATAAAATCGATTTCTAGCTAACGCTATACATAATAACTAAATATCTAAATTAAATTACACTAAATATCTAACATTTACATTTTTATAACATAAACATGCAACAAGTCTTGCTTTTTCTCTTGTTTGCCGACCTCCCCCCCCCCCTCATGTCACCACTTTGACTTTTAATTTGACCAATAAATTACAATTGTGCCATTAAGAGCTAGATATTTTTCTTTTTCACTTGCATAATATATAAAATAGACATAGATCATAATATTTGAAAAGTGAAAAAATAGCAAACTCTCTCTTCCTCACTCATGTGGTTCGGCCATACATCAAAAGAGAAGAAGAACATCAAATTTTTCAAGCTTCATGTGTTAATCAAGTTCTAGTAGTAATCTAGTAGGGTTTTGGAATAAAAACCTCAAGATTATTAGGTTTGCTTGCTCAAAAATTCATCATCACACTAGTAAGCATCTAATAAATTTTTCCTACTCTTATATACTCATTCTTAATATATTTTTATGGTCTAGTAACAAAAACATGCAAATATAATATGATCCATACCACTTTTACTTGTTTTTATTACTTATTATGAGTATTAACTATCCTATAATTATTCCCATGAAACTTATTGTTGTTGATGAAGTTTAGGAACCCATGACACCCTAAGAAGGTGTATGGTAGGTTTAGAATAGTTTTGGTGTTGATTGGAAGGGTTTAGAACAAGTATTACACTAGAAAAATCATTTTCGACAACTTATAATTAAGGGCTGTTCATTTTTGTAAAATCTGGAAATTTTGACAGGTCATGGATTATTTTAGTTTATATTTTCAGAAAATAGACTTTAAAACGAAACCGTGGTCGCTTGAACGGGTTAAAACGGATTTATAACGAAGAAGTTACGCTATTTTCAAGTTTAACGACGAAAACTAATTTTCTGAAAAATACAAGCTGTCAAGGATTATTTAAGGGGCAAAAATGAGTTTTAAGCATTATCTAAATGAGTCGATTTATCAAAAATATATTAGTATATATTAACACGAAACTAAGGATATATAAAACGTAGGAAACCAAGCTTTAACGACTAAGTTACACGCGTTTTAAATATGGTTATCGTAACTATTTTACACAAGTAATAACACTTACATATTTTCTGTTAGTCCAAAATGGTTATCGCAAGTGACCATGTTTGGAGCCGTTTTTCATATCGATAGAGTACTTTTGAGAAAACGATGTCTTCTAGTAAAAGTGAGTTTACCTATTCTATTTTCCAAAATGTTCAACCGTTCGTCAAACGAAGTTATAACGAATAATATACGACCACTCAAACTTTGCCGAAATCTAACCTTAAACTATATTTTTAGTCCGACTACCCTACTTCATCTATATTTTTCTCTATGATCGAGACTTCTATGATCAAAAGTTAAAAGCTAAGACTTTTAGATATCGTTACAAGCTTTCTAAAACCATTGAGTTTGTTTCCTAACACTCGATATCCACTATTTTACGACTAGCTTTACGAGGCTACTTATCCATTTTCACTACTTGTAAAAGTATATTGTTTTGCGACGAAAAACTATAAATTCATGTTCTATTTCTAAACGACTATCGTGGGAAGTTGTTTCAACATAAATACGCGTAATGTATTTTAAAACATGACGAGATGTCATAAACATATATTTCGACGATAAATTTCATTTTCAAAAATGTACAAGTGGTATAGATTACATGTGAATTTGCATGTACGACATTGTTTCATGACTTACATTAGAAC
Organism: Chrysanthemum seticuspe; assembly: GCA_019973895.1. NCBI lineage: Eukaryota > Viridiplantae > Streptophyta > Magnoliopsida > Asterales > Asteraceae > Chrysanthemum > Chrysanthemum seticuspe. The sequence continues at coordinate 132,897,225 of BPTQ01000006.1, read as the reverse complement.
ATATCATTCATATTAGGTTGCAGATAAAGATTGCACCTCATTTCAGTGTATCCACTTTTGTCATCATAATCATTGCATCAGGTGAGTCATAGCCCCCTACTCTTTAAATACTTTTATTAAACTCTTTGGGGGAGATACATGCTACAACTTTTATCATGATCATAATTGTTTCAAAACCGAATGTTGTACTATATCTATTGTTCTTGATTGTGTGCTATTGTTCTTCGTCGAATTATGTGCTATATCAGTTGACTACTGATACATTGAGTCATGTACTATTGATTATGTGCTATGGTTCTACGTCGAGTTATGTGCTATACCAGTTGACTACTGATACGTCGAGTCGTGTACTATTGTTCTACGTCGAATTATGTGCTATATCAATTGACTATTGATACGTTAAGTTAGGTACTATTGTGAACTCATTGGACGATGTGTGCTTGAACATAAACTATAACATTTTGTGCAATGGGTTGTAAACACACAAGTTGCAAGTTTTGTATGGGTGGGACTTGGAACTGAGTGGATTTGCAATGCCTTTGCTGCATGAACGTTCTTTAAAGGTTTTTCATGACAACACAAACTCTATGAACTCACTCAACCTTTTTGTTGACGCTTTTAGCATGTTTTATCTCATGTATCTAAGGCATACACTTCATGGCATGCATGTGGACTTATCATAGAGTCGTGGTGACGACGCGTCTCACATGGGATTTATGCACTTTAAAAACATCGTTTGGCTTGTATCAAACTTATTTTCGTACATGTTGACTATCATTTGGGACCTATACTTTGTAAACTCTAAATATTTTACTTAATCAAACGATGTATTTTCAAAACGACACTTTAGGTCGTTCAATATAACTGTAACTGTGATGCTATGGCAGTCACGCCCCAGGTATTCCATTCCGCTGCAAAACAGGTATTTTGGGGGTGTGACACTTAAAGTATGTGCTATGCTTGGGCATATGATAGAATGCGTCGAGTAATGGAATAGTGACTATGGATTCCTTAAAATACGACAACAATCTTTTGTTATCGTCTTTAGCCTTCTGGTTCTTCAAGCGGGAGGGGTAAGGTATCTTTGTGAGTGTAGCAGATCGAATAGGTGGGGCTGGTGGTGTAGAAACTGCACGACTGACTGATGTAGGTTCATGTGTCTCACTTTCTTTATTTGCTTCCTTCTCAAAAGAAGCATCAGATTTATTTTTTCATAGGAGATTGGACTAGGTACGGTAGGTCTTTAGTAGTTGTTCCAGATCGAGTTGTAATGGCGAAGTTCGGGCCTTGATGGTTTGGCTGAGGCTTATTAATGGGTGAAGAAGCTATTTTTCCTACTCCTAACGCAAGACAACCAATTAAACAAGAGACGACAATTAATAATCAATAACTAGGTTTCATTCAATCCAAGAAAGCACTAATTAATCTAGCCGGACATGTTAATAGGAAGAAAAGAAACACATATAATCAAACAACACATAGACATATTGAATGATCAAAGATGAATAACTTAACTTCAATTAAACATGGAGTTGAGGGCTGTAAAAACCCTAACAAAACTGCAGATATTCGTCCTTCAAAGTGTTCCCAAATACGTGTTACACTAAATAAAAAATCTACAAAAACTATATATAGATATACAGATGTGACGACGCCACTTTGTAGTTGTAAAGTCGTCAGCTCGCCGTCAATTAGGATTTCATCTTGTGCAAGTCGTCATTGTGACATCGTCGCTGTACCTCTGACGCCGTTACTTTGTAGGTAGTGACGCCCTAAGCCTTGGACCGTCACAAAAGTCCGAACCGTCAAGTGTAAAGTTTACTCTGAATCCTTATGATTTGCAAGTGACGGCGTCACGTTATAGCTTGTGACGCCGTCAAGCCATCTTTCTTGAATTCTTCCGTAACTTGGTCGTTTTCTTCGTTTTCTTGTCCAAAATAGCCCAAAACATGTCGGTTTCCAGCTTTTGCGTCCCAAGTACCTAAAATATGAAAGGAACGATTTAGGGCAATAATTGATCACGAATGCACGAGTTTAAAGGTTAAATGACCCCTTAAAAATGCACGTTTTAAATCCTTATCACACCCGAAACCCGAAAATGTATTATTATATTATATAAGTATTATATTGTAAGTTATCATTGTTATAAGTAATGATATAACATTTTGTTAGAATGTTTTTATATAAAAGTAGTTAAGTTATAGGTTATAAAGTAAAGGGTTAATATACAAAAAAAGTTACTAAACTTTCAAAAAAATTTGTCCTAAGTCACTAATGTTTATCTTCTGTCATCTAGGTTACTATACTTCAGGTAACCGGTTATCTTGGATACCAATAGTGAGACAACCTATTGTTACCGGTTAAGAAGGTGACGTGTATACACACCAAGTTGTGGCACATGTTATCTAAGGTACTAAACTTTGCGAAAAATTTGTCCTAAGTCACTACGTTTTATACGATTTTATACACCTTTTATACGTTTTTATTCATTTTCATTCGTTTTTATACGTTTTTATACGTTTTTGTTTGTTTTTTTACGTTTTTTTCTATTTTTATACGTTTTCGTCCATTTTTGTCCCATTTGTTACGTCCGTTTTTATAAGTTTTTATGTTTTCATCCGTTTTTATACGTTTTTGTCCGTTTTTATATGGTTTTATACATTTTTTATACGTTTTTATTCGTTTTTATCCGTTTTTATTCGTTTTCATCCGTTTTTATACGTTTTCGTCAATTTTTCTTACGTTTTCGTCCAATTTTCTTACGTTTTCGCCTATTTTCTTATGTTTTCAAACATAAAAAAGGGACGAAAATGAATGAAACATAGAAAAACGGGCAAAAACATAAGAAAAATGGACGAAAACGTAAAAAAACAGACGAAAACGTATAAAAACGGATGAAAACGAATAAAAACGTATGAAAACGAATAAAAACGTATAAAAAATGTACAAAACCATATAAAAACGGATGAAAACATAAAAACGTATAAAAACGGACGTAAAAAATGGGACAAAACGGACGAAAACGAATAAAAACTTATAAAATGTGTATAAAACGTATAAAAACTATAAAAACGTATAAGAACGGACAAAAACGTATAATAACGGACGAAAATGTAAAAAAACCGGATGAAAACGTAAAAAAGGGTTGAAAACGAATAAAAACATAAAAAGGGGATGAAAATGGACGAAACCGTAAAAAAAACGGACGTATAGTAACCAAGATGACAGAAATGAAACGTTAGTGACTTAGGACAAATTTTTCGCAAAGTTTAGTGACTTGTTTGTATAGGTTTAGTAACATATGTGCCACAACCGGTTGCCCTTCCATGTAGTGACTAAGGTGGCACATATAAAAAGGTTTAGTAACATATGTGAAAAACCCGTGAAGTATAGTAACCTAGATGACAGAAGATAAACATTAGTGACTTAGGACAAATTTTTTTGAAAGTTTAGTAACTTTTTTGTATATTAACCGTAAAGTAAAAGTGTAAGAGTGTAGAAACCTATATGGTCATAATAAAAAGAAAGGAACTTGGAGGACTGATCTTGCCTAATGACCAAGCTAGAATTATACTTATGGATAATTATCCGGAGACTTATTTTAGGTGTCGCTATCGTATGAGCCATAAACTAATTTTAGAAATAGTCGAAGGTATTGAAACATATATTCAAATTGTTCATCCGCTTCCCGATCATTTTAAATTATTTATTGTTCGACCCGATGCTACGGGTCAAATGAGTTTTAGTGTTACTATGAAATGCACATCTGCCATACGTCAATTGGCATACGACGTAACACCTGATGCATTAGATGAGTATTTAAAAATGGGGGAACATTGCGCACGCGATTGTCTAGATAGTTTTATTATGTGCATTATCCAATTGTATATGCCCGAGTTTTAAGAAAACCCGACTTGAATGACATTCATAATTTATACAACACACATAACACGGTTCATGGGTTACCGAAAATGATTGGAAGCGTTGATTGTATACATTGAGAATTAATTAATTGTCCAAAAGAATAGCACTGACAATTTGCAAGAGGTGATAAAAAATACCCAACTATGATGCTTGAAGCCGGTGCGTCATATGATTTGTGGATTTGGCATGCATATTTTGGGGTAGCGGGTGCGAATAATGGTCTTACCGTTTTGTATAATTCCCCGTTATTTGACGACCTTTTTGATGACATCGTACCCGTGGCTTCGTTTGAAGTCAACGGAGTTACATTTAAACAAGGGTATTATCTAGCTGACGAGATTTACCCACAATGGTCATTTTTTATCAAATCATTTTCGATTGCAAATTCCGAGAAAAATATCATATCTAAACGGCGACAAAAAGTGCTCGAAAAGATGTTGAAAGAGATTTTGGTGTCCTCCAAGGACGTTGGCATGTTATAAGCCAACCGGCGCGTGCTTGGACTTGTCAACAAGTTATGCAAAGTCATGTACACGTGCATCATATTGTATAATATGATTTTGAAAGATAAAAAATTTGCGATATCCAAAATGAGCGAGATTTATATTTGTCCGCGAGCAAATTTTCAACGGGCATGGATCGAACGATGCGAAGTGCAACGGAGGAAATTCAAAGAACTTCGTGATAAACAAACACACGCAAGGCTTAAATGAAATATTATTAAGCATGTTTGGCAACAACATCTAGAACACCAACAAAATAATTAGTTTCTTTATAATTTGATGTATTTTTTTTTTCGTATCGTATTGTAATTTTATTTGAATGAAATGAACTTAGTGTGTTTGAAAAATGGAAAAGAAAATAAAACTAATGGTGGATGAGGCTCAAATAAAGAGTTCGTTTTGTGTTATAATAGATGAGACATTTTGAAGTGGTAGTGTTAAAGCGAGTTGGCACCGGTAGGACCCAAATGAAGAGGTATAGCTCTTCATGATACATTTGCTCTAAGTGGATGAGAATGAAATTTTATTGGTTAATATTATAAGTGTCCCATTTTTTTAAACTTTGTGAAATATGAAAGTAGACATATAATTTGGGAAGGAGGGAGTATAGAAGTTAGAGCACACAGTATGCATGACATTTAACATGCCATTCGTCCCATTTTCGTGCCATTGGTGAGCCAAATGGTACCGTAACTTTGTGCCATTGGTGAGCCAAACACATCTGAGCCAGTGAAATGACTCAAGCCATTCGTTTATTTTGTGTTTTATTTTTTTGATTGTGAGTGAGTGGGTATTTTCAGTGGGACCCAATAACATGTTAGTGGTGTGTTATGAGGGAGGGTGTTTTAGTTATTGGTGTGTTATTAGGAGATGAATGATGTGGCGCTGAGATAACATACAAATAACGTGTTATTCGTTATTGCGATACCTTGTGCTCTTAGTTGTCTTATTACCTTAAGTTAGTGATGAATTTGTTTGTAGAAAAATAAAGAGAAAAGTACTAAAATAGTAAAAAATCTTGCATCAAGTCCCCATCATAGTCATTTTCCAACCTAATTCCTTAAATGGTCATGCGCAGCCACGCATCTCCACTAAAATTGCGCCACTTATCCATTTACAAAGGCCCACATTAACTTCCACAATTGCGCAACCGGCGGCTACTCAACCGGCGGCTGCGCAACCGACGGCTGATTTGACTGATATTATTGGAAATTAAAGAATATCTAAAAAGTAAGATTTTTGTTACCTTTCGAATAAAGTATCAGTCAACTCAGCCGTCGGTTGCGCAGCCGCCGATTGAATAGCCGTCGGTTGCGCAATTGTGAAAGTTAATGTGGGCCTTTGTAAATGGGCAAGTGGCGCAATTTTAGGGGAGTTGCGGAGATCCGTGGTTGTGCATGACTATTTAGGGAATTATGTTAGAAAATGACTATGATAGGGACTTGATGCAAGATTTTGTACTATTTTAGTACTTTTCTCAAAAATAAATTTGAGATGGGATATACTATAGAGACCCCCTATAAGTCAACCATACAAACCGCGAAGCACACAGTACAACTTCACGATGCACACAGTACAACCTCTTGATGGGTGTCACTGTAGCAAACCCCCCGTTTGGGGGGGGGGTGGTTTCACTATAGTTTGCCTCATTTGAGATATCGAATGCGGTAATGTGTGACATTGATAAAATGATGAGAAATTATTTGCACACTTTCATATTTGACTAGGACACTCTAAATATGCATTAAATATTTAGGGCTAATATACGCAGGCACCCCCACATTTCCTTGGCAGGCACCTCTTGTAGGGTGGGTCCCCCTTGTCGGCGGCTACTTTTTTTTTTTTTTTTTTTTTTTTTTAAATTGTGTGTAGTGTGTTTAGTTGTATTTAATTAGATATATTGTATAGTGTATTTAATTTGTGTAGTGTTTTTATATGTATAGTGTATTTAATTTGTGTAGTGTTTTTATATGTATAGTGTATTTAATTGTGTAGTGTTTTTATATAATATTTATTTTACGTTATGCTTTTTAATTGTGTGTTTGTTTCCATTTAATTAAACAATAACAATAAAACATTAAACAAGTAAAACAACAATGTTTTCAATATTACAACGTCTACTCCACATGAAGATTATTAATGTCATCTATAAGCTCATAGAGTATTCCACTCGGCTGACATGCGTGATCAACTGGATTACTTGCCAGTTCCAGTGATGCTTCCAATGCCTTTATTTTTGCCTGCAACAAAGTCTTTTCATCCAATAGCATGTTGATCGTTGTATCTTTAGTTTCGCAGTTTGAGCACTGCGTTGAAGAAGAGGCCTCACCAAAGTACTTTTGTTGAAATATTTCCTTCCACATGAAGTATCGACACCCATAGTCTTTAGTCCCTGGCTGTTACATGATGAAACAATTATAAGAAATGTATTCTAAACAAACAAGTTATTGATATATTTACGCAAATAAGCAAACGTTTAATTATTTACCTTTGAGAAAGGACATGCATAATACTTCAGACCACAAGTATGGGGCTGGTGGGATGTTCTTTCAATTATTAATCCACGTTGACAACGACACAAGTAAGGATTTTGTTGTTGCATCTGGCCAAAAGAATTTGTATAATTATTCACAACATAAATTATTAATATGATGGTTCACAAAATTAGAAGCTTCGAATACATAAATAACCAATCTTGTTATAGATTAATAGTTGATACATGGTTCACAAAATTACAATATAACTAGAAACTAAGATCAATCACGCCCGATGCGTAGTCGCTCCAATGATGCTGCCATCTGTCCCACACGAGACTCTAACTCTGAAATGCGTCTCCTCAATCCGTTAATCTCTCGCTCGTACTCGTCAACGCGAGATGGCTGTATCAAAAGATGAGGAAGAACCGGAGGACGGTGTATAAAAGTGTCCTCATCTGCAGCTGGAGATATAGCTGGAGAGGGAGGCACATAAGATTGTGAAGAAAGCACATAATCTGGACTCTCAACACGAGCGGGTGTGTGGTTGACACAATGAATGTCCCTCCACTGAATGTCATCCGATTCCTGTAACAAAACATGAGGAAGAACCGGAGCAGGAGCAGAAATCTGTAACAAAAGATGACGAGTCGTTTGCTATAAATCAGTAATCGTCTATACATGTTGTGTCATTTACAATATAAATCAGTAATCGTTTATACATGTTTTGTCATTTACAGTATAAATCAGTAATCGTCTATACATGTTTTGTCATTTACAATATAAATCAATAACTGTTTTCTACGTACGTCTAAACATCCCCTGTCGTTGAGCAAACACATGTTCCCATGGCGCGGCCTAGGCATTTCTATAATGTCTCCATTGTGGGTGATTATACGGGAGTGGTGAGTCTTCATCAAGAACTGCAAGAACGAAGTGAGCACAATCGTTGTTCCCCACACGAAGAATCACAATCGGAGACAATATTTCTGCTGAATCGGGAGAACCTCTCAGCGGAAGACACAAAATAGATTGTGAATTGGTTATACATACAATAGGACGGTTAAGAGCTGTAGCAATAACCACTCCCAATTCTGGCATACTCATCCAATAACGCCGGGGTGCTGCACCGTTAAACCAATTCATCGAGTTACGTGTAGATGTAAATAAATTACCCCACAATTCCCTGTAATCTTCCTCGTGATTGTCTACCTCTTCCCTGGCAAGAGCTCGAATTCTGGGCCACATTTCTTCATGAAGGCCAAGACCTATGGCAACAGCTTGATAGCCACAATTTCCATCACCCTCCACGTTAAAGATCCCCATGATCCAACGTCGGAAAACAGGCCATCAGGCTCTTGAGTATTTCGGACAACAGGCCAGGGAACGCTTAGTGTTCTCCAAAAATTATCAACAAAATCAAGCGGAATTGGCAATCCTGTATTCGAAAAAAGGAACTAGTTAAAATTATCGGTATTGACGGGAAGAATAACTTGATAGGCATAAATTTTAAAGTACATACCGTTTGCTTGAAGCCAATACAGTTGGTGATAGCATGGTAAACCATACACTAACCGCATCTGATGACCACATGCATGTGGGTCAACATCCCGTTTACTTTCTGCGAGTATGAGCCTTAAAGCATCCATTGAAACATTATACCGCAATTCGTTAAACAGAGTGCTCTTACAAGCATACAGTTTCTTGATTTTGCTTATATTCAAAGAGGCTCGTATCGCAGTTTCTTGCGCAGCTATAATCTTGTCGACCGAACACAACAACGTGTCTAAGCTGGACTGTGTGGAGCCCAAGTATAACTTCAACAGCGCGTGTTGACCCTCAACTCTACATGTTGTTGTCTGGCCGAAGCTGCGATATTGATCGGTAATGACGACACAAACATGCGATCGTAATCTCGCAGCCAGTTACGAAAATACTGGAAAACATCTGAGAAAACAAAGAATTACTAAAGTAAGAAAACAATCCGAGTAGTTATTTATTAAATAATAATAAAAAAATGTATTATTAAATAACAATTCGAGTACCATTTTTTTGGACCAATAAACCACGTAGGTGCTGATAATATTGCCTGAACACTTCTTCGGTCGGAGCTGTAATCATCGAATCCCATGTCAATCTAACGGACTCAAACTCCTTTAACGTATCGAATCTGTGTCTGCAATGCTTTACCACATTTTGATTGATATGCCATCGGCAGAGTAATCTGTTAGCGTTTGGGAATTCTTCTGCGCATGCCCCAACCAACGCTAAATCTCTGTCGGTGACGATAACCCGCAGGTAGTATTGTTCTTGTATCACCAACTTAATACATTCCAACACCCATTTGAAATTTGGCTTTTTTTCCTTGTCCAAAAAGCTAAACGCCATTGAGAATGTTGTGTTTGTTGGAGTAACCCCAACAACTATAAAGAATGGCAGTTTAAACATGTTGGTGTTGTATGTGGAGTCCATCAGCATGATTTCCGGATATGTTGTCCACATGGCATATGACGTCGGGTGAACAAAAAATATTTCATCCAGCTCATTTGTATGGTCATTTATCCTAGGGTAATACGTATAACCTTTACGTCGCAAATGTACTAAAAGCAGTTGTATCGGAGTCAAATCACCACGACTGTCGCGACGTATCTTTTCTTGTGCATTATACACCGTTTTAATCGTAGACACGTTATTAGGATCCATCTCTTTTATTGAAGAAAGTATAATTCGTGGTGCTACACGCTGTTTTGTCATCTGCCTCACAAAAACTAACTCAGTTTCTTTTAATCGCATGGCCTGTGAAAAACCATGCAACGAGTCTGGAAAATTATGATTATGCTCCGGACGCTTAACCCTCAATATCCAACCATTAAAACGTTTTATATATTTCGCTAGTAATCTGAATGGGCAATTACATTTGTCGGTACTAGTCTGCCGTTGAAGTTCATCTTCTAAACCTTCACGTGAAGACGTCCCATGTCTAGAACACAAAAATTCGATAGAGTACTTATAGCCCCTATCTGTTTTACTTTTTCCAATAACAATAACAAAACCAATCGTTTCAGCAGTAGATCGCACCCAATTAATTAAATCAACTTCAGTACCGAAAACCTATACAATATAAAAACACAACAACCTTTTTATTAATACATTTTCTTAAAAAAACTTTATAAATACTTTTTAGTATCTTTATAAATACATGTTTTTATAAATATTTTTAAAATACTTTTATTAAACTTAAAAATATTTTTAAATACAACCTTGTAAACTTTTGTAAAATACTTTTATTAAACTTTAAGAAAAAAGTTTATAAAAAAAACGTTTATAAAAGAAACGTTTATAAAACGTGTTTGTGTTTTGTTTTGCTACGTGTGTGGTTCTCGAATGTTGTACGTGTTTCGTTGTTTACCACTCTCTCTCGCACATGGTTTGGCAGTAGATAGTATCTGTCTCTCTCTCACTTCTGTCAAACGTAACCACTTTCTCTCACTTTTGCATACCACTCTCGCTCTAAAAATTTTAGATCTAAACATTTTAGATCTAAAATTTTGATCTAATAAGTGTTATACTTGTTAGATCTTTAATTTTGTGATACTGTGGATGTACTGGTGATGTTGTGGTGTTTTTACGTATGGTACGTTGTTAAAGTTTTTAGATCTAAAACTAATTTTAGATCTTGAAACGTATATTTTGTTGAAACAATTGTGAGGTTTGTAAAAAAAAGGTGAGTTCGTTTGATTTTCTTAAAAAAAAAAGTAGATCTAACAAGTATTATACTTGTTACATCTTTAATTTTGTTATGATATTGTTTTGTGACTCAACTGTGGTGGTAGTGGTGATGCTGTGGTGTTTTTACGTATGTTACGTTGTTAAAGTTTTTAGATCTAAAACTAATTTTAGATCTTGAAACGTATATTTTGTTGAAACAATTGTGAGGTTTTTAAAAAAAAGGTGAGTTCGTTTGATTTTCTTAAAAAAAAAGTAGATCTAACAAGTATTATACTTGTTACATCTTTAATTTTGTGATGATATTGTTTTGTGACTCAACTGTGGTGGTAGTGGTGATGCTGTGGTGTTTTTACGTATATTACGTTGTTAAAGTTTTTAGATCTAAAACTAATTTTAGATCTTGAAACGTATATTTTGTTGAAACAATTGTGAGGTTTTTTAAAAAAAGGTGAGTTCGTTTGATTTTCTTAAAAAAAAAAGTAGATCTAACAAGTATTATACTTGTTACATCTTTAATTTTGTGATGATATTGTTTTGTGACTCAACTGTGGTGGTAGTGGTGATGCTGTGGTGTTTTTACGTATATTACGTTGTTAAAGTTTTTAGATCTAAAACTAATTTTAGATCTTGAAACGTATATTTTGTTGAAACAATTGTGAGGTTTTTTAAAAAAAGGTGAGTTCGTTTGATTTTCTTAAAAAAAATTAGATCTAACAAGTATTATACTTGTTACATCTTTAATTTTGTGATGATTATGTTTGTTAGATCTTTATAAAACGTGTTTGTGTTTGTTTTGAAAAAATTATGAGGTTTGTAAAAATAAGGTTAAGTTTGTCTGATTTTCATTAAAGTTGCAAATTGAATCACTTTATGTATGTTTCGTTGCTTATATGTTTGTATGTTTTTTTGCAGGTTTGTCTGCATAGGAGGACCCTTTTGTTGTGGGCAAAGCCTACACAGGCACCTCACGTTATACTTGGCAGGCACCCCACGTTTTCCTTGTCATTACTGGATGGTAAAGTGATTCACTTTGCAACTGTAACGAAAAAAACTTTGTTTTTGTATAAAAAAATTTCATTACTGGATGGTAAAGTGACCATTCAAGGTCATTTTGCAACTTTAATGAAATAAAAAAGGCAACGATGATTTTTTTTTAAAAAAAAAAACTTAAAAAGAGTTTTGGCGAGGCAAAACTGAATTTGCAGCCAACATGAGCTATAAAGCTAATAATCTGAGCCTTTGATAAGTTGTTTACCTCTTGTGTGTTAAATGGTGAACTAGACATGTTGGTTGATTGTTGTTGTTGATCTGGACCACTAGTTGCTGTTGTTGCCTGCATAGTTTAGCCCTTATAGTGTTGTTGGTGTTGTTTCTGGACCACTTGTTGGTGTAGCTTGCTTTCACCTGGTATTGTTGTTGGTGTTGTTGCTTTCACCTGGTATTGTTGGTGTTGTTGCTTTCACCTGGTATTATGTTGTTGATCTGGACCACTAGTTGTTGATCTGGACCACTTGATTGTTGTTGTTTGTGTTGTTTCTGGACCACTGGTATTGTTGTTTGTGTTTGCTATCACCTGGGATTGTTGTTGGTGTTGTTGGTGTTGTTGCTTTCATATGGGATTGTTGTTGGTGTTGTTGCTTTCATATGGGTAACTTGTGAGAATCTTAGTACTTGTGAACTTTTGAGAATCTTAGTACCGAATGTGAACTTTTGCAGTGGTAACTTGTGAGAACCTTGTTCAAAACGTGTAACTTGTGTATCTTGTGAAACCTGTGAAACTGGTGAGTCTTGTGCTTGTGCTGATTTGTGAGGCTTGTGCAGTTTTGTGAGGCTTGTGCAGATTTGTGAGGCCTGTGCAGTTTTGTGAGTGCAGTTTTGTGCAATTCATGTGAACTGTGACTTTGTGCAGTTTGTGACTAAAACTTTTCCGAGGCGATGATGTATTTTGAGCCTAAAAACTTTAAAAACTTTTCGAGGCGATGATGATAAAAACCGAATGGACGGTAAAGTGAGATCTAATCTCACTTTGCAACCTTCGGGTTTGAGCCTAAAAACTTTAAAAACTTTCCGAGGCGATGATGATAATGGACCGAATGGACGGTAAAGTGAGATCAAATCTCACTTTGCAACCTTCGGGTTTGAGCCTAAAAACTTTCCGAGGCGATGATGAAAACCGAATGGACGGCAAAGTGGGATAAAATCTCACTTTTTCAACCTTCGGACTGAGCCTCATATATTTTTCAAATACGATTTTTGAAAACTGTTAAAACTGAATAAAACATTTAGAACTGTCCAACCAAAACAAAAAATAAGTTGTAAAATTGTTGAACTGTAAAACCAAAACACTTGTAAAAAAAAAACACATGTACAAAAATATGTCAAAAAAACTTGTAAAAATAAGAGTTATAAGTGGTAAATAATAAGTTGTAAAAAGACTTGGCACGGAAATCGAGAAACCAATCATTACCAATCATTGGCACGGAAATCGAGGCACCAAAAAAATGCAACCACCCCCTATATGGGGTGCCTCCATAGGAGGACCCAATATTTATACTATAAGGGGGCGTTTGGTTGGGGTAATTTAAATTTCGGAATTTTAAATTCTAGAAAATTTAAATTCCTGAGAATTTAAAATTCCGGAATTTAAAATACCTTCGCATGTTTGGTTGACATAAATTTGTAAATATATTTTTTTATTTTTTTAATATAAATTTCATAAATATTCTATTTAAAAGTTTATAAAAAAAATTATAAAAAAAGTTTATAAAAAAAGTTTATAAAGAAAGTTTATAAATAATTTATGAAAAAAGTTTATAAAAAAAATTTATAAAAAATTTATAAAAAAAAAAGTTTATAAAAAATTTATAAGAAATTTATTAAAAAATTATTAAAAAAAAGTTTATAAAAAAATTTTAAAAAAAGTTGATAAAAAAAGTTTATAAAAAATTTATAAAAATAGTTTATAAAAAATTTATAAAAAAAGTTTATAAAAAAAATTCATAAATATTCTATTTAAAAGTTTATAAAAAAAACAATAAGAAAAAAAATTTATAATTTTTTTTTTCAAGTAAATTAAAATTCCTCACTTTTTGGAGGCATTATGATTCTCTCCATTTTGGCAATTCGAGGAATTGTAAATTACTTCAAATTCCCCATTTGAGTTACCAAACAAGACATTCGAAGGGAATTAAAATGCAAATGCCTCCAATATCCTCCAATTTGCCCCAACCAAACGCCCCCTAAATATAAACTGTTTATACATCGACTTTTTCAATCAAATTTATGAATGTATCAATCACACAATCAAATTTATAAATATATCAATCACTTCTAAAAAATAATCAGTTAGTTGACAATGACATTCTTGTCACATTATCACAACAGTATATCCATTTTTACCTTTAAAAAACTTGTGGGCCCCACCTCAATTAAATCCATCCCAAATTTTGCTTTTACTTTTGGTTATAAATCATCACTCACTAGTCACTACTAATGGAGGCTGACTGAGAGCAGACGGCTCAGCCTTTCTCCACACTCCCTCCAACTTACCATTCCACCCTTTTTCTCACCATAACACACACTAGAAACACACACTAAAATGGAGCAAGGAAGAACCTACATTGTATTATTGTACACTTTGTTAGTACTAAAAATAGCTTGTGCTACAATGGACTTCAAGAATGTGACCTTACCAGGCCAACACCCTTCCCCTGACTTGGTGGCTCATGATGTTCAAAGGTATACCATTTTCTCCACAATGTACCTTGTTTACTATGCTTTGCTAGTCAATTTTTAATACTACATTACATACCAAAGACCCACATTGTTATCTAGCCTTGTTCAGTACATAGATTTCTTTATTTTTACTGAAATCCAGAATGTATGTGTTAGTGTTAGAGCAAATTTTGTTTGAAACTTTGAATGACTTAAATGTGTAAACCACTGCCAATTGGCTTAGTGGTTACCTACCTCATATCCTAATAAAAGTAACAACTTCATGACCAGTAACGGTGTATTTTTATTAGGAGTAGAGTAAGAAATCTTTATTGAGGGTAAATTTGTGTAATTCCTTATACTTTAGGGCACATTAGCAAGAAAAAGAGACAGACTATTCATATGTACATAGTGTCTTCCAATATTTAATGCACTGTAAATATTAACTGAATGGTAAGTAAATACTCCGTAGTAGATATGTTGCATTAAACGGTTTTACATTGGTCATTCTTCATAAAGGGGTGATACTCACACCAATTTTATGCATGCATCATAATTTGTGTGCATTACACTATTGTGTGTTACAAACTGTAATGCACAAATTGTGATGCATGCATCAAAAGATATGGTGTGAGTATCAATTCTCTTTTTCATAAGTTTATCAAAGAAAGTACATTGATGTTTACTTTTTTCATTCTTGTGGTTCTAGACTTTTAATGAGGGTGTCAAAATTACAAAATTAAGAAAAAAAGTTTGGATTTCGATGTGAAAAAAATTGGCAACATGTACTAGCCCCTTGATGGCAACGGCATTTATAGTACAAAGACTTTTGAGGAGCGCAACAAAATTATTTGCTACAAAAGTCAGTTTTTTTTTTTTTTTTTTTTTTTTTTTTTTTTTTTTTTTTTTTTTAATAATAATAATTTCTAGGGTTTTCACCTTTATTTTTACCTATCCGTTTAATCAAAGTTCGGAAAATTTTACTGTCAAGTTTAGTGCGAAACTTTAGACCGCATGTAGTGGGCGCGTGAAAGCTCCCTCATATGCGTGGCATGGTTAAGGGGGGAGGGGTGAGCAAGGACGGAACAAAGACACAAAGTGACTTATAATAAATTTACATTCTTTATAGACCGGTTGTACTTAAAAAAATAACATTTTTCAACAAAACTAACTAATACTATGCCACAAAAATGAAAAATCCATTAGCGTCTCCGAACCACCCTGGTTATGTCAGCGGGTTGAGTGAGAGTGGTACATGAGACCCAAAATGAAAGTATAATTTGTAAGAGTTTGTTTATCCAAAACAACATAATCTTAGAAGCTCTAAGTATATATAATATTGCTGCAAAGAAAAATTACACATGCTTGTAGACAAACATGGGTAAAATCAATGGATGTTCTTCCTTCAAGTATACTTGAGCCCAGTGCTAATATAATAATATTAACAATTTAGTATTATTAATTGGTCTACTTTTGACTTTTTCTTTGTTCAAGATTCTATGGGGTTGGTCCCTTTGTCTACATTTTGGATATTTGTGCACTTTTGCTTCCTTTTTTCAATTTTTATTCATTCATTGTCCTATTTATTTTACTTAAATAAACAAAAATACTTTAAATAAAACCAGATAAAACAATATTCGTATTTAATTTAAGAGAATTATTTTAGAAGTTTAGAATCACCACGAATATATCATTATAACAACATTTTGATATTTGTAGTTTCAGTCGTTATAGTTGTTTGTACTCCTGATAGAATGTTTGGTATTTAGTATACTATACTGTACATTAGTACTTTTTGGTAACTATGATTTTCGATCTTTTGACCGGCTAATTTTTGGAGTTTGAACTCACCGTCACACAACTCAAACCAGATAAAGCTCTTTCTTTTCAAAAAATTGACGTGATCATTTCAGAGTTGTTTGCACCTAGCATGAATATCATCTTGACGTTAGTAAAAATGGTTGGAGAATGATAGGAAAGTAATGGATGAACACATTGTCAATTAGTTGTGGTTTTGAACATGAGTAAAAGGAATCTAAGACTATTTGGTTATTTCCTTACTCTATATGTTACATGAAAGAATTCATTGCATTATGTAACACATTAAATGTTACCATGAAGACAATATTAGAAACTTTAGCATCAAAATGGGACCATAACAATAATGTACATAACGTGTTTTTTCTTACTAAATGCAGGAAGGTGAACATGTCCATCACAAGAAGACAAATGCTAACATACGAGAACGATGACTCATCAACAAACTGCTTGACTGGCAACCCAATCGATGACTGCTGGCGGTGTGACCCAAACTGGCACCTCAACCGCCAGCGTCTCGCTGACTGTGGCATTGGCTTTGGCCAATACGCACTTGGTGGGAAAGGTGGCCGTTACTACGTCGTGACAGACTCATCAGATCACGACGTAGTCAACCCACGGCCTGGCACACTGCGCTGGGCCGTTATCCAAACCGAGCCCTTGTGGATAGTATTCCCAACTAACATGCACATTGTACTATCACAAGAACTAATTTTCAACAGTTTTAAAACGTTAGATGGGCGTGGTGCTAATGTGCACATTACGGGTGGGGGGTGTATTACGCTGCAATATATAACTAATGTGATTATTCATAACATTCATATACATCACTGTTATCCGTCGGGTAATACTAATATACGGTCTAGTCCTAGTCATTATGGGTACCGAACTAAGTCTGATGGGGACGGGATATCCATATTTGGGTCACGTGATCTTTGGATTGATCATTGTTCGTTGTCACATTGCAAAGATGGGTTGATTGATGCTGTTATGGGGTCTACGGGAATAACTATATCCAATAACTTTTTCTCGCATCATGATGAAGTGATGTTGTTGGGGCATAGTGACGCTTATTTGCCGGATTCTGGTATGCAGGTATGACACCAAAACATTTGACAATTTTTTAGACATTTCGCAATATAAATATATTGTCACTTAATAAAAAATTGAAGGCTTCATCAAAATAGTGTCTATTTTATATAAAGGGTCTTTCTATTTATGAATAAACGATAAATTTGAGTTTATACTGAGTTTTTATTTACAATGTGACATGCTAAGATATGTTCATTGTTACAGGTGACAATTGCGTTTAACCATTTTGGAGAAAAGTTGGTGCAAAGGATGCCCCGATGCCGAAGAGGGTATATACATGTAGTTAACAATGTGTATTCGCATTGGGAGATGTATGCAATTGGAGGGAGTGGAAGTCCAACGATCAATAGTCAAGGAAACCGGTATACTGCACCTGCAAACCCTAATGCTAAGGAGGTGTCAATCTTTTCTTATTTGAAAATTCTGATGAACTTGAATAACTTTTTATGATATTAATGTCGGGAAATTGATTGTGAAGGTGACAAAGAGGGTGGAAACAGCGCAAGAGCATTGGAGGGGTTGGAATTGGAGAAGTGAAGGGGACATTCTAGCAAATGGAGCTTTCTTTGTGGCGTCGGGTCAAGGGTTAGAGCTTAAGTATGAAAAAGCATACAGTGTCGAACCTAAGTCGGCTGCCTTGATTGATCAACTCACCATGAACTCTGGTGTGCTGGGAAGCAGGTTCATTCCATCTCAGTTTTTTTTTAAACATTTTCTAACATAGTATATTAACCAATGCTTTTGTACAATGTTAGTTTCAAATGAAAATAGAATCTGCATGACTAAAATTTGACTAAAAGTTGTATCTCTATGCAAACAAAATAATTGTATGCAAACATGTCTATTACACATCTTTTGACTTATTTTGTCTTTGCTTTTACCTCTTATCTTCATTTTGGTTCACTTTTTCTTCTTAAGTATAATATAATAATAAACTTATGATGAATATTTTGAAATTTTACCATAAAGTTGCAATTTAATCCATTAGTTCTCCACCAATCAAGGTTGTTTTGTTACCCTAGCAAATTTGATGGCTCATCTTTTACTCCAATGTGCTCTGCATATTCAAACATACTAATTCATATAATGACCTTTTGGCCTTTTTCTTCTTTTCTCTAACTCATAACTTGAGTATAGTATCTTATTGCTAAACATTAATCATGAGTGTAGGCCATGCTAATTGGGCAATTTCTAAGATACATTTGTCTTGCTCACAAAATTTTTATACTTGTTACATAAAGACTGAAAAAGAATAACTAAAATGATGCTTTAATACATGTGGTTTGATTGATTCATGTATCCTTTTTGTAATCAGATGTGAGTTCTATAGCTTTCTACTTAGCTAAGATTAAATGATTTTCTTGTGCTATTACTCCGTATAATAGTGTATGTTTTGAAGCGTAATAATTAAATATTTGGTTTTTGATGTTCGGCAGGACCAACAAGCTAGGGAAGTGGACGGATGGTGATGGTGAAGAAGGCACCGATGATAGTGAGAACGATTATGGTGAAGATAGTGATGGTTCTTCTCGGCCAAGTTCTTTGACGTTAATTTCATCTTTCTGTGTTGCATTATTATCGTTGATGTTCTTGTGCTCTTTTAGTGATTCAATCTTGTTATTGTGACATCAAAACATTTGGGAAAAAGTTCTCCAAATTGATTTTGAATTGACAAGTAATTCAAATTCAGCTTTTTATTCTCCCTCTTTTTTATGTTTGTCAACTTCATTAAATAGAATATAGATTTCATTAAGTTTGATATCAACAGTCTTAGAGCACTGGGTACAGTGGTGCCAAACTCTCGTGCCAAGCTCGTGCCAAACTGCCACGTCAGCAGTTTTTGAGTTTGGCACCAGAAAGTGTTTGGCACCACATTTCTGGGGTATCCGTTGGCACCAGAATTTCTGGTGCCAAACTCAATTTTTTTATTTTTTATTTTTTTATAAAATTCAAAAACAATATATCCTAAAATTACTTTATTCATAAAAAAAAACATTACAAGAAATAAAAAAAACAATAAACTTAAAAAAACATAACATAATTATTCTTGTGAATATTTTGCCCGGATCCGTGCTTGTTGGGCCCTCAGGATTGCCGCGTTCATCGGATCGAGCGTGCTTGTGTCCATAGATAGCACCCGCATATCTTCGGCTATCCTTTGAGTTTCGATTAAATCGACCCTCGCTCGAGACTCCCGCTCAAGAACATCTTGCTTCATTTTTCGCTCCAACTCATATTGTTTTTCCATCATTTGTGAAAACATTTCCGGGTTTGAACCGGAACTTGCGGTCGAGTTAGACGAACGTTGGCTCTTTGCGATCCGGTACACCCCGTCCGGCCTTGGCAATGCGTCGGGTCCAAAATGCTCGGGATCCTCTTCCGTAACCCGAAGACGATTACGTCTTGCATTTGTTGAGTCCGGATTTTTCCACTTATGCTTGTCCTTCAAAAACTTCCAAGCCGACGAATGTTTAAAATCGCCATGATATCGTTTGTACAAAGTGTGGCAACGTTCCATGAAATCCATATCGTTCTCCCCACTTATAACAGCCGTTTCATTCACAATCGAATTAAACTTCCCGACACAACGATTCATCGGAGTCCACTTTCCGGTAAGCATGTTCTTGGTACGAGTTACAAACTTTTGTTTTTTTGCTTCCTTGTTGTAAGCTTCCAAAACTTTATACCAAAACGTTTCATTACCTTGATCCGCACCGACTTTTGGATCCTCGGATACTTCAATGTAAGTTTGCGCCAAAAGTAGTTCTTCTTGGTCGGTCCATGCGTTACGCGATCGTTGCTAGGTCTCGGCTTCCTCTTCGGTTGTTGGTTGCTTTTTTTTCGTTTTCTTTGCCTTCGCCGGTTCCTTCATTTTTGTTTTTTTGGACGTGGGGGTCGGGATGACCGCTTCCTCTTCGGATTCGGATTCGTCAACAAGGTGGAACGATTGGTGGGACGATCTTGGTTGTGATTCGTTTTGTTGTTGTTGTTGTTGCATTTTCCATTGAGAAAACATAGCGTATTCTTCGGGATTAACGCATGAGTTTTGTTGAGAAAACGAAGGAAAGTATTGTTGTTGGGTGTTCGGATTCGGATTCGGATTCGAAGACGAACCGATCATTTGGTTCGATGGATCGTTAAGCATTCGATTGATCCAAGGGGTGTTGTTGGGATTCATTTTCTTGAAAAAATATTGAAGTTGAGATGTATTTGAAGTGTGTGTGAAGTGGTATAAGTGATAAGGTTTATATAGGATTTGAAAGTGGGTAAAAGTGGTAAAAAAGAGGTCAAAATATCAAAAAAACACAAAACTAGCCGTTTGCAACGGCTATGTATTTGAATGCAACGGCTACTTTTTCAAAAAAAAAAAAAAAAAAAAAAAAAAAAGAAAAAAAAAAACGTTGGCTGTTATGTTTGGCGCGAGAGTGTTTGGCGCGAGCGTGGTAACGGTGCGCCAAGCTTGGCGTCGCGCCAAACTCGTTGGCACCAAGCTTGGCACCACCGTACCTCCTGCTCTTAAAGTAGGCAAAGTTCATTGGGCCTGGACTAACCCAGACTTGTTGCTCATCTAGAGACTAGAGTCTTACATTTTGGCCCACAAGCTCATCTAGGAGAAAGCTTAAAAATGTAATTGAGTGAATTTTCCCCTCTGAACCGATAGCTTTCCCGGAACAATGACTTGAGGATCCTCAAGTCATTTAGACCAATAACCTCTTGTTTTAACTCACACCTACTTATTATACGATAAAGCTAATACACTAAAAGATTGAAAATTTAATTTTTGTATTTAAAAATGTATTTAAGTCGTAAAAAGTCTTTAAAGATTTTGAGCATTATGTATGCTTTAAAGCATAACTTTTAGGAAGTTCTAAAGCACCATTAACTACTCAAAAGTATTTAAAAATGTGTTATCTAACATATTTTTAATTAACTGCTTCGCATGGTTTTTTGTTCAAATGCTTCATCATATAAGATGAACTTAAATATTTTTGTTAGCAGTTATTGTTAGATGGTAATGGTATTTTATGTTCGTTAGGCCCGAGCCCGTTTGGGAGCATAAGGTCCATTAAGGTTTGTAGGTTTGCTATGTATCGTTTTATTATCGTTGATCCATAAACGTAATACCTTACAGGTATTTTTATAATCTATCATGGTACCAAAGCGGGTTGAGGCCTGACCTACCAACTTGAGTCGCCGCCTCTAGCCACCCCGCCCCCCCGGGGCATCATCCGAATTTATTCAAATAGCCAAAGTTTATGTAAACAATTGTGAGTGAGACTCTCAAGCAGAATTTTATGCTGTGATCGACAATGAATACTTAAATGAGATTTTTCTATGAATACTTAAATGAGATTTTTCTATCACTCTCAACTTTAACCTTAAAATTGAAATATATTTCTTTGTTTTGAAGTAAAAGTGATAATGTTTAGTGGAAGACGATGCAAAGCCATAACTATATTAATTAGGCATAGTAAATCCTTGATTGACAAGACAAGTACAAAGCCTTTTCACATTGCTTTTCACCCGTAAAAGGAAACTAGATCTTATACTCGACCAATGTACACAAAACTCAAACAATAAGACATGGAACTTTTACGCTAAACTTACTACAAATACATACACGTTTTGGCTGTATAGATCATTCAAAATTGAGAGAATGAAACATGGAACATCAACTTGTTTTAATAGAGTGAAACTTTCTGCTTGTCTGAGCTTATACCGTTTCAATCAACTGATAGTAACACTGACCTAGCCGAAATGATAACAACTAAAAGACTATTTCATTATATATACATCACAAAACTATCTCATATATTTTAAGCGAATCGACTTGAATGTACAATCATTTTGTTAAATTGAGCAGCTTCTCACATAACATGAGGTGAGCATTGCCACACAAGCTTTGGTAACCATACTTGATACTTAGTTAATCCTACCCGTTGTTATCAAACTATTATACCTAGCCATGATTAAGAAACATATACATACAAAAAAAAGAAAAAAAGTAGGATAAAGTTGTGACACGATGCATGGTTTTTATTGAAAGAATCTTCCATGCATAAGGTAGCAAACTTCAATGGTCTTATTTTTAAGGACGTCTTCCACAACAGACCAAAGCATGTTATAAAAAATAAAATAAAAAATGATTATCTTTATAGTGTTTGTCACTTCACAATGTTTTAAAAACTTATTTACGACAAAAGGAAGGTTTAATTAATTAATCAACTTTATATCCATGTAACCATCAAGAGGATAGGGAATGATTTCCTGTTGGATAGGAAGTGTTGTTGTTTTAAAGTGTAGTTCCATTTATATTTACTGAAAGCATATAATATGGCTTCATGATAAGTTGTGACAAGAGTTAGAGAGACACATGTTCGAGTAATGATTTTATGCAGATTTTGTATTCCCCACCTTTAAACGAAAGTAGCAACTTAAAATATAATTTTATCATTCTTTTATTTTATCAACTTTACTTGACCAAACTCATTGACATACTATAAGCATAAAGATTCAAAGCACTTGACACTTGGAACTCTTCTTATCAAGTGAGAGATATGATAAGAGAAAGAGATATCCAGAAGGGAGGTGATTTGTATACTTCATTAATTGATTGAGACACTCAAAAGTATTGTATACTGACATATATACATTTAGATCATTTTACCCATATTCACCCTGTAAGGGTATAAATATCAAAATGTAATACTTTTGAATGTTTCATTAAATTCATGAAGTGTGCAAATCACCTCCCTATCGAGGGGGAGTGAGATATTGTGCTAGATGTCCAATTAAACTCCATGGTTAAAATAGTTAAGACTTCTTCTGCCTTAAAGTTACTTATACCATAACTTAGATGCTGTAAGTTTAAAATTGCACACATAGGTATTAGATGAAAAAACTATTTTAAATGCATATACTTTATCTATCCAAATAAAGGATTTAAGTAAGTAATATATTATTTACGAAATAAAAGTGCACATGCATCATGTACATAAAGAATTTCAACACACGCACCCCAACGAACCAGCTGGCCATATCTTTAGAACGTTACTTTGAATTTTAATATAGGACTTTGTTACCTTGGTATGGTGTGTCCAAATATGGTTGTGACTCATAAAAATATTCTTACATGTCTCGTTTTAGAAGTTTGAACAAAATCGATCATAAATGGCCGATTTTTTTTAAAACGATAATTTTTTCACGTAGTATACCACATATCTCACATATATTTCATAAATACTTCCAGTAAAATTTAAACCTACAGTCTTCAGGTTGATGGGTAACTCACATACCACGAAACCAAAGGTCTTGGGCATATAAATGGAAGATTCGTTTACTCTATCAACAACCGAGCTGAGCCGGATCTAATGTATAACTGATAAATATACTCGTTCATATCTATACTAGTCTTTATTCGAAAGACACTAAGCTTGTGCTAGATTCACTATTGAGTTTGTTCTGTATTGATTATAAGTTGATATCAAACCGGTTTAGATAGGTTAGTTTTTAGTTCCATGCTATTGCTCTTACTGAGCTAGGTTCAGTCTTATTATTTCAATCAGAATGAACATCTTATATTATCATCTAAAGTTTTTGTTTCAATTGAAAAACATGTGTAAAAGATAATGACTTTTGTTTTAATAGCAAAATCATACTGTAAATATTACATGCATTTTTTTTCAAGACATTTGATCATGCACTTTGTATCTACTTCTTCCATTACGATTTACGCGTTTGCTACTTATTATTAACTTGTTGGTTCTTTACTTAGCTTTAAGACCAGAAGTACGGTTTTTAACACTAATGTGTTCATATGAAATTTTGATATTTAGGTTGGGTAAATATAGAATTATCCCTTAATGTAATAATACATTTTGATTACGTAAAGAAATATGTTTGTTTTGTTGACTGGTTGGTACTAGGGTTTTGATTTCCATGGTCTGGTATCAGCGTTTGCATGATCAGTCACCAGTTTGCGATGTATTAGTGATTTTAGTATCAAAAATTATTTTAGGCGAATGCGATTTGTTAAAGTCCAATGAGATTTCACATTATGCTCGGATACGAGTTAGGGAAGTGTAAAGTGCACACTCGTTTGAGCTAATGTGTTTCTGACTACCACAAAAGAAGCGGGGGTCAAGGGGGATACACCGCTTGCAGGTTAAGGGGTAGCGCCCCGAACCATGGCTTAATTAACAGTTTTTCCCGCCAAAACACAACCAAAATGTCTGTTGGTGAAGAGTTGCGTCTATTGGTATTTAACCGCTTTTAACTTCTTCGTAACTGCCGCCAATTTCTGTTTTTAACACAAACATTGGTCTCATTCTCACATACAGAAATTCAACGATTCCTCTTCGTTTTTCTTGGTTCTCTTTTGCCTAGAAACTAAGTGATTCTTTTGAATTATCCTAATAAAGATTTCGTGATACACATACATATAAAACATTAATGAGCTATTTTAAGTTAGGATAGGGATCCTCTAATGTTCATTTGAACATTAGAGGTAATGTTATGCTTCTTGTGATTGTACATTGTCATTATTGCAACACATTTATTTTATTTTAATTAATTTAACGGTACAATCACAAGAAGCATAACATTACCTCTAATATTCAAATGAACATTAGAGGATCCCTATCCTTTAAGTTAACAAAAGAATATGTCAATCAGATTTAGATATTTACATAGCAAAATTGATTATGTAGCGTAAAGACTAGCTCATTTTGATCAAATATATTCAAATTTTCAATAATAATTGAGAACACTTCTTTTGTCCCAAACCATATAGGTGTAGACATATACCAAAACAATAACATACCAGTTATGTCGAAGCAAGATCTAAAGAAGGTAGGATGTACATAAATAACTTTATATGTGGGCGTGTGGCATAAGAGTAGCAACATAAAAGACATTCCTACACATAAACGCCCAAAGGCATGGAAACATAGAGCCATTGGCGACATGTAGCAGTAGCAGTAAGTAGTAAGCAGTAAGCAGTAAGCAGTAGCAGTAAGCAGTAAAGCAGTAAGCTGTAGTTGTTTGTTTAAAAAATGTGTTTGGTAACGTAGCTGTAGCAGTAATTATAAATTGTAAAATTACGAAAAAGGTCATATGCATATTAAAATAAAATAAATGGTTAAACAAATGAGGGTATATAGGTAATTTCATAAACTAAACGCTTGGAGCAACTGTGGAATGCTTAATCAAGAAGCATTTAGATTGGAGCGGTAAGACAATATTCTAACGCTTGTTGAGGTGTTGCCAAACAAGCTTTTCATCTATAATGCTTACCGCTTGTCGCTTGTCGCTCCTAAACGCTTCCAAATGCTTGTTGCCAAACATGACCAAAAGCATATTAATACATTTGGAAGGATGTGCATATGAAGTTCAGATACATATAAGAAAATTAAAGCAAAAACATAGTATATAAATATTAAAAGCGCAATAGCATAGAAGTATAAAAAACATTCTAGCATATATAAAAGCATGCTAGCATACATGCATATAAGGAATAAAACAGACATATAAAATATAAGAAATAAGACCGTACAAACATATATGAGCCACAAAGGCCTAAAAACATGAAAGCATACACAGGGATGAACTATATATAGTCAAATTGGGCTTACGCACATGTATAAGTCTATGTGAAAGGGGTGTTGCGAAACATGTGTATATACTAGGCAACAAATCTCCATCGTAGGGGCGATCAAGTCAGACATGAACGGGGAAAACCTACTAACCCTATTCCTAGTTATCCACGTGTTCTTATCAGAAGTCATGTCATTGGTTAAGAGAAGCTCCTTCAACTAACTCTTCAAGCCAAGCTTCAGTCTATTTTCATGGCCGACCCCTTCTGTAGGAATAGACATATAATTAAAATTGCTAAATCTTTGTATCACATGTAAATGAGATATAGGTTTAGGGCGATATATATATGTTTGATCACTTATTCCTCAAGTCATTTTATATAAGCTACCAATAAAGTCCATTATTGTATGTGCTTATAGGGAAGACTACATTTTGTAGAAAGATATAGGGCAAATAGCTAAAAAAAAGTACTATACTTGCCACCCTTTCTTCTTCAGGGTAGCGAACAAAATTTTTTGCTTCTGCGGGTAATATACTTTCAAATTCATCCTCTTTAGGGTATTTTCATGAACAGTTGGACATTTTTGCCCCTATTACCCACAAGAGGAAATGGCAAGTATGATACTTTTTTTTATCATTTGCCCTAGTTTTTTATTATGTTAAATTTTGGATATGTATTAAGATAAATTATTTAATGATTTACAATTGTGTTAAATCTATGATAAAAATGTTTTGTTTTAAGTTTACACTATTTACTTATTAAGATAATTTAGTTCCACCAGCCACTTTCATTTGCAAAGGACACGAGTTTAAATAAGTATACGCGTGCATGGCACGTGTGGGGTTCAAATAAGCAGTTTTAACCCTTACCATTTAGGCGGGAAAAGCCGTTACAGCCATTTCATCATTTCATTTGTATATAACACAATTCATTTCACATTTGTAAGCGGTTTTGATTTTGTAATTCTCTCTTGTAATAAACTTCTACAAGTCAGTAAGCCATAACAAATCCCATTAACTAATTCTTGAGCTCAATTCTTATTTGAATCTCGTTGATTCCTGTAAGAGTGTATCAACTGGTATCAAAGCAGTCAATTCCGGCATCTTAACCCATAAACCCAGTGACGAAGCTTGAACCAAATTGTTGGGGGGGCTGAAATATCAATTTCCAATTTCAGGGGGGCCATATTATCAAAACGAAATTTTTTAGCATAAACTTAGTTACAAAATACATAAAGCATGATAAATTTTGGGGGGGCCAGGGCCCATCCCTGCCCCTATGAAGCTTCGTCCTTGCATAAACCTATTGAGTTTGATCGTCGCCGATCAAATTCTGGCCAAAATACATTCGTTTCCCTATCACAAATACGTTACCCTTGTTAATTCTTATTCCGTTTTCTTAGCCAAAACACGTTTTCCGTACGGCTAGTACATTATTTATTATTTAAAAAAAAAGTATCATACTTGCCATTTCCTCTTGTGGGTAATAGGGGCAAAATTGTCCAACTGTTCATGAAAATACCCTAAAGAGGATGAATTTGAAAGTATATTACCCGCAGAAGCAAAAAAATTTGTTCGCTACCCTAAAGAAAAAAGGGTGGCAAGTATAGTAATTTTTTTTAGCTATTTGCCCAAAGATATAACCAACCTTAATTTTTGTTGTCTCTAGTTGACGCTAGTTTAATTTATTAGACAAGACTTTAAGTATAAGATTCAAACATAAAACTTTTGGATTATCATGAAGCTACAAAGGGTGATGTAGAAAAAGTTAGAAACATAGAAGATTAGAAGATCTTCGAATTCATTATTATTTATTTACTTTCATACTACAAAATATAAACAGCACTAAAAGTTTTAAGCCATGTCCCAAATGGGGTTCCAAAGATCCCACACACTGTGTGTCTTGCTTTCATCTGAACTCGATTCAAGTTGACAAAAACATGAGTATGCTCCCATGCAACCTTCATTATGTTTTAGTTCATGATCATTGCCCGGCCAGTAGCAAGACGATATCCAATCTGATATTCTGCTTTCATATGGTGAACAATTCCCAAATGCATTCATGTGGTATGGTTCGGGAGTTTCTGACGATGAAGTTCCAAAAATATCATCCTTTTTATTCATGTAATCAGGGCTTGTGTCATTTCTTGTCAAGATAACTTGTTTCGTGTCGCTTTTGTCTGATTCAAAACATCCAGAACATCCTGGTTCAAAATCTTGTGAGCAAGTGAACATGAAATTTTGAGGAACGTACAATATAAAGCGAAAATGAAGTATTAACCTTGTTGAGCTTCGGATTTCTTTTTTAGATGACTTCTCCAGTAGTTTTTTATCTCGTTATCTGTTCGTCCTGGTAATCTTTTAGCAATTCTTGACCACCTATCAATCCCAAATCATATACATATTATTATCTTTTTTTAGCAAAAGAACAAGTCTTGTCATAATTGTCAATCATTTAAGTTTCACACTGACTGAGTAAACATATAAAACTATACATATACACTCACTTGTTACCCCATTGTTTTTGAAGATCAATGATGGTGTGTTCTTCTTCATGTGTGATCTCACCAAGCTTTAGATTCGGTCGAAGATAGTTCTTCCATCTAAGCCGACAACTCTTTCCACTCCTCTTTAGACCTTAACCCATACATCCAAACTCGTTTAAACTAAATATAGTCCAAACAAATCATTAACGACTAAACTTACCTGATTCTATAGCCAAAGCATCCCAATGTTTTTCACCTAAAGCTCCAACATACTTGGTCAATCTCTCATCTTCTTCCTCGAGCCAAGGCCCTCTACGCAAGGTTTCCACATCAAACGTCACCATCGCATGGAAACAAATGGTGAATGAGTGTTTACCGTGAGCTTGTTGTGTTGTCTTTTGTATATATAGGAAACTTTAAGAGATGGTATGTTGGATAGGGACTTAAGGTGGAAAGCAGATGTGATTGTGGAAGCTCCACCATGTCTGTTGTGACGATTTGAAGTGTTTTTCTATTGGTTTTTGATGGGAGTTTGCGTCACGATCTTTGGTTTGTGCTTGTGCTTTTTAGTGATTACAATCTCTCAAACTCTTATTTTAAAAACAAAAGATATGTAGTAAGGGTATTTTAGTCATTTTATATGATTCGTCCCTGTTATACAAGCAATGTCTCCACGTAGCATTTTATTTCTCTAAATTACATATGCATATACATAGACATATACAACATAAACATGAATATACATGTAGACCTGCAAAACATTGTGTCAAAATGATGCACACAAACTTGCAACCAATACAAATAACAAATCAACGGTACCTAATCTCATCTTCTACGTGGTATGGAGGAGGCTAGATGTAGACAGCTTTACCCCTACTCAAAGGAAGAGAGGTTGCTTCCGGAGAACCTCCGGCCATTTTGCAGGGAGTAAGGATCAAACCCTCGCCCTTGTCTTCAAAGGAGAGGGTTTTTTCCAACCAATACAAATAACGCATAGCAAAGTTCAAAATGGCGTTTTTGAGCTCAATATATAAATGTTGGATAACTAGTTGCATGTTTTTCGGCTTTTCAATATATATTTTCTAAACTTTCACAGATGCATTTTGTCTTCCCACAACAATACTCCATTAGTTCAGAGAGGAGGAAAAGTTGACTTTCCATAGGTCAAATGCACTAATATTTAACATTGATGCAAAGTATTCAAGATCTTGGGAAAACTCTAGTTCCTACATTTAAGCATTGTACAATCAAAACAGAAAATGTTGGGTTTAACTTCGGATAAAGATTCCATATCGATATTGAGTTTATGATGCATAATTTTGACCTCAAAAGTCAAAAGATTTCATTAATACATGTATAAAATATGTGGACAAACCGTTTTCCAGCTGATAAGCATACTAGTGCCGAAAAACAAAGAAATCATTAACAAATCTACTACAAACACTTTTGGCGAGTGTAGGGCTCAAGGATTTAACTCGTACTCATAATAATTATAATGCCGCATGATAAATCTTGATAACAGCGTGTAATCCTAACGATCATCGAATGACTTGTTCATGAGCTCAACTGCTGAATCCATAAACTGCACCACAATGAACAGTATACAAACATATGATGATGCTGTTGCTAGTAATGATAGCAAAAAAAAACATGAGAAGAAACATAGAAAGCCAAAAAAAGAGCTTTACATTGATACTTTTAAAGTAAAACTAAGCTGAAGAACACATAGACATGCACAACTGTGAAAAAGTTATCTTTTAAGTCATTGCTTCAGTGACAAGTACGTGAATGGATGACCGACCAAAGTACTTTACTTTCCATGTTCTTACGCCCATTTTAAATATAAGGATGTGTTTGGTTTGAGGGTATGGGTTCGATAGTATTTAATTATTGTTCTAAAGGTGTGCATTAAATGGGATGCGTTTGATACTGATAGAATTAGGCATCGTCCATACCTGACCTATTGGGTTGGGTTTATAAATGCATTCTCATTCCCATTCATCTTCTTATTGAGCATATGCCCATAGTGATTTCTTAGTGCAAACCAAAGTACCAAAAGGCAAACGCCCCCTTACTTTTTAAAATTAACAATAAGATATTGAAGTTTTTTTTTCATAAACCAATTCACCAAGAATTTACTTGTATTTGAAATATGCTTTTGTTTGTTAAGAAAAACAGTAGTTGAAATATGCTTTTGTTGACCGAGTCAAAATGTATTCCGTCATTACTTTTTCTTATACAATGTACTCCTTCCGTCATTTCGTTTTTATACAGCCAGGAAAAAAATTCAAATAAATGTTCCCAATTTGTCAAAGATCTAAAGTACCCTGTGGTAGAGACTCAATAAGGTAGCCTTTTTGGACCCATATCACAATATTAGTTCCATCAACACATTTGTAAATTGTAACCATGATAAATGGGCTTATGGGAATATAGGTAATTTAAGAATGGAAAAATGCTAAAGCAACAATTGTTCTAAATTCGACTGGACATAGTCCATTGTGGACTTGAACAAACTTTCTTAGAAGGGAAGCATTCTTGATAAGGGACCAATAGCAATAAAAAAGCAAATTAATAGGTGTGTACAAAGAAAGAATACTGGTCTTACCTTTCCAATATTCTTGAGTTCTTTCCCAACAGGTTCCATAAACTTTAGGTCAATCTCAATAGGCCATACCTGTACACATTCACAATGCACGATGAAACTTGAGCATAAGATTGAAAAATGGTAAGCATAAACTTTGATTCAGAGTAATATTGGTATTATATGCCAATATAGAAAACAATAAAAACTTCTGATCAAGCAGATAAGCAGATTCAAGCTTCCGTTTTACATCTCCTGAACTGATAATACAAATGCATATGTCTTAATAGAAAGATACACGAGTTCTACAAAAATGAGACCCACTATGACATCGTTTGTTTTCTCCTATATTGGATAAACGAAACTTATTGTGACTTATATTCTTCTCACATCATATAATTTATAGACAGAGCAAGTGATATAGATAGTCGCAACAAATCAGAAAAGTGATAGTTTACAAAGAACTTTATTTTGTAAACTAATATTATAAGTGAATATACTTCATGTGATCGAACAGAAGAAAACGTCTTGACTTTTTAGGTCAAACGAAATCATTTTTACTTCAAAAGCGATATAAAAGTAAATTTGAAGAAATACAGATGGTAAATTAAATGTATTAGCAAGTACTATAAATAGAAACAAGTTGGTGTGCTACATCTGTACTTCAAATAGTCATTTAAAAGTGACTAAGTTTGAACTCAATAGTCAAAAGGTACTTATGGTGGAAGAGTGGGAACTCTTTATTTCCTAGAGTAACCATTAGATCACTTTAATGACAATTAGATAATGCTAATCCAATGGTAGAGCATTTTGAAGATGCCAATATTACAAGGCCCCCACAGAAATCTTGTAATTGCGTTTTAATTACATTTCCACAAGATACATTAGATAATTCGTTGTCCAAATGTCACGAAATGATGATAATAGCAATGACAAGTAAGTAGCATTTCAAAATCTTAGATGACCGCATACGTTTGATAACGAGAATCATAAGTTCGACCATTCTTTTTCCATGTACATGTTTCTCTGTTTATAATTTCTCAAGCCATTAATCATATCACAAGATTGAAGGAATTCATCACGTTTATACTTATCCATCTTCCTCTTCTAAACTCATAAACAGACAGCTTTAAAACTTCAAAAATAATACATATTGTGTTATGGACCTTTTGATGTATTTACATAACAAGTAACCATTAGTGGTGATTTATAACCTTGTATATCTTAGAACACCAAATCAAGCAAAGTGGGGCGTGTTTAAATGGCATTAGGGTGACTCTATACAAGATCAAAGTTAATACACTGTTTGTTGATGACAAATTATAGATTATAGGGATTAAGTCGTAGAATAGCAATGTACTTTTCAAAGTGTCCCATTGTAGTACGTGTACTTTATTTAAGTTGTAGAATAGCAATGTACTTTCCATAATGTCCTATTTTGGTACGTGTACTTTTTTTAGCTTTGTTTAAGTTGTAGAATAGCAATGTACTTTCTATAAGTGTTCCAATTTGGTACGTCATCCACGTACCAAATTGGAACACTTATAGAAGTACATTGCTATTCTACAACTTTTACAAAGTTAAAAGAAGTACACGTACCAAATTGGAACACATTGAAAAGTACATTGATATTCTACAACTTTAAAAAAGTACACGTACCAAAACGGGACACTTTGAAAAGTACATTTCTATTCTACGACTTAATCCCTAGATTATATTAGCATTGACCATTATCTACAAAACCCATAGAAGTAGAAAGCATTTAAATTTCTTCACTACGCACCACAAAACAAGCCAATGATGAAATCTAATTTCAGCAAAAACATAAAACATAAAACGCTATGGCATAAGACCAAAATAATACTTCATCTGTCCTAGACATAAGGAGTCCATTTTTTAGCTTGCAGATTTGATTTATATAGTTTTAGGCAATAAATAGCATTCAACTTATAAGAAACCGGAACAAATAAATCATGTAAGAAAAAGATTCAAGGTGGAGCAATAATAGAGTACCTTTAATCCAAGAAGTTTAACGGGTGTAACCTGTCCAGGAACAATACAGTCAGGCCCTGCTGCTTCCACTATTGCTTCTGTTCCTAATCCATGTCCAATTGGATCAGGATGCTGCAAAAAACCCATTCAAAGCCCAAAAAAGATTCATAAACGTTCAAAAACCTAAACCACACAAATTTGGAATCTCGCATACTAACAGACGAATGAATTATTTAGCCATTTTCAATCAATTTAAATCCCTCTTGGATCAACTAGGGGGTGTTTGGCACTTGTGTTTTAAAAGTGATTAGAATAAAATAATCAGCCGTAGTAAAAAGGGACCGCAGGAGATGGTGTTTTGACGTGCTAAGCGGTTTGAAGTTATAATACAGTTTGTTGAGTTTTTATTTGAACAGCTTAAGTTTTCTTTCTTCCCAAAATTAGCTTTAACATTATCAAATCACAATGCAGGAGATATTGTTTGGGCAAAGCTTATGCGTCTGAACATGTGGTAATAGTAAAATGATCAAAAAGGACCAACGCTTATAGTGAAGGACTGAAGGCAAAGAAGAAAGAGGACAGATACGGTATAATCGTAAATAAGTATGACCACTTGCAAGGTTTTTTTGTTTTAGCTTATTTCGGTGGCCTTATTAGCCTGTTCATCACAAACAAGCCCATTCTTGTGTTTGGATAAGCTTAATGTGTGGTTTATTTGGGAGGGCTTGGTCTTATCAGCTTATTTGGTCCTTTTATCAGCATAAGCTAATCCAAACACCTTAGCTTATAACTCATTATACTAAGCTAATCCATATACTCAACAAGGGCTTAAGAGCTTATCAACCATAAGTCAAAATTCGCTTATCGAGACAAAAGCTTCGACATCCATTCCACCCAGAAAACTACAAAACAATTTATTGCTTCTTTGTAATGCAACAAGCTGATAAGCTTCTCAAATAACCTTATCCAAACACACACCCTTAATAAACAATCTCAAACAATCCCATATTTTTAACACAAAAAACGTAAATAATCATTTCCAAAACCCAATGCCAAACACACCCTAAAAGGCTAAAACAAAACTTGGGTTCTAAACTGTTTTGGTAATCATGGTTTCCGACCTCTTCAAAACCACCACCAAATGGCCTAGTGGTAAGGTCCTTGACTTTCAAACAAGAGGTTAAGGGTTCAAACCTCGCTAGGCGTATACATTTGGGGGTAGCCAGGCAACGGTCGGAAACGGTCCCGAGATTAACCCGGTGAGTGAGTCAAAAAGGCTCGCCCTCCCTGGGGTAACCTGAATAGGGAAAACCACATCCGTTTACCCGTTTATGGTTTCCGACCTGTTGGCCGACTAATCCAGAGGGTGTGAACCCACCAGGTAAAGCCCTCCTTTTTCAGGAGGTTGGCGAGGGCCACTTCAGAGTTGTTTGCACCCCGCATAAATCGTCTTTTCCCGATACAGGTTACATGGGTTCTAAATTCGACCCCCCCCCCCCCCCCCCCCCCCCACCACCAACTGGCCATAAACTGTAATCACTAACATAACAACATATATAAACAAAACATGTACAAACCTTAATAAGAGAAAGAGCATAATTGGAATAAGGGTTTTCAGAAATAGTTACAACAGGTGTGTAATGGATTTTAGGAAGTGGTTTTATGGCAGCAGAAGGTGCTGCTCTCCATGGTGCATCTTTTTGCAACACACCTCCACCACCTCCTACCACTTTCTTTGACATTTAAACTAAATATCTATAAAAGTGAAATGAAATGGGTTCTTTGTTCTTAATTCTTGTTAAAAATGTTTTTGGATATAAGGATTTGGTGTTTTTGGTTGTTGTTAAACAAGAGGGGGGAGGGGCTTTTGTGATGATTATTTCCTTATCCGGCCCCCAAAGTCCCAAACACACATCTTTTATTTTTCGTTTAAAGACAAAGTTGTCCCTTAACTTGCTAAAAATCATCGTCGGGGTTTGAAAGTTGAGAAAATCGTCACCGTGAGTTTAAACTTTGGTTTTTTGAGGCCAAAGAGGTCCCTTGACCCGTTTTCCCTCGGTCAACGTCCCGTTATCTGTTTTCAAATCCCGTTATTCCTAATAAATGACTATTTTGCTCATATATAATGTCATTCATCTACCTTTTTTATTCATTTCATCCAAACCAAAAAGTCATCCATCTCCCTTACATCTCTATGGAGTCCATCATCTCCCCCATATTACTCAAATCTCCGACGACCACCACAACACCGCCGACGCCGACAATGATGCCCAATCGATCTATCGCTCCAACCTCATTTCCAGAGGTCTCTTACCTTTTATGTCTTTCGTTTTATATGTATTATCCTAATTTTGACCTAAATTACCTGAATATGACATTTTGAATTTGCTTAACTCGCTTTGTTTGTGATCGAGCCTTTACATATATCAAGAATTGGTTGTTTACAATGTCC
Organism: Chrysanthemum seticuspe; assembly: GCA_019973895.1. Classification (NCBI taxonomy): domain Eukaryota; kingdom Viridiplantae; phylum Streptophyta; class Magnoliopsida; order Asterales; family Asteraceae; genus Chrysanthemum; species Chrysanthemum seticuspe. The sequence continues at coordinate 132,861,862 of BPTQ01000006.1, read as the reverse complement.
CATTTTCAATAGAAAATGATAGTTTTACGGTATAGGATTCATTTCTTTTGTGTCAGCTTATAGGATGTCTGTTGTAGCCTTGTGGTTAGTCTTACTTAGGTGTCGTTTGTTTTTTCAGAGCTTTCACCTCTTCATCTGCAAACCATGTTTGCAAAAGAAGAGGTTCATTTAAGCTATTCATCTGCAAGAAGAAGACCGTTTGTTTTTTGTACTATTGAAGTACTTCTTTCCTTTTTCTTCTTTTTCTTCTTTTTCTTTTTCATTTTTCTTTTTCACTAGTATTTTTTGTTCTATTGAAGTAACTTTTTTTTAACTTACGTTTTGGTATTTTTTTACGTTTTCGACCGTTTTTTACATTTTCGTCTGTTTTTTACGTCTTCGTCTGTTTTTTTAAGTTTTCGACCTCTTTTTTAAGTTTTTGTTTGTTTTTATACGTATTTGTCCGTTTTTTACGTTTTCGTATGTTTTTTTACGTTTTCGCTGGTTTTTTTTCGTTTTCGTCTGTTTTTTACGTTTTCATCTGTTTTTTACGTTTTCATCTCTTTTTTACGTTTTTGTCTGTATTTTTACGTTTTCATCTGTTTTTAACGTTTTCCACCGTTTTTTTACATTTTCGTCTGTCTCTTTACTTTTTTTTTTACGTTTTCCTCCATTTTCTATGTTTTCGTCTGTTTTTAACGCCTTCGTCCGTTTTTTTACATTTTAGTCCATTTTCTTACGTTTTCGTCCGGTTTTTTACGTTTTAGTTTGCTTTTTTTTACATTTTCGTTTGTTTTTTTACGTTTGCGTATCTTTTTACGTTTTCTTCCATTTTTTACGTTTTAGTCCGTTTTCTTACGTTTTCGTACTTTTTTTACGTTTTCGTCCGTTTTTATCTTTTTTTTACGTTTTTGTCGGTTTTTTAAGTTTTCGACCGTTTTTTACGTATTTGACCTTTTTTTACGTTTTCGTCTGTTTTTTTATGTTTTCGTCTGTTTTCTTTCGTTTTCATCCGTTTTCGTCGGTTTTCTTACATTATCTTACGTTTGGCTAGGTAAGATAAAATAACGTACAAAAAACTTATAAAATTATATGAAAGCGGATGAAAACGTAAAATAAACATGCGAAAATATAAAAAACGAACCAAAACGTAAAAACGAACGAAAGCGTAAAAAATGGATCAAAACATAAAAAATGGTCGAAAATGTAAAAAAGCGGTAGAAAACGGACGAAAACATAAAAACCGGACGAAAAAGTAAAAAAAAAATTGGTGAAAACGTAAGGAACGGACGGAAACGTAAGAAAAATGAAGAAAACGTAAAAATGGGGCGAAAATGAAGGAAAAAACCCGACGAAAACATAAAAAAACGGACGAAAACGTAAAAAAAACTGGCGAAAACGGACGAAAATGTAAAAAAATAGACGAAAACGTAAGAAATCGGACGAAAACGTAAGAAAACATGTGAAAACGGACGAAAACGGACAAAAACGTAAGAAAACGGACGAAAACGTAAGAAAAAGGGCGAAAACGTATAAGAACGGACGAAAACGTAAAAAGACAGACGAAGCGGAAAAGAGATGTAAGATATTGAGAAAGAGATGTAGGGGTTGTGAAAGAAGAGGTAAGAAGTGAAAGATAATGTCTGAAATTTAGAAGAGGAAAGAAGTGAAAAGAAGCACTTATGTCTGCAAAAAAACAAACATAAACCTCTGCCCTCCTGCAGACAATAGAAGTGAAAAGAGGAAAAAAGTGCTTATCGGGAAAAAACAAACGACACCTGAGTAGGTGATATTTAGTTAACAAAAGGAGCAATTGTTCAGATCATTTAACATATTACTAATTGCAACGATTCTGCACCTTGTTGGTTTTAGTTGTATCTATATTTATATATTGAAATTGTGGATTCAAGAGATACAGTTTTTTACTGTTTTTATTGTTTGTATATCCTCTCATTAACAGAAAGTCATTGATTGCCTGAAGTTGTCTGCAGAGCTTGTGCAACAGAAAACCTACGAGTCTGCAACTAAAGCATTGGGGATTATAGCTGAAGCTTTGTCTATAAGCTGCTATTCGGAGAAGTTATTTAATATGAATGAGAGGCTCTCTTTGTGGTATGTGATGCTCTAGATGATTTATACTCTTCACCAACACTGAATCAACAATAGCTTTTTGTGAGACCAACGGGTAGGTTATTACTTATACATTCTATTGGTTTTGGTATCTACATAGTTTCATATCATGATTGCTTGAAAACTCAATTGACCACCAAAAATGTTTGAAGATAATAGTTTTGGTATTACGGAACTTAGAGCTATTACTTGCTGGTCGATAAAATTGAAAGATTATTGAGCTTTAAGACATGACAAACTACAAAAATATAAACTCTATTATCCAGAATCTAGTTTAAATTGGAAGAATGGGAGAAATACTCATGTATTTTCTTATGTATTTAGTAACCGCCGCTTGCAAATTATCATACTTTGATCTCATATATTTGTGTTGTTTGTTTTTTATGTACAGTTGGCGTGCTCTTCGTCTTCAAAAACTATCTGATAATAAAGGATTAGAGTCTGTATCTCATGATTCATCTGCATTACCTCTAACCACTAAGCCCCGGGATTATCTGTGGTCATTCAACTTTGATGATGAAGACGATGAATTTGATCTAGAAGAACTAGGTAAAGCACTCACTGAAGCTACAACTTTGGCTTTTGCTAGCAAAACCAAAAAACCCAACACTTACCCTGACATTATTGAAAAATGCTCACCAGTTAGCCTAAAAAGTAGAACAGTTGATGACAAAACAACAGGTACCAACTTTTAGGCGAAGTTTATGATACTATGATTTGAATGCTTAATTACTGTGTTGTATGTTTTGAATACAACCATGTTCTGTTATTGATTGCAGTGTTAGCATGCTTTTACATATATACTCAGGAGGAGAATTATTCAAAGAATGTCGCTTCTCTGTCTACAAGCATTTCGTCACTTAATATCAAGGAGAACCAAAGTGATGGTGATGAACAAGCACCCGAGGAAGCATGGGAGGGTGAAATTTAATAATATGACAAAGCTCTCAATGCTGACAGAACCTATCTTAAGTTCAAGAAACGATTGGATTTGCACCTAGAGTAGTGTTTCAAGTACAAGTCGCAGCAAATTTTGATATTTTTAACAACTTTGTGTAGTAGTGGCATGACCCGCAAAAAATTTCTTTTCTTGTGTGGAACTTATGAATAACCATTGTTTTGTACATAAATTCCAAAAGTTGATACTATAAATTTTAATTAGAAGGTTTTTCTGATATGGAGATCTAGGAGACTAGGAGGTTATCTACATTTGAACACATTTCGGATGATTCCTGACCCATTTCACCCACTCGACCCATTGATCTATTTTTTTTAGTTAAATCTCTTATCATGGCCCATATGACCCAATACCCATCAAGATAAACCATTTGTATGTAATTAGATTAAATTTACTGCCTCTACTCTCTATAATAGTGTCATGTGATAATGGGATGATGTGAAATAAGTAATTTAGTGGCGAATGCATTATAAAAGTGGCGTTTCTGAATAATACTAAAGTTCAATATATCTTCTTATTCTAAGTTATCTCCAATGCAGATACTCATATGGTGGGAAGCCGCTTTTGGCGACTACAAAAGCATGAGATCCCGGAAGATGCGAGCTATGTGGTGAATCAAAGCACTATGAAATGCAGCTCAGTGACATGTTTGCCAACACTGAATCAAAAATACTCTCTGAAGACAAAAGGGTCCTTCTTATTAGCTATGTTTTGGTGCTTACTCTCTTTGTTGATAACTTCAAAACAAAATTCTCTGACATAGCTAAAGATCTTAGAATGGCCACTGGTGAATTGAGGCCTCACTTTGAATTTCTGGGCTGCAAGTTTACCGGAGAAAACAACATAACGTCAGCCACTCTTCTTGCTCCTCTGAAGTTCCCGGAGGTTAAGATGAGGCGCCAATGATAAATATGAATTTAAAGGCTTGGTGCTTGTGGTTTGTGCTAGATGATGGGTGATAGCAAAAAGATATTTTTGTTAGTTTATTATGGGTTATCTAATGAACAAATATATGTAGACTTATGTTTATAGAACTCTTGAAAACAGATGAATGACATATATTTTACTTTATATTAAGTTTTGGTTCATCAATATGTACTTCTGTATATTCGTTGCCAAACTTTTAGTTTAATTCACTGATAATGCACTTTAGATTCTTGTATTGTGTCACAACCAGATAATTAAATTCAATGTAATATACGTGCCTTGAATCTTTACAGAGTGTTCCAATAAATTTAATTTAATTTGCACAATACTCTTTTTCATACTAGAATGGTTAAATTTGTAGGTTTTGATATTGTGTGCGGGTATGAAGATAAACAAGAGTTTATGTTTTTTAGTGGAGTGAATGAATGAGATTTGAAAATTGTGATGGTGTTAATTTTAGAGAGAGAAACAGAAATTTAAAGAGAGAAACAAGAAAAAGAGATAAAGAGAGGGTGGTAGTAATGATGATATAACTATTTGATTAACCACAATGATGAAATGACCACAGAAAATGACTAAGCATTACGGGTCATGGGACCTCTATGGCCTCAAAAACCCAATGTTTGGACTCACGGCAACGATTTTCTCAACTTTCGAGCCGCGACGATGATTTTTGGTAAGTTTAGAGACCAACGATATAATTTTGTCAAATTTAAAATTTACCTTGTTTTTTATGTTATAAAAAGTTAATTTTGACAGATTTGACTTTGACTTAATAGAAAAAATAGAATTTAAAAAATCATATAAAAAGTATTTGTTTATGACTAAATAGTAAAAAAACACTGAAAATATAAAATAATAAACTAAAGGTGTCTGCATTAAATCATATTTATTTAAGCACGACTTAATACAAAACTTAAACAAATAAGTCATAAGTAAATAGCTATTAAATTTATTAAATAATTATCTATACTACTTTATAATGCATTTAGGCCTTCTAAAATTAGAAGGCTTAAAAATTCAGACTTTTTTACTTGCTTATTATGGAAAGAATTAAAAAAATAAGATAAAGAGCTTCAATTGAGTGACATGTGTCACTTCTCTAACTAAAAAATAACAAAAATGGAGGAGCTCTAACAAACTAAAATAAAGAGCTCCAATAATGGGGTGACACATGTCACTTCCTAACTAATTAATCACATTTATTTTTAAATTTAAATATATTTTAATCCGTTTAATTTTTTTATGATCTAATTTCACCATATTTTTTAAAATTTTGTGCTCTTTAATTCAACATCCATTTTGATATATTTTTATGAGTTTTCTTTAGTAGTCGGGAAGAAGCGGAGTTGAAAAGAGAGAAACTTACTTGAATTAGACGTAAAAATGAAAAACATTTGTTCGCTATAAAATAGTCATCGGGTACCCGCAGCCGCATTGCGCGGGTACCCTTCTAGTATTATTGAATGGGTGAGGTTATTTATACCCTTTAAATTGATTGTGATAACTTTTTCCGTCTTTAGTAAAATGGGAAAAAAAAATACGGAATATTTGTTGTTTTAAAGTGTAGTATTAGCGAGTAAAGTTATAAAGTTTGATAAGATAAATTATTAAAAGACAAAATATTCTGAAGTGTATTACTCGAAGGTATGATTGAAAAACTTGACAAGACAACAATATTAAAAGAAAAAAAATACGAACACAAAATGATAAAAACTGTTTAATCTTATCAATAAGAGGGTAAAAGAATCGTTAAGAGGGGTAGCAATAACAACATCCTTATTCAATTTAGCCTTTGTCAGCAATAACTTGTGTAATCATCATCATTCATCAATCATAAATTTCAAATGATAATTGTTAAAACATACGCATTAATACACTAATACGCAGTGGCGGAGCCAGAAATTCTAATAATAGGGGGCAATGAGCCGCACAAAGGGTTAGATTAAATGATATGATTTTTCTAGTGGAACTCGAACAAATCGGGTCAGGTTTGATTTAAGGTATTTTTAACGACAAATCGGGTCGGGTTTGATTCAATAATTGTGTTTCTTTATGATTTTTTTTCCTTTAAAATGTCAATCATACGTAGATTTGTTAGGTTTGGAAGGTTCCGGCTTAAAAAGTACCCGACATAGAAAACAAACTCTAAAAAGCGACCGTGGATAAACCAAACATAGAGAAACAAAATAATAACCAAAAACCGGAAAACCCAACTGAGAAAAGAATGAAACCGAATGGTTTCTAAACCAAAAACGCGAACTATTTCGGTTCGAGTTCAATTTTACGCAAAAGTCGAGCCAAATCGAATCATGTTCGCCCTTAACTGATACACGATTTCAGCTATATTAAACTGCTCAAAATTAAGGAGATAACTAAATGAGTAAATGATAACTTCACTATATTTATTCGAGTAATCTCTTAAACTCAAACATCCTTAAAAAATGTATAAAATTAATACACCAACTATATACATTACAGTTTATAGAAAGAAAAAGTATTTCTTTAATGTATTACTCGTATTACTATTTTGTACTAATATAATATAAACTGATAATGAGGATAACGACAAATCCATAAGTACTACAATATGCCCTCACTTTCCCAATTCCCAAGTCCACCTATACTCATATTCATTTGCCAGTATATTTTCACCGGAAAAAACCAGTCGACATCTGAATTTACTCTTTGAATAGTTTCAGTCACTCAAGGTTGAGGGCACCCCGATTTCAAGAGTGAGGGCACCGGATATCATTTCTACTAATTTGACTTTTTTTTCACAGTAACTTACCCTTTCTGCTAGGATGTCGTTGAGGGCATCTCCCCCCACTCCTTCCTACATGGCTCCGCCCCTGCTAATACGTAAATGCTAAGAAGTCACTAGTTTTGTTCTTGAAGGCAGACTAAAAAAAACAAAAATCCTCATTTCCAAATTTCTTTTGATGAAAGCAAACACTAACATGATATATTGGTGGAGTGACAAACTCTCTTAAATGCTATTCGTAATCCGCTTTAAAGACGTTACTTCTTTTTATAAGACCAAACAATTATTTCATGTCTTCACGAGAAGACTATCAACAATTTGTCAACCTTTTATATAAGTCATTTGAACGTCAGTCGTCACTAACCATTGTATGCACAACATTCTTAAATCCTATAAGCGAGGACTTAGTGATAACTTTGTATAGACAACTAATAAAACTAACAAGTCTATGGTCTTTGATATGAAGTGGGTTTAATCATTTTGGGGCCAAGGAGATTAATAAAGAGTTATTACACCTCCTTGAGATGAAGTTCGTCGATTTTAGTTATCAGAACTTAAAATCTCTAAACTAATACACTTAGCTATAAATCACAAATGAAAACTAACTTATTTAAAAAGTTGATATCTCTACTACATAAAAAGGAAAAAAATTGTTCTGAATTTTACAGAGTTGAAACACTTACTTTTTTATTATCAACGATTCCTATCAAACTTTCAAATATTATTATGACTTCAACAAAAGGTTGTATTATTTTCCACGTGTAGCTCCACGTGTATTAATTAAGTGTTTATTATCCTAGTCAGTAAAAAAAAAAAAAAAAAAAAGAAAAAAGAAAAAAAAAAAAAAAAAAACGTAATTTCCCGCTTATAAAGAAACCCTATTTTAGCCCCATTTCATTATCCCCGTCATTCCCACTTTACTCAATTCTAACCTTAATTTCTTATCTCAACTTTACAAGCTAAAATTCATGAAATTGGTTTGAACAAACAAGCGAGATGACTAAAGGTATGCCTTATACAATGATTAATTTTAATTTTTAACTGTATTTATGTAAGACCCTAATTTATTTTGAAACCCTAATTTTCAGGTGAACCGAAGAAGAAAAAATCAAAGAATGGTGTTTTCACCATTTATGTTAGGTACGATGGCATGTTTAATGGTGGACCTTTGAGATACTCACAAGGTGATATGAAAGAAATATCAGATGTTTCTTTTGAAGGTATGTCCTATGAAAACCTTGTGGAAACACTGAAGAGGTTATTTCCAAGAAGTCATTTTTATAGGTTGTATTATTGTAAAACGAATACCCCATTGAAGTTAGGTATAAAGGAACTTAAGTCTGATAATGATTTTTCTGAAATGTTGAAAGCTGGTTATGAGAATTGGTTTAAGATGGATATTTACCTTGAACACATTGATTATGATGTTTTAGATTTACTTGAGATGAAAGATAAGGATGAAAATGTAGAGGATAGTGATGATAACTATTCTAGTGATGAATGTGAGGAAGTAGATTATGTTGACTTTCAGAATGAGGTTGATGATGTAGTAATTAAGGATTTTAGTACAAAAGATCCTTTTCTAAATAAGCTTTCTAGTGATAAGGGTTTATTTAGGACTTATGTTCATAGACAAGTCCCTGTAAGACAACAAGAACCAGAAGAAGATCCTGCCCAGAACACAATAGACCATGTTTATAAGGTTAAAAAAGGTGTAGTTTATCCAAGTTTTAACCCTGATATACCTTGGAATAAGATAGAACCAATCTTAGGTATGAGGTATGAGGACTCTCAACAGCTAAAATTTGCTTTGACCAACTATGGTGTAGCAAATGGCTATCAGTTATGGTACATGAAGAATGATTGGAGATCTGTTTTGGTAGACTGTGGTAGGAATGTTGATGAGGGTAGATGTGCAGGTAAAAAAGGTGACAAAGATAGGTTGATGGCAAATGAGAAAAAAGCTCTATTAAAAAAATGTGAAAATGTTGTGAGCAATAAGGTAAAGAAGAAATCAGTGAAGAAGAAACCACTGAAGAAGAGGGTTAGTGTTGAGAATGATTGTGGAGAGGGTACAAGTACATGATGGAACAAGAAGGTTTCAGCTCTCAAGAAGGGTAATTGATGTCCTTTTAGACTATATGCTTCATGGATGTCTAATGAACACTCCTTTTTAATAAAGTCCCTTATACCTGATCATAAATGCTCAAGGAATTACAACTTGGGTGCTCTTGTGAACTATAAGTGGATTGCAGGCCAGTATGCAAATGAAATCATAGCTGATCCTAATATTCCATACAGAAAAATGAAAGAGGACATTAGAGAGAAATTTATGATACATGTCAGTTTAGGTCAGTGTAAAAGGGCAAAGCAGAGAGCATTATATGATCATGAAGGTGGTCTAATAGAGCACTACACTAAACTATATGAGTATAGGAATGCTATTTTAGAAACCAACCCTGGGCCTACATGTAGGTTGGATGTGGATGAGTCTTCTAATGGTAGTGTGTTTTTCAAAAGGATGTATATTTGTTTCAAAGGGGTAAAAGATGGATGGTTAGCAGGTTGTAGGAAGGTAATTGGGCTTGATGGGTGTTTCTTGAAACATACTTGTAGGGGTGAATTACTCACAGCTATGGGAAGGGATGCAAACAATCAAATGTATCCCATTGCATGGGCTGTTGTAAGGGTAAACAATGCAGAGAATTGGGGTTGGTTTATTTCTCTACTACAAGATGATCTTTCTTTGAATGATGGCCAAGGCATTAAAATAATATCAGATTCTCACAAGGTAATATTTATTTACAAAACAGTTTAATTACAAATACAAGAATTGTTAACTACATTCTCATAACAGTATGTTTTAATTTGAATCAGGGTTTGCTTGATGCTGTGAGTGATTGGTTGCCACATGTTGAGCATAAAAAGTGCACTAGGCATTTGTATGCTAATTTCAAAAAGAAATTTACTGGTGTTCATTATCAAAGGTTGTTCTGGACTGCTGCATCAAGTACATTAGAACAACAATTTGAGTTCTATATGGAGCAAATAAAATAGATTGATCAAAATGCTTATGATTATCTGATTAAAAGAAACCCCAACTCCTGGAGTAGAGCATTCTTTCAATTGGACAGAAAATGTGCAGCATTTGAGAATGGAATCTCAGGGAGTTTTAACAGAGCAATTATGGGGCCAAGGTCAAAACCTATAATTACTATGTTGGAAGACATTAGGCTCTACATAATGCAAAGGTTGGTGGCCATGAATAAGAAAGCATTCTCTTTGGAAGACACCATCACACCAAGTATAAGGAAAACACTGGACATGCTGGAAGATCAACAAAGGTATATAGCAACATAGTAATATAGTTATCACTTTCAATCACACTTTATCTGTTTTAGTTATTGTTGCATTTCTCAGGCATTGGCATGTATATCCTAGTGGTTTCCATGTACTTGAAGTCAGGAAAGGAGATGAGAATTATGCTGTCAATCTACTAAACAAGGTATGTTCTTGTAAGCATTGGGAATTATGTGGGGTCCCTTGTGTTCATCCTGTATCAGGCTACATGCATTTGAGCAAAGAACCTGATATAGGTGTTAGTCATTGGTATAGTCAAGATAGTTGGTTTAGTGCATACCAGTTTTCAATTAACCCAGTTTGGGGATCAAATAATTGGAAAAGGACTAATGATGCACCACCATTACCCCCCACTAGTTAGAAAGATGCCTGGTAGACCACAAAAGGCAAGAATCAAAGAACCAAATGAAAGTAATTCTAATCAAGTTAGTAGGGTGGGCAGAACTATGACATGTACTAATTGTTGGCAAAAGGGCCATAACAAGGCAGGCTGTAAAAATGGCCCACAACCTAAACCTGAGAATGTGAAAAAACAACCAGGAAGAAAAAGAGATACTGGAACTGGTGAATGTGCATCTAGAGCTGGTAGGGGTGGTATAGGTAGCAGAGGTGGTAGGGGTGGTGGCACAAGTGGGAGTGGTAGGGGGTGTTGGTACAAGTGGGAGTGGTAGGAGTGTTGGTACAAGTGGGAGTGCTAGTGGTGTTGGTACAACTGGGAATGCTAGTGATGGTATAGGTAGCATGGTTGCAACTGGGAATGAAGATGATCATTTAACAGAAGAACATGTATTTATTTTAACATCCATTATAGTAATTAATATGCACATGTGATAACATCAAATTAGCCTGATAGAATAGCTGCATCTATAGACTCTAGTGGTGGAGATTAGTATCTTTGTCAAGCCTATGATAGAATACTCGCCATGCCTGAGCAGTTGAGTGATCACCCCAAAAATATTAAACACGTGAATTATGAGAGAGAGTGTGATTTCAATTCCCTTTTCGTGAGGTGCTCGGTTTGGAATTTTCTAGCTTAGGTGATTTTTAGACTCATAACTTCCAATAAATCCTGGGAGATATCTTTTTAAGAATTATTTAAATGGTCTACTTGAGGACAAGTAGAATTCAAGTGGGGGGATATTTGATAACATCAAATTAGCCTGATATTTTATATATCAAATTCCCAGTGTTTATGGCCTCATTTGTATTAATATGGTACTTAATTCGTTCATATTCGTTTATATTTGCATTTCAGGATAAATGAGGCGTTGAAACGGGAAAGATGTGATATAAGGCCAAATATATGTTCTGAAGATTGATTTACGAGGGCCTATGAATTATTTATGAAGGTTACGCCGTAACTACTTAATAAGGTTACGGCGTAAATATGATGCTTTGAAGGATACGGCGCAACTATTTTCTATGGTTACGTCGTAATTATTTTTGTGAAGGTTACGGCGTAACTCGGATATTTAGTTACGCCGTAAATTATAACTTGGGCGCTAAGGAGTTGAAGTCCAGTGGCTAAATGAAGATAATATTTACTCCGAGGATGAAAAGTAAAAATAACAAGTACGATCAGGGACTAAAAGTGACAATTCATATGAAGTTTATTTACTTCAAGGACTTGTTATAAAAATATGAAGTACGATGAGGGGCCAAAAGCGACAACTAGTGCAAATAAGTTTCAAGAAAATGAAAGGATGTTGAAAAGTACGTAACTCATATTTAAGGCGTAATCATATATTTTGGTTATGGCGTAACTTAGTTACGACGTAACTAAATAATTTAGTTACGACGTAATTATTCGAGATCCGGATTTCTTTGCGCCGACATTAGTTACGGCGTAATTAGCCCTTATGGTTACGCCGTAACCATGTCGGGGCCTATAAATACAGCCATAAATCTACATTTTTAAGTATCTCTCTTCACCCCTCTCTTAGGGGTCGATTAGGGCACCACTCCAGGGCATTTTCCAGCAGTCCGAAGCCAGTTTTGAAGGATGAATTCACTCGCAATCATCATCATTATTAGCTCTACATCAAGTAATTTGTATCAAACATTATGTTCAATTCAATTTATGATTTATTCATTTTTGTTGGTATGATTTATTATATGTTTGGCTAAGCACCTTGGTGCTGGCCTAGTTATGATTCTTTAATTGTTTTGTTTGCATTTACTTTACTTCCGTACAATTATTTCTAAGTGTATGCATGCATAGTTTATTGGTAGCCACCCTTGGTTCGGTAGTTTTGAATAGCGGTAGAGGCCAATTGCCTAGGAGATATGACCAACTGACCCTAGGTGAGCGGACTGAGACGGGAAGGGTAAGATATGACCAACTGACGACCCTTTCTACTTGTGCGATTTGACCAACTGATCACCTATCGTTTTGATGAACTTAAGAATTAGGGGGTGAGTGTCTAAGTCCCTAACGGCCGGGCACTAACTATTATAAATCTATCATGTAGCGGTACTTAATGACTCGGCTTAGGGGACCAAGAATAACAGGACTTATGACGGTGCGCCTGATTTCTCCTGTGGTGGCATCTTTGCTGATAGGTTAGGGTGAATTGACCAAATGCTGTCCTCTGGACTTTGACCCCACCTGAAGTAATTGGAAGTAAGTAGACGTAGACATAACTAACTAGGAGGATTAACTAGGTTAGCACTACTCTTCTTCATTGATTACAACTCTTGCCTTTATCTGCTTTCTTTTATTTCCTTGTTTTATTAGTTAGTTTTATTATTTCAATCTTAAAAGCAATTAAAATCGTGACATAGACTTAAGTTAATTTCCAATCCACGTAGCTCTTGGGACGACCTCGGTTTTACCGAATACTACACTACACACGACCGGGTACACTGCCCGTTAGTGCATTAGGGTAGACCATAGGTATAACGAGTAATTATAAATATTAAAACCTGGTCAGTAAAACCTGCATCAAGTTTTTGGTGCCGTTGCCGGGGAGCTATTTAGGATTTTAATTTAAGTTTTTATTTTATTTTCTTTTATTTTTGTTTTTAGTTTTCTTTTTCTCTTCTTTTCTGCTTTTTGTTTGTTTTTGATATTTCAGGATATGGAAGATTCAAATTTTGACATGCTCACTATGGAAGAATATATTGCGTTGACTCGAGTTAACCAATGATCGGGCGTGGTATGCCCTGAATTGAATGATGACATCAACTTTGAGATCAGCTGCCAGTTCATGAGGGAACTTAGACAAAAGCTTTTCGCGAGAACTAATGATGAAAATGCCCACCTGCATGTGCGAAGAGTATTGGAGATCGCAGATCTTTTCCACACTCCAGGAGTCACTCAAGATGCATTAATGCTTAGAGTGTTCCCAATTACACTCACTGGTGCAGCCAGAAGATGGATGAAGATGCTTCCTGCTGGGTCGATCAATACATGGAATCTTTTGGAGAAAGCATTTATTAGAAGATATTATCCTCCTTCAAAGATTGCCAAGAAGATGGAAGAAATAAGGAGTTTCAAACAGAAGATGGATGAAACGCTTGATGAAGCTTGGGAAAGATATAATGACCTTCTTTACAGATGCCCAACGCATGATATTAGCAACCATCATATGGTCCTAATTTTCTACAAAGGTTTAAACATCTCGTCCCGCCAAATGCTCGACTCTTAAGGACCTATTCCTACAATGCCACCTGCACAAGCCCTTAGATCAATTGAAATGATGGCTGACCATTCACGAAATTGGTATGATGGAGCAACCACATGGGCCATAAATAGCAACAGCTTGGATGACATTGGCGACATCACCAAGCAGCTGGATAGACTTGGATGTGATATGAATATGGTTAAAGAAGACATTCATGCTATACAAGAGCATTCTCTACAAGACGAACGCAAAGAATATGAGTAGGTCAGGTATGTGGAATCAAGGAAGCAGTCAAGAAATTCTCGGATAATTTAAAAAGGATGCACGACTCGAATGACGTATGGATTAGGAAATTCAAGGAAGGCGCAGACTTAAGTTTAAAAAATCTTGAAGCTAAGAGGAAAAGCTTGGAGGCTAAGCTTGAAGAGTTAAACCAAAAGGTCCTGGAAAGTAAAAAGAATGCAGTTGGAACTATCAAAGCAACAGTGGAAAAAATGAAAGAAGTCAACAAGGAGCCGGTTCCTCGTGATTTACCTTATATCAAACCCTATGTACCACCTATCCCATTTCCAGGACGTTTGATGACTGTGAGAAAAGAAGAAACAAGCGACGATCAATTGAAGAAAATGGAAGCAAAGAACTTACAGAGTGATGAAGCAAAGCCACAAGCTAATGAGGAATCAACCACAACACAAAATGGTATTACTTCTAACTCTTCTTTTATTCCTAACAATCTTGCTTGTTTTTCTATTCAGGATGCTGAAATTATAGATGAAATCGTGCAACCTATCACATCACCCGATAATGGTTATGTAGCTTCGGCTACGGAACCAATTCTAGTTGATCTTGCAAAGGAATTAAAAGACAAAATCTTGGACACCTCAATGATAAACAAGGAGACATATGAGCCAATTAATCAGCCACGTCACGAGGTGAACCAATCATCAATACCATCAATTAAAACGGGTAAGGTATGGAGGGAAATGACATCTCCTTTCAGGTATGATCATAATTTATCATTTCCCCATACCGTAGCAAATTCACACCCTCATGGTGTTTATTGCTATTTTCACCCACACTTGATTTCAAGTGAGGGGATGAACACCCTTTTACGTAGTAAATAAGGGTGGAGTCAAGCTCGTGACTCGAACAAAAACAAGCGCTTCGTAGGAGGCACCCCATGCATATATTTTCTTTTTCATTTTATTAGGATAGTTGGGTTTTGTGTTTTCTAACCAATGTTGCAGGATACGAGGAAGTAATTGTTGCTGCAGTTTGCTGATCAGACCAGAGTTACGGCGTAATTCATCTTAGTGATTACGCCGTAACCAACTTTTTAGCAGCAGAATTAATGACGCATTAATAATTACGGCGTAATACCATCTCCGTGGTTACGCCGTAACCATTCGCTTTGCAGCTTATGTCAGGTTTTGCTAGTTACGGCGTAACTCTCTCATAAGAGTTACGACGTAACCTTCCTCTGCTTTAATTCTTTCATTTTAAAACACAAAAACCTTGTATTAGTATTTTAAATGAACTTTGTGGGTGTGTTCCCTGTAAACCCTCACGAGACTTCACTCGTTCACTTGGGACACCAAGTGGTTTAAAAGGCTTGTTGCATACGCTAAATGCAACCGTGATTCCTACGAAAGTGAGTTAGGTTTTTCATTTTCTTTTTATACTTGTTGTTTTTCTAGTATGATGCATTTGGTTGTCTTAAGTGAATTCAGGTTATTAAAGTTTGCTCATGAATCTCAAAGCGGGACACGTTTGTTCGCGTGTCTTCGATCATGCCGAGCAAATCCAGGGGAGTTTTCTGTTCCAATTCTAACCCTTCTTATCTTTCATTTATATGCTTAAGTATGACCCAAGTGGGGGGAAGGGATTAGACATAGACACCCGCTTGATTTTACTTGCCCTTATTTTTTCTAGTTTTTGATGAAAAGTGTTTCATTAATAAAATTTTGACATGTTTTTCATTACTTAACTGGATTAATCTAGACTAAGCATACCTACCCTATATTTCTGTGAGGATAAGCCTTTCCGTTTTCCCCTTATACATAATACCATAAAAATGAGTGTGCCGGTGGCTGTAGTAGACTTTAGAACTTGGCCTTGTATATCTTTTCGAGACTATTATCATGAGCATTACACTGAGGTAACTCGGTTTGATCGGTGCAGCTAGGATATAAAGAAATTTTAGGATTAAACCCAAATAGCCCATATATGTATTGTGTATATTGACTTTTCACATCGAATAGTCAATCCCCCTGTTAAACCCTGTTTGTTGCACTCACCATTAGTGCAAGATACCCCTAGATACACCATTCAGAGCCATCCCTTTCATTTTGTTCACCCAATATATGTTGTTTCGTTACACCTATCGCCTAGCCTACCCTGTAGTTTCCTTATGTCCATGGTCCGGGCGCTGTTGGTTAATTTTGGTTCCACTAGTGAAAGTCGCGGGTTTTGAATAAAGGGTTTTGGAAGAAAATCGGGTTTAGATGATAGTTGATCTCAAGTGGGGGGATACTTTTTTATGTTTGCATCATTTATATCCATGTATACCTTGTCTTGCATCAAAAAAAAACATGCAAGCAAGTGTTTTGTCTATAATTAGTGTTTTCGCCTTGTTCAACTGGCGCAAATTTTTACAAATCCGTTTTGTCTTACGGATAAAATTAGAAGCCAGAACATTTCTATCTCGCCTTTCAAATTTTAATCAATATTCGTACAATGGGGACATTGTACATTTCAAGTGAGGGGATGGGAGATAGAAATAGTTGATTTTGATTGAAAATGTGCTAAAATTACCTAAATTTTAATTTTTTTTTATATAGCACATTCTTTTTTTCATTGATGATGAAGGCCGAGTTAATGCATTTATTTTCCTAGATTATGGAGTTTATGAGGCACCACATTACATGTCTTATGCATTAACTCGTGTATTGGATTATTGAAGACCCTTTGACTCTTGACCCTCAATTTTTGCTATGGGATTGAATGCGACTAGTGGTGGGGTGACTGTAGACTTAGGAATCTATTTGTTTCGTGTCTTTTTATTTAGACTCATTAAAATTTTCCCATGCCTTATCCTACCCTTGGTCGTGAATCGAGCTTAGATGAGGAAGCGAGCAATCATTGGTGTCTTGGCTATAGATTTGGTCATGTATCGTTGGTTTTGTCCCCCTCGTCGTAGCTCGTTAGTAATGACAAAATAACCCCATAAGCCTTTATGTTGTGTCAACCCATTGCCTTTTAGAATAGCTGCATCTATAGACTCTAGTGGTGGAGATTAGTATCTTTGCCAAGCCTATGATAGAATACTCGCCATGACTGAGCAGTTGAATGATTACCCCAAAAATATTAAACACTTGAATTATAAGAGAGAGTGTGATTTCAATTCCCTTTTCGTGAGGTGCTCGGTTTGGAATTTTCTAGCTTAGGTGATTTTTAGACTCATAACTTCCAATTAATCCTGAGAGATATCTTTTTAAGAATTATTTAAAGGGTCTACTTGAGGACAAGTAGAATTCTTGAGGGGATATTTGATAACATCAAATTAGCCTGATATTTTATATATCAAATTCCCGTGTTTATGGCCTCATTTGTATTAATATGGTACTTAATTCGTTCATATTCGTTCATATTTGCATTTCAGGATAAATGAGGCGTTCAAACGGAAAAGATGTGATATAAGGCCAAATATATGTTCTGAAGATTGATTTACGAGGGCCTATGAATTATTTGTGAAGGTTACGCCGTAACTACTTAATAAGGTTACGGCGTAAATATGATGCTTTGAAGGATACGGCGTAACTATTTCCTATGGTTACATCGTAATTATTTTTGTGAAGGTTACGGCGTAACTCGGATATTTAGTTACGCCGTAAATTATAACTTGGGCGCTAAGGAGTTGAAGTCCAGTGGCT
Organism: Chrysanthemum seticuspe; assembly: GCA_019973895.1. NCBI lineage: Eukaryota > Viridiplantae > Streptophyta > Magnoliopsida > Asterales > Asteraceae > Chrysanthemum > Chrysanthemum seticuspe. The sequence continues at coordinate 132,844,186 of BPTQ01000006.1, read as the reverse complement.
AAATGAAGATAATATTTACTCCGAGGATGAAAAGTAAAAATAACAAGTACGATCAGGGACTAAAAGTGACAATTCATATGAAGTTTATTTACTTCAAGGACTTTGTTAATACAAATAAGCCGTAAAAACGTTTATTTATATTTTACGATCTTCTAATGTTTTGTCGATAACAAAAGTAAGATCATTTTAAGGAAACAAATAAAATACGTAAATGGTTTGAGCTAATAGTTTTCTAACACACTTACGCTTTCACATAAAACACTAAAACTAGTATAAGTGATTTTATGATTTAGATACATATGTATAACAACTAGTATTTACATATTGGGTTAAACATATACTTAAACTAAGTATACTAAAATGGGTAAAAACTAAGTGTATACTAAATTGGGTAAATACAAGTATATACTAAATGGGTAAATAATAGCAAATGGTTTTGACCCATAACCCATGGTTTTATATATACCACTTAACCAAGTTCATTGTATCCTTAAGATACATTGTATCTAGAAAGAAAACCATGGATCAACCCATAACCCATGACCCATGACCCATAACCAAAAATACCCATGGTCAAAGAGGAGCGTTCCACGGATCCCTGGCTTTGTGCTAGCCGGATCCCAAGTGGAAGGGATCCGTGGGATCCGGGGAAACAGTAGGATTTTTCTCTATAAATAGTGAGCCATTTCTTCATTATTTCTCACCCCTCTCTAACATACTTTCTCCCCTGAGTTAAATCTTACTAACCTTAGATCCAAGAGATCTATGTTTGTAGTCTTGTTTTTGTGTGATCTTTTAGGTTCCTCTTAAAGGCAAGATCACCACCTTTGAAGTCGAGCAAGCTCAAGTCCATGAGTTGCCAAGCTTCCTCATCATCAAGGCTATTGAAGTCCTCTTGTTGATGATCCCTTTCTTTCTTCAAAGAAGCGTAGTGTTAAAGACATTAGTGAAAGATGTCTCAAGTGTCAAGAACAAGATATTAGTGAAGGGTATCTATCGTCTATAGGATAAGCACTTGTGGTAGGTGCTTAGAAGTCAAGATAAGAAGCATTAGTGAAAGGTGCTTAGAAGTCAAGACTTGAAGCATTAGTGAAAGGTGCTTCGAAGTAAAGACACAAGACATTAGTGAAAGGTGTCTTGTAGATCTAGTCAAAGGCATTAGTGAAAGGTGCCTTAGATGTACATTCGATATGGTGTGTTTTCGATGTACTAGATAGACTAGCATTAGATCCAAGGATATTGATGTCCTTGATGATGTTGTAAAGGAGTAGATCTCCTTTGGGATTAGTCGTTGGTGTAGTGTGGTAGTCGTTCCTCCATTGCAATGGAACTAGGTGCTTAGCCTAGTACCTAATAAAGGGTAGGCGACGTTGTGAAGGTGTAGTTCACCTAAGGTGTGAAAGAACTCGGTGGTTAGCCTAGCACCGTATAAAGGGTAGGCGACGTTGTGTAGGTGTGGTTCGCCTTGGTGTGAAAGAACTCGGTATTTAGCTTAGTACCGGAAAAAGGTTAAGCGACGTTGTGAAGGCTTCTCCGCCATAAGGAGATTGGTGTAGTGTTAACAAACTCTCGAGTAGGTGACTCGGGGAGTGGAGTAGGGCAAGGAAGGTGTCCTTGTAGCCGAACCACTATAAATACTCGCGTTGTGGTTTTGTGCTTCTTACTCTTATCTTTTCATTACATATCTTTATATGCTTGTTTATCAACATCCAACACACACAACCGAATAGATTGACATAAGTCAATCCAAATAGTTTAAAAGGAAGTTTTAATTGGTAAAACTATTCAACCCCCCCTTCTAGTTTTCCACAATTTGCATCAGAGCTTCGTTACCAAGTTTCTTGAAGTATATTGTACTTTAAAAACTTGATACGATCCATAGTTAATTGAAAACTACAAAGAAGGTTTTTTATAAAAACAAACACCATGTTTTTCAAAAACTATATGTTTGGATGTTGAGTTGATAACAACATTTTTTTTATATATATATCTTTTCATTTAATTGCACTAATCTTCTTTGTGATGTTGATTAGTTAAAGCTCATACCCACCAAGCTTAGGAGACGCTTGGTAACAAGAATATCTTCCTTAAAGAAGGTATCTTAAACGCTAAGGAGCGGGAATCGTCTAAGTGACATTTGTCATTTGTAAAGACATTCCTAAGTGCACTCGAGGTATGACTTTCCACTTATATCTTAATGATATTAGTTTAGTAAATAAGTGTTATATGTTAGGTATCTATTTGAGTAGATTTTTGTGTTTACACATGATCTACATGAAGCTTTGTTAGGAAGCCTTTTTTCTCTCATACGTGTTATATTTCTCGCGTATAGTCATAGTATATATAGCTTATGTTTTATTTCTTTTAATCCTATAATAAAACAAAAACACGAATTTCAAAAATTCTTCCTTCCCTATTTATAATCCCACTCGACGCCCACTTTATTCAATCCTCACTTTTTCAAATTTTTCAATTTCAAAAAATTCCCTCTCATCAAAAAAAAAAAAAAAAAAAAAAAAAAAAAAAAAAAAACTTCATCTTCCTCCTCATTCCATCTCATCCGAAACCAAGAAGATCCGTCATCAACATGGTTTACATCGCACTCGTGCTCATCGTCCTAACACTCATCGCACTTGTGTTCCCTATGATGAAGTTCACATACGGAGACATTTACTTTGTGTTGTTAATCTTTATTGGGATCATATACCCAATCCTTTGTATCATCCTTAGTATTGAAATGCAATATTATTAATCTAGTTTATCTAGGTTACCTTTATGTGTTTATCTTTCCTTTTGATTTATATGTTTTATTTTTTTTTGTGTTACATTAGAGGTCATGTATGCATGCTAAAAAGAAAATGTAGGATAAAACATATCTCGTGGTATAAAAACTGTAAAACCTTTTATCAAATCTGTTTCTGTTACTACTGATCCACGGATCCCGGAAGATGTACTATCCGGATCCCTTTTGTAAAGGAACCGTGGGATCCGTATTACTGGAAAACAGTTTTCATACAAGATTAAAAACCACTATCTTTCTAGAAGTAATAATCCACTAGAATTTCAAAACCATGAGTTAGCTAAATGCTAAAAACCATTGTTAATAAAAATCTAGTAAAAACGTTAGATTATTATAGGTTGACCATAAACATCACCTCTTGTTAACCCATCACTTCTATAGGTTCAACTATGATGCATGAATACGAGTTTGATTTTTCACTCACTAACGTCTACACCCCGAACATCTCCCTTGAGCCCAACACACCTGGCAATCATGTATGTGGGTTCAATAATCTCGAAAACCGTCACTTCCATGAAGGACGTATTGTAGACACCTCTCTACAATTCGAAGAAGGTATCAATACCTCCTTCCGAGCCATAGGACTAGAATGTCTTCTTGAAATCAACGAGAAGATATGTCCAAGGTTCATAATGGAATTCTTCCGTCAAGTTGAACTCGTTCGTAACGAGGATCGCTCTCTATCTCTTTGGTTTTACATCAAAAACCAAAAGTTCACTTTAACCCTTGGGAATTTTGCTCACATCCTCCGGATTCCAAATCATGAACAATGTGCCTTCACCGAAGATTGGTCTCTTGATTCTCTCTTCAACTTTCGTGAAGAAAATAGTCCATATTGTTCACACATACCCTCCCCGGAAGATTTAAATCGCATAATATGCAAACCTCGACCATATTACTCCAATCCAAACATTATCCATACACGGGATATCCGAGAAGAGTACAAGCCTCTTGCTCTCATTCTACGTGAAAATGTTTGGAGTCTTAGGGGAAATCGAGATATTCTTCCCGCTTGTTGTGCTCACATGTTGTACTGTTTGCTAACACAACAACCATACAATCTCGCCTACTTCTTCGCAAGGCGAATTGCAAATCTTCAAGGCTCCAAGGATAAACTCATCCCTTATGGAATGTTCTTGACACGCCTCTATCACAATGTTATGCACTTCCATCCTCAATTTCAAAGTTCGTTGTACGTACTTGTGAACAAGATGATTGAACCGCTAAACATATCTCTCATGAAGACTTTCTTCATTCTTGATTCCACCAATACCCATCAAACACATAATGATCCTCCTAGCGAAGACACTCAAGGAACCTAGAATAGTCAAATAGGATCAATTCTACTCTACTAATTAGTTATCAATGTAATCCTATCTCTTTCATGAAATAAAACATCTTACATTTGATATCCTAGTTTTAGAACTCCTTTAAACAAAACTTGGAATATAATGCATTGTCAAGATCATTGCATACCTTTAGTAAAGGTTCTGTCTAGCAGATAGACGGATCCCAAATGTTGTACTAAACGGATCCCTACATCTAGGGAACCGTGGGATCCGGCAAAAGAGAAAATGCAATTGCAAGCATTGTATGTCAAACACATCCTTAGAACACCCCACACTAAGCTAAACATAGTGTCTTAAGGTAGATTAAAACTTTATCAGGATAGGTTGATCTTTCTTACTCATTCCAACTCTCATAGAACACACTCTAAGATATTCATAGATCTATCACTTTGTTTTTATCCATCACTCTTCAGCTCTCAAAACTCACACTTCATATTTTTACCCTTCACATCTAAGTTAAAAATCTTTTATAACAAAATTGATCATAAATCAATCTCACCTCAAAATTGATCAAAGTTGATCAATTCCTAGTTTTCCCATCTCAAAACCATTAGGATATTTTCCAAAACACAATCCTAAGTCACAACCCCATCTCTAGGATCATTTAGCTTCAATTGACACTCTCTTCTTTAGTGACATCCTTGCTCATTCATTGGTACTCATGAAAGTTCCAGATCCTTCCACAAAAGACAATCATTAGCTACATCACTCACCACCTTCAAGTACTTAAGCACCTCTTCATTTAAGACACTTATGAAGACTGAAACACTCATGGTGTTATAGGTTTTAGATTTTAGAAACATCATTTCCACTCTTTCATAGCTACTGATAGCCGGATCCCTAGGATTAGCCTAGACGGATCCCTCTGAGAAAGGAACCGTGGGATCCGGATGACAGTATAGGTCAAATCTTGCTAAAACAATCATTTCAACTCATCTTCCTAACTCAAACACTCCATCTCATCTTAAATGAGTTTCTAGATCAGTCCAACCTCTGAAGTTGACTCTTGTGCATGTCAATCATCACATTCCAATGAATCCTAGTGGCTTAAAGCTTAAATGCACTTGCCAAATCTCTTAGTTTATAAAACACCTTGTTAGGACCTCCATAGTCATCACTCTCACTCTAACTTTCAGCTCTTGAAACCATTCCATCATGATAAAAACCCCAAGTAGTAACTTATCCACCAAAGAACCACCCATGAAAAAGGCTCGTGTTATACACGAAATCTCCTCAACCGAATCATCTCCCGTCAAACCAACAAATGAGAGAATCCTTCATCATCCAATCAAACCAATTCCTAAAAGGATAGTACCCACAAAACTACCTATGCCTAACACCACCATACCTCCTAGGCCAAACAATATCATCTCCGCTAAACCATCACCATTAGTTCCTAGAAATATTTCATTTACTTCACCACTATCATCACCACACCTCTACAATTTAGAGGACTTGCCTCCTAGGCCGTCTCATCCGCTTCCGCCGACAACATTCTCCTCATTAGGAGGAATAATGGTTCAAAATCAAGGTGTTGAGTCAACACTTGTTCCGGCTCCCTTTTCGCCGTCTCCATCATATAATCCTATATGGATTATGAGAAATCATCAAAGTCAACCACCCGACCATATGGAAGTTGACACTTCCTTACCACCACCATCATTCTTGGTCGAGGCATTCTCAAATGCACCTCCACCAATCCCTCCATCGTTTGAAGCCCCGCAAGCCGCTTCACTTGATCCTTCGCATCAAGCCATTTTATTTCCTCCACCACCACTACCTAGCCATGACAAAGATTGCTATCATTGTCAACATGTTGAAAGTTTGATACATGAAGTACGAGAAGACCAACGTTTCATGTTCTATCATCTCCTCGAACGTTTCGACGAGATCAAACCTAAACAAAACTTGAGCTAGAAGATTTTAGTGGTGTCCTAGCATCAAGCGTTGGATAGCCTAGAAATTCCTAGTCATGTATTGTCTATTTTCTTATTTTTAGGGTCATGTATATCATAACTCTTGTTTTATTAAATGGAATTACATGCTACTTGTTATTTTTATGAGAATATGTATTCATATCTCATTTATGTGATAACATTACTTGTTATATCACCTTTGCTGATTTTAGTCATCAGCCAGACGGATCCCTCAGTATTGCCTAGACGGATCCCTACTAGGAGGGAACCGTGGGATCCGTGAAGTCAGAAAGTTTTCTTTTAACTTAAATCACATTTGCAGGAAATTGTGAATTATACTTGTTTTCTAACCCTTGTTTTGCAGTTATTCAATTAACACATAAAGAATTTGACATCCTAAAGCTAGGGGGAGCTTGGTATCAAAACAATACGTTGCAAAATTACTTGCAACCTTTGATTTAAATTTCATGACTTCCCGTTGCAAATATTGCAATCATCTAGGGGGAGCACACCCGTCACATTGACGTAATCTTTTGCATATGATAGTTGCAAATGAACTAGATTAGAATTAGTTTCTTGACGCCCTTACTTAGGGATGGACTCGTCAAGGGGGAGTAACGACGAGATCCTTTCCCGTTATTTTCTCTCTATTTTTTTTTCTTTCCTTTCACATGTTTTTCTTAAAAACGATGTGTTGCTTTCTTTCAAACACTTTTTGTTTCGACAAAAAGGGGGAGAAGAAAGTAAAAACAACAAATTCAAACTTTTACGAATTTTAACTTTTCCTTAAAATAATCTTATGTTTTGTCATCAACAAAAAGGGGGAGATTGTTAATACAAATAAGCCGTAAAAACGTTTATTTATATTTTACGATCTTCTAATGTTTTGTCGATAACAAAAGTAAGATCATTTTAAGGAAACAAATAAAATACGTAAATGGTTTGAACTAATAGTTTTCTAACACATTTACGCTTTCACATAAAACACTAAAACTAGTATAAGTGATTTTATGATTTAGATACATATGTACAACAACTAGTGTTTACATATATTGGGTTAAACATATACTTAAACTAAGTATACTAAAATGGGTAAAAACTAAGTGTATGCTAAATTGGGTAAATACAAGTATATACTAAATGGGTAAATACTAGCAAATGGTTTTGACCCATAACCCATGGTTTTATATATACTACTTAACCAAGTTCATTGTATCCTTAAGATACATTGTATCTAGAAAGAAAACCATGGATCAACCCATAACCCATAACCAAAAATACCCATGGGCAAAGAGGAGCGTTCCACGGATCCCTGGCTTTGTGCTAGCCGGATCCCAAGTGGAAGGGATCCGTGGGATCCGGGGAAACAGTAGGATTTTTCTCTATAAATAGTGAGCCATTTCTTCATTATTTCTCACCCTTCTCTAACATACTTTCTCCCCTGAGTTAAATCTCACTAACCTTAGATCCAAGAGATCTATGTTTGTAGTCTTGTTTTTGTGTGATCTTTTAGGTTCCTCTTAAAGGCAAGATCACCACCTTTGAAGTCGAGCAAGCTCAAGTCCATGAGTTGCCAAGCTTCCTCATCATCAAGGCTATTGAAGTCCTCTTGTTGATGATCTCTTTCTTTCTTCAAAGAAGCGTAGTGTTAAAGACATTAGTGAAAGATGTCTCAAGTGTCAAGAAGAAGATATTAGTGAAGGGTATCTATCGTCTATAGGATAAGCACTTGTGGTAGGTGCTTAGAAGTCAAGACAAGAAGCATTAGTGAAAGGTGCTTAGAAATCAAGACTTGAAGCATTAGTGAAAGGTGCTTCGAAGTAAAGACACAAGACATTAGTGAAAGGTGTCTTGTAGATCTAGTCAAAGGCATTAGTGAAAGGTGCCTTAGATGTACATTCGATATGGTGTGTTTTCGATGTACTAGATAGACTAGCATTAGATCCAAGGATATTGATGTCCTTGATGATGTTGTAAAGGAGTAGATCTCCTTTGGGATTAGTCGTTGGTGTAGTGTGGTAGTAGTTCCTCCATTGCAATGGAACTAGGTGCTTAGCCTAGTACCTAATAAAGGGTAGGCGACGTTGTGAAGGTCTAGTTCACCTAAGGTGTGAATGAACTCGGTGGTTAGCCTAGCACCGTATAAAGGGTAGGCGACGTTGTGTAGGTGTGGTTCGCCTTGGTGTGAAAGAACTCGGTATTTAGCTTAGTACCGGAAAAAGGTTAAGCGACGTTGTGAAGGTTTCTCCGCCATAAGGAGATTGGTGTAGTGTTTACAAACTCTCGAGTAGGTGACTCGGGGAGTGGAGTTGGGCAAGGAAGGTGTCCTTGTAGCCGAACCACTATAAATACTCGCGTTGTGGTTTTGTGCTTCTTACTCTTATCTTTTCATTACATATCTTTATATGCTTGTTTATCAACATCCAACACACACAACCAAATAGATTGACATAAGTCAATCCAAATAGTTTAAAAGGAAGTTTTAATTGGTAAAACTATTCAACCCCCCATTCTAGTTTTCCACAATTGGCATTAGAGCTTCGTTACCAAGTTTCTTGAAGTATATTGTACTTTAAAAACTTGATACGATCCATAGTTAATTGAAAACTACAAAGAAGGTTTTTTAAAAAAACAAACACCATGTTTTTCAAAAACTATATGTTTGGATGTTGAGTTGATAACAACAATTTTTTTATATATATATCTTTTCATTTAATTGCACTAATCTTCTTTGTGATGTTGATTAGTCAAAGCTCATATCCACCAAGCTTAGGAGACGCTTGGTAACAAGAATACCATCCTTAAAGAAGGTATCTTAAACGCTAAGGAGCGGGAATCGTCTAAGTGACATTTGTCATTTGTAAAGACACTCCTAAGTGCACTCGAGGTATGACTTTCCACTTATATCTGAATGATATTAGTTTAGTAAATAAGTGTTATATGTTAGGTATCTATTTGAGTAGATTTTTGTGTTTACACATGATCTACATGAAGCTTCGTTAGGAAGCCTTTTTCTCTCATACGTGTTATATTTCTCGTCTATAGTCATAGTATATATAGCTTATGTTTTATTTCTTTTAATCCTATAATAAAACAAAAACACGAATTTCAAAAATTCTTCCTTCCCTATTTATGTTCAATTCAATTTATGATTTATTCATTTTTGTTGGTATGATTTATTATATGTTTGGCTAAGCACCCTGGTGCTGGCCTGGTTATGATTCTTTAATTGTTTTGTTTGCATTTACTTTACTTCCGTTCAATTATTTCTAAGTGTATGCATGCATAGTTTATTGGTAGCCACCCTTGGTTCGGTAGTTTTGAATGGCGGTAGAGGCCAATTGCCTAGGAGATATGACCAACTGACCCTAGGTGAGCGGAATGAGACGGGAAGGGTAATATATGACCAACTGACGACCCTTTCTACTTGTGCGATTTGACCAACTAATCACCTATCGTTTGGATGAACTTAAGAATTAGGGGGTGAGTGTCTAAGTTCCTAACGGCCGGGCACTCACTATTATAAATCTAGCATGTAGCGGTACTTAATGACTCGGCTTAGGGGACCAGGAACAACATGACTTATGACGGTGCGCCTGATTTCTCCTGTGGTGGCATCTTTGCTGATAGGTTTGGGCGAATTGACCAAATGCTGTCCTCTCGACTTTGACCCCACCTGAAGTAATTGGAAGTAAGTAGACGTAGACATAACTAGCTAGGAGGATTAACTAGGTTAGCACTACTCTTCTTCATTGATTACAACGCTTGCCTTTATCTGCTTTCTTTTATTTCCTAGTTTTATTAGTTAGTTTTATTATTTCGATCTTAAAAGCAATTAAAATCGTGACATAAACTTAAGTTAATTTCCAATCCACGTAGCTCTTGGGACGACCTCGGTTTTACCGAATACTACACTACACACGACCGGGGTACACTGCCCGTTAGTGCATTAGGGTAGACCATAAGTATAACGAGTAATTATAAATATTAAAACCTGGTCAGTAAAACCTGCATCAACATGTTAAACAGCTTTTTTAGTAATTATTTACTTGTTTAACAGAGATACCAAATGTAATTGGATGAAGAAGCATTTAGAGAATGTATGGAAGAACATTTTCAAAAGGAGAAAGAGATGGCTGAGACAAAAAAGACAAGAAGAATTTTTAGAAAAAAAAGCAGTTGTATGATGAGCATGGAATAGACATGGACATGGACTTAGACATGGAAGAATGACCTTATAACAGAGTCATTCCACAACAACTTGTTCTTGCAAACAATCCTTCACATCCAACCCAAGAATCTGTGATACATGATGCACAAGATCCACCAACATCACCAGCAGCATCAGAAGTTGATACAGTAAAAGGCAAAACAGTTGATACAACCACATCAACACCAAATGAAACACCAAAGAAGACCAGGAACATGAACAAGTGGCTCCAGAAAGCATTTGTCAATGGTCAAAGGATTTATCACAAGAATCGTGGCAGATCTGAAAGAATAAAAAACTGCAGATGAGGAAAGCATATCAGTTTGACCAAGAGGGAACTGGTTCTACTCCTGATAAAGCATCTGCAGTATCTGATTCTGAATAACTATTTTTTAATTGTCTGTAATGAATATTTAGGAACCTAATCTGCATATTTATTGGTTTGATTTTGGACAGTAATGGTGGACCAAAAAACAATGACAGTAGTGGTGGACACAAAAGCATGTGAGCACATGCTTTGTGATATCTTTTGTAATGACCATGTGGGTTGCTTCTGACCATCTTGAAAGAATCAATATATGCAGTATTTTAGTCTCATTTGATGCCTTTCTTTAATGAATCAGTATATGCAGTATCCATATATGAATCATGCTTCTCTTTATTGCCTTTGCAAAACATTACAATTTATGCACACAAGTACTTTTCTTTTATGCGTTTTGCAACTGATCTATGAACATTATGTATAGCAAAGGCTTTTCTTTTATGCTTTTGCAACTGATCTATGAACACAAGTACCGGTGTTCATTATCAAAGGCTTTTCTTTTATGCTTTTGCAAATGATCTATCAACAACATGCTTTTCTTTTATGCCTTTTGCAACTGATCTATGAACATTATGTATAGCAACTGATCTATCAACATCATGTATAGCAACTGATCTGATCTATCAACAACTGATGTATAGCAACTGGGAATGTGTAGCAACAAATCTATTAAAACATTAGATTTCATTACATACCCCAATTGTCATTGACAAAACCTTACATTTGATTACATACTACAACTATTCTATCCCCAACTGATCTACTAAACTGATCTGCTACAACCAAAAGACATCAAACCTTACCCTATTACATTAAAACATAAACTAAGCCAATACAAGCATGATCACAATTGATTTCCAAATTAAACAACTTTTTTAACTTTTCTTCAATTGAACCTTTAGTTGCTCCATTTCAACAGCAAGAACATGAACTTTTTATTGGCTACTTACTTCATTTTGCACTTCAACCCTTTGATTTGGTGTCAAAGCCCTATACATCTCATACAAGTAACCTTTGTACCAATCATTATCCAACTCAGGATCAGACCAATCCCATTTTGTACAATTCCTTACACATTTTTCTGTAAATAACAATATATAAGCTTACCATAAAAGAGTTAAACAGGGAAGATTCAAGCTACTTACATATTTGTTAGGGCAACAAAGAAAATGTCTAGCAGGGTTTGATGGGGTCCAAGAGGTGAGAGACATGACAGGAAGCTCGCAATTGCACTCATTTGGAAGGTTACCATGCTTTGAAACATTGGAAGAAGATGACGACATCAAGCAATTAGGTTAGAAACTAGGGTTTATTAATTGGGGATTTGTGTTTAAGAATTGGGGATCGTGGGTATGTTAGGTTAGAAACTGGTTTTAAGAGGGTAAAGTGTTAGGGTTTAAACGGGTCGGGTTCTAATAAGGGGGTAATATGTGACGTGGAAATTAATAATAATTAAAATAAATAAAAAATATTACGTGGAATAAAGATATGGAAAGGTTGTTGATATCAGGACAAAGAAAATAAGTTTTGATGGCTTAAATGTTGATAAAAAAGTAAGTGTTTCAACTCTGTAAAATTTTGAAAGTACGTTGTTATTTTATAGCTTTTACCCTACACTAATACGTAAATGCTAGAAAGTCACTAGTTTTGTTCTTGAAGGCAGACTAAAAAAACAAAAATCCTCATTTCCAAATTTCTTTTGATGAAAGCAAACACCAACATGATATTGGTGGAGTGACAAACTCTCTTAAATGCTATTCGTAATCCGCTTTAAAGACGTTACTTCTTTTTATAAGCCCAAACAATTATTTCATGTCGTCACGAGAAGACTATCAACAATTTGTCAACCTTTTATACAAGTCATTTGAACGTCAGTCGCCACTAACCATTGTATGCACAACATTCTTAAATCCTATAAGCGAGGACTTAGTGATAACTTTGTACAGACAACTAATGAAACTAACAAGTCTATGGTCTTTGATATGAAGTGGGTTTAATCATTTTGGGGCCAAGGAGATTAATAAAGAGTTATTACACCTCCTTGAGATGAAGTTCGTCGATTTTAGTTATCAGAACTTATATAAAATCTCTAAACTAATACACTTAGCTATAAATCACAAATGAAAACTAACTTATTTAAAAAATTGATATCTCTACTACATAAAAAGGAAAAATTGTCAAAGTTGAATTGTTGAATGTTGAAAAAATTGTCAATGTTAAAAAGTTGAAACTATCTTATAAAGGAATACGATTTAATATGGGCAACATTTAAAAGGGTGAAACTATTCTTAAAAAAGAAACAGTTTAATTGGGCTCTTATACATTTACGAGGAAATGATGACCAAATCTTCTAATTGTTGGTAACTATGTTCAAAAGAGGTAAAAAAAAAAAGAAAAAAAAATGTTCAAAAGTTCATGTGTAGATTTTGTGTCACAGTTTCTTACAAAGTTTAAATCTTACTGGTGGTTCCAGATATGTTGTTGTGGTGATACTTGAGAAACCCGAATCCGTTGGTTGGTTTGATGGTTTTCATTTTGTAGCTCTGTCATTGTCGTGAGGTTCACTTTAGATATGACGTTTATTTGTGTGCTTCTAATATCTTTAATGGTCATAGTGTTTGATACGGAGTAGATCTTCAAGGTAATTCCTTTGAGATCTCGTTCAGTATCTGACATGAATATAATATATTGGAGGTTGATTATTATTTTTAAAACATCTATTCGAAAAGAAATGAGACACATGGTGTTCATAACCGAGGCTAATGACTTTCTTAAGCATTTTGTGTATGTTTTTTAATCAGGTAAGTGAATGTTAATAATGGTCTTGAATTGTTTATGTTCTTGAACTTTATTTTAAAGAAGGTGTTTGGGGTAATTTTTATGATACTGGGAGTAATATTTAGTTTGAGGTAGTTTTCGGCTAAAAAATATTATTATTTATTTTCAATATCTTAGATTTAAAAGTTACACTTTCTTTGATGTTTTGAATAGATTCGACAATCTGATAAGGTTTTAAAATGTACCTTTTTGAGGGGTCGTTTAAGCCCTTATTTGATCACTTTTGTATCCGTTATTACTTAATATCGTTCCTTTTCACTTTTTAGGTCTCTTGAAGGCAAATTGCTGTAATGGAACTTATTTGGACGAAAAGGCGCGGATATACGAAGAAAATAGCCAAAGTCAAGAATCGAGACACTCAAGGTGCTGAAATACAAGGTGACGGCGTCACTGCTTAACTGCGACACCTTCGGAGCACTTTGTGACGACACAGAAGCCAAATTTCTTATTTTCAAGTGACGGTGTCAGGCTTTAAAAGAGTAGGCCGTCGCAACTCAGACGACCTAGATTTGATCCAAACGGCGTCAGAAGCTGAAGAGGACGGCGTCACAAGCACAAGGTGACGCCGTCGCAAGACTAACGTGGCCAAGAGGAAACCCTAATAACGGCGACCAGACGGCGTCACAAATCAAAAGGTGACGCCGTCACAAGCTGCAACATGCGCGCGAAGTAGCTGATACTGTTTTGGCCATAACTTTTGCATACGAACTCGGATTTAGGTGATTCAAAAGCCCACGCGACCGGAACGAGAAAATCTACAGTTTGGTGAAAAAGTGGTCGTGACCCTGTCACTCTTTAGGTGTGACTCCGTCGCTCTTTGACGACAGAAAAGCTGTGTTTAAATATAACATTATAACTTCACTTTTTGTAAGCCCTAAACCCTAAGTCCGATTCCAGGGTTTAGGTAGGTGTTTTTCCAGCCACTTAAAGGGTTTCAAACACTCTATAAACATCGTGTAATGGTTTGTTTGTTAATCCAATCCTATGGTATGTCTTCAATTATCATAATTGTTGCTTGCTCTTCATTAATTATGCTTGGCTAATTCACCTTGTGTTTGCTTATGATTGTATGAAACTTGTATATAATTAATTAGATCTTATTGATTTCTTAGTGATGCTTGTGTCTATCTTCATCATTGGGGGTGTGACAATTTTAATGAGTCTAATTGGTTTAGTTTATAATTCTTGCACCATACTGTCTCTTGTTTGATTGGTTGTCTCTTATCTTAATTGTAATTAGCTTAGGAGTGCGACTAGGCTATCGTTGTGTTTAATACTTGATAAATCTTTGATAGTTTATGAATGACTTAGTGGATTTCGTTTACTAAACCCAAAGATAACCTTAAAGTTAGTTTATGAATGACTTAGTGGATTTCGTTTACTACACTTAAAGGTGACTTTAAAGAGTTAGGGAATGCACACCTTACGACCTTAGAAAACACAACGCGTTAAGAATAAGGACATGACAATTCAACCATCAATAGGACGTGACAATTCAGTAGGTAGAATTAGATAGCTAGCAAGGAGTAATACATCATAAGTAGATATGTTAGCCTTAATAGTTTTTATTAGAAGTGATGGTCATTCACGATTAGGAACTTTGTAACGTGTGTTAGATATCATGATAAAATAGTCATCGGGCTCGTGGATTGGGCTAAGCTAATTGGTTAAAAGTTAAGCTATGCTAGTCACTTATAAGCTTATGTCTCCCAAGCCCAATCCAAGTCCAAATCGTGGCCTTTGCCAAGCCCATTAGGGTATTATTGTAAGGAACTATAAATACCCCTCAAAGTCTCATTTGAGGGGTGTGCTTGAGTGTGTGTGTGTGTGTGTTTTCTTTCAAGTAATACAACTTTATTGTTTCTTCTTTTCTCTCTAACATACACGGTTCATATCTTAAGTCACCATCTTTCTCATCCTTATTTCTAAGCTTTGTTTGTGTTTGTGGTTAACGTGTTTCTACGCGTATAGTGATATACGTGTTGGGTTTGTGATAAGGTTGATAAAAGTAAGGTCCTACAATTGGTATCAATCGCCTAACAATGGTTTAGGAGTGTTTTGGTTGAAGTTTTTTTGTAGTGTTACGCGTAGCTTCGTTATCAAAGTTTTCACGCTTAAAGCTTTAATTTTTGCACTTAAAAATTCAAGATTCTTGTGGTTTAAGGTTTATTTGGTGCTAAAGTTTCAGTTTTTTGCAAAAAGTTCGAAGCTTTACGTGTTCTTCTTCATTTTTAAGCTCGTATTTGGTTCATTAGTCATTTCTACGCATAAGCTTTCTAAGCACTTTGGGTGAAAAAGGTCAACATTTTTGTGTTATTCGAGTGTTTTTAAGGCTATCTGTGCAAGAGAAATTGTTTGAATCACTAGAAATTTTTTACGCGTAGGTCAAAACCCTAGTTCTACGCGTAAGAAAAGTCAACGTCCTCTGTCTACACATAACTTTCTACGCATAAGCTTTTGGTGCAGATTCTTCAAGCTATAACGATTACTCAGTGCTTCCCTCACTTGGATAAGTTTGTGGAACACTTCGACTTTTGGATATCTTTTACACCGTGATAGTGTAAAGGATTTTTGGGCAAAACCCTAATCTTACGCATAAGCTTAGACTTACGCGTAGAACACTTTACGCTTAAGTATTTTCTTACGCCTAAGCTTGTCTTACGCATAAGTAAATCTTACGCATAAGTTTTTCTACGCCTAACTTTAAACTTACGCATAAGCATTTCCTACGCCTAAGGAATCCTACGCCTAAGCCATCCTACTCGTAACTTCTTCTGGCGGGAAAACTTGAGTAAAATTTAAATTTTTGAGGAGACTAAACGTTCAATTTTTACGCGAGATTCAAATTTTGGTTTAACTGTGAAAATTTTGGTCAAAAATTCAAATTTTTGGGCCTAAATTCAAAATTTTCGGGTCAAAATTGTCATATCTCAAATTTTTCATACGACCTTAGAATTGATTTTTATAGTGAATTTCAAATTTTGGGCAAAAAAAATTTTTCGACTAAGAACCAAGGTTACGAGTACGTGATAAGGTTTTAAAAGGTACCATTTTGAGGGGTCGTTTAAGTCCTTATTTGATCACTTTTGTATCCGTTATTGCTTAATATCGTTCCTTTTCACTTTTTAGGTCTCGTGAAGGCAAAATGCTGAAATGACACTTATTTGGACAGAAAGGCGCGAATATATGAAGAAAATGGCCAAAGTCGAAATCATGACACTCACAGTCGCTGAATGTAGAAGGCGACGGCGTCAGGAGATATTTGCGACGCCGTCGGAGAATTGTTGCGACGGGTCAGAACTCAAAACTCGTGTTTTCAAGAGACGGCGTCTAGTGTGAAAGAGTAGGCCGTCGCTACTCAGACGGCCTAGATGCGATCCAGACGACGTCAGAAGCTGAAGAGGACGGCGTCACGGACATAAGGTGACGCCGTCGCAAGGTTAACGTGGCCAAGACGAAACCCTAATGGCGGCGACACGACGGCGTCACTAAACATAAGGTGACGCCGTCGCAATTGTAATCTTATATATAGAATCCGAATTTTTCAGTCTTTGTGTGGAGAGTCTTTGGAGTAAAAACCTAAAACCGAACCTAAGGTGTCTTGTACAGTATTTTAGGGTTTTTAACCCTATCTTACACCAAGATAAGTCTTTGCTTCATTAATTCAATTATGTCTTTGATTATTTGTGTGTATGCTTGCATGTTCTCCATGTCCGGCTAATTTATTTGTGTGTTTGCTTAGGAAGTATGAAACTTAATTATTAAATATTGATTGGTTGTTTCTTATCTTAGTTGATTAATGATCTAGTAATGCGATAGGTCATTCGTTGTGTACTTAATGCTTGATTCATCTTTGTGAACCCTAGAGTATGATTACCTGAGTGATTGTAGTCTAAACCATCCGAAGAGCGCCTTAGAGTAGGAGTCTATAATCTCTAAGTGGGTTTGTAGACAAGACCCTTTGGTAAGTTCAAAGAGTTAGGGAGAAACGCATACCCTACAACTTTAGAAACACAACGCAACTAGGAATAAGACGTGACACTCAACCATCAATAGGAGATAATTAAGGAGTAATACAAACTAAGTAAACACATCTTTAAACTATCATACGAGCACACATTAATTAGACATAGACTCCCACAACCTTAGTTTAGATAATTAGATAATAGTAGAGTAATCGGTAGAAATACCAACCCCCCCCCCAAATCCAATACCCGAGATTCGTACCTTTCCATTTTCATAAAATATAAAAAGATAAAAAATAATCTTTCTCAACCTTAACCTTAGCGTAGTAACTCCCTACTAGCATTCCTATTCCCCTAGAGAACGATATCAATACCCGTGGCTTACCCTAATTACTACACTACAACGATTAGGTTCACTGCCTAGGGTGTTATAAAACTTGCTCGAAGAAAAGGAAGTTTCCTTGACCCCGAACGACGCGTGTAGCGTTATCAAGTTTTTGGCGCCGCTGCCGGGGAATAGAATAGCTAGTTAGTAGTCCACCTCGTTTAGGTTCTTTGCTTGATTCCCATCAAGTAAATTTTTCTCATTTTTAGCTTTCTCGTAGTCTATCCCCCTTCTTCGTGACCTTTGTTCGTAGTCCCATCACTTTTCATCATGGAAGGTGATAACCAACCACCACTCATCAACCCACCACCAAATGACCCGCCAAGAGGCCGTACTCTTGGTGAATACTCAAGACCAAGCCACCTAAGCTATAGAAACACCATTGAGCTTCCTGACTAAGCCCGAACTATGGCCCTGCGATCCGACACCATCCGGTTGGTGCAAAACGGATGTGCATTCCATGGACTTCGTTCCGAAGATCCTAATCAGCATCTTAAGGATTTCCTTAAAATTGCGGATTCCATCGACCTTGATGCTACTACTCGGGAGACCACGCGTTTGCGTCTCTTCCAATTCTCTCTACGGGACCAAGCTAGTAATTGGCTTGATGGACTTCCCGCCGGATCCATCTCAAGATGGGATGATCTCACCACTCATTTCCTCGCCCAATTTTTCCCACCGGAGAGAACTACCAAACTTAGGAATGACATCTTGATGTTCCAACAACGTCAAGGCGAAACTCTGTACGAGGCGTGGACTCGATTTAAGGAATTGCTCTACAAAGTCCCTCATCACGGCATCGATCTTTGGCTTCTAGTCCAAATCTTTTACGATCGTGTCAACTTCTCAACTAAGAAATCCATCGACCAAGCGGCCGGTGGTAAACTTAGTAAACTCACCGTGGAAGAATCATGGGGTACAATAGAGGACCTTACCCTCTATGAAAATGAATGTTGGAATGACCCCCGTGAGTTGTCCAAAACTGATAAGACAGTCTCTTTGCCTCCCATTGACTCACAACCTTCCAATCGTAGGATGCTCGAACTTGAAGATCAAGCCAAATTCCTAATGAACTCCTACGAGACTCCTAAGCTTGAGCCAAATAACTTAGGAAAATCCTACAACAACCCTCCAAACATCGGAACTTCCACTAGTCTTGAGGGAATGGTGTCCAAATTCATGTCATCTCAAGAAGCTCGATTGACGCAACTTGAAGCCGATTTCAAGCAACGACAAAGCGAGATGACAACCAAGCTCGACACCCTCTTAAAAGCCTTCAATGGACATAGGGATGTAATACAGAAAAAAATGGCGGAGATGATGGACTCAGTGAAAGAGTACACTAAGACGAAGATTCCCGAGAAGGTGCTAGTGAGGAACGATGAGCACGCCACCCCCACTTTGTCTATTAACGCCATTTCCATTTCTTCTGATGAGGATGGAGTAGTTGAGAAGAAGGAGCCTGAGAGCAGCAAGGATGGTAAGGATAAGAATGAGGCTCGGACTAATGATGAACCCAAATTAATCAAGCATTACCTTAAGCATGAGATCAATAATAAAACAATCATTAACCAAGTGAAAAACTTTAGGTGCAATGATGTTCTTAGGAAAGCCCTCTTAGGTGAAGTAGGAGAGGAAGAGTATGACACCATGCCTATTGGACCTATGTATGAGTCGATTCTGAGAAAGCCAGTAACTAAGAAGCAAGAGATCTCTGGGAACTTTGTAATTCCATGTAGCATAGGTGACTTAGAGAACCTAAATGCCTTGGCCGACCAGGGATCCGATGTAAACATAATGCCGCTGTCAGTCTATAATAAGTTGACTAAGGAGGAACCGACCAAGACCAATCTTAGACTTTCCTTAGCAAATCATTCATATGTTTATCCCATAGGAATAGCGGAGGATGTCTTAATTGAGGTTGCCAATATTGTATATCCGGTGGACTTCGCAATTGTAGACATTGAGGAAGATAAAAACCTGCCATTAATCCTGGGAGCACCTTTCCTGACCACCGCCAAGGCAACCATCAAATGCGGTGAAGGGATTATGATACTCAAAAGTGGAAAAGGACAAGTTAGGGTACCTATTGTTCCGAGATATCCTTTGAAGATTATGGAGAAGGTAAAAGATATGAATTCGCAGGTCTCCAATAATGCCGTTCAGAAGAAAATGGTTGAATGGGAAAAAGGGCTTAGAGAATTCATGGTTCAAGGGTTAAATGCGACATTGTGGAAACGTGATAAAAAGTTAGGAAATAACTATACCACAATACCACAAACTCAAAAGAACCCTAAGGAATTTTTGAATGGAGAAAAGGTGCTTTTGTATAAATCAAGAATAAAGGCATTATGGGGAAGGAATAAGCCAAGATGGTTTGGACCTTATACGGTGAAAGAAACTAATCTAAAACATAAAACCGTTATCATAATAGACGATGTTGGAAGAGAATTCACGGTGAGCATACAACGTCTACAACCTTATGATGAAGGCTTAGTGGAAGAAAAGAAGGACGGCAATGAAGTCACGTAGGGGCACGACTTCGAGTCTAGCTACAAGACTCATAAATAAAGAAAAGCGCTTCGTGGGAGGCAACCCGTGTTTAATTGTTTGTTTGTTTGTGTGTCATATATCTTTTCATTGATTGTTTATTCTCATGTTTGAATTTGTGAAAATGCTTTATTTTGTCTGTAACCTCGTCTTAATTACATATAAAGGTATTTTACAAAAAGGGATAAGTGTAGGGAGGATTACACACGTTTTAAAAAGAACGTGAACATGAGAATTACAATTCTTGAAAAAGATATATATGTGTGTTTGTTAGAGTCAAATGCTTGTATCGAGTCATAATGGATGTTTTGCAGGAAATTTTCCAGATTCTAAAGATATAAATTTTCCAGAATTTTTTTTTTCAGAAAATCGCAGACTAGTTTCTGTCAGGATAACCTGACGGCGTCAGGATCACAACCT
The DNA here is from genome assembly GCA_019973895.1 of Chrysanthemum seticuspe. Classification (NCBI taxonomy): domain Eukaryota; kingdom Viridiplantae; phylum Streptophyta; class Magnoliopsida; order Asterales; family Asteraceae; genus Chrysanthemum; species Chrysanthemum seticuspe. The sequence continues at coordinate 132,823,431 of BPTQ01000006.1, read as the reverse complement.
GACGGCGTCAGGAGGAGTAGAAACAACTTCTAACTTTTTCTCGTTTTCTGTGCTACTTATAATTTTTGGAATTTTTCAGGTCTTAATTTTCCAGAAAATCTGCAAACATCCATTCCACAAGCATTATATCTTATTTAAGTATGGAATTACATCTTGTTGTGATTTTTCTTTGTTCGGTTTGATGCGTTGGGTTGTTTGTTTTCTTCAAGTGTGCAGGTTTAGTTTGTCAAGAAGAAGTTACATAAGATTGGAAGGAGCTTTTCACGCAATTATTCTTCTTGAAAAGAATTTAACCACCACTTTACACGGATCCTACCGAGCTAATCAGGGGAGTATTAGTTTCTTTCGTTTTTAATTACCTTCTTTTATCATAACTTTGATACTTTCGGGGAACATTGGGGACAATGTTCAGTTTAAGTGTAGGGAGGGAAAATAAAACGGGAACTTTGAAACTATGCTTATCCTTGATTTTTTGCTTTGTCCAATTGTGATTGTGTAATAAACCATGAGAAATGTCGGTTAGGGTAATTTTGGCACCAAATTAAAAATTTTTCATGACATATAAGAGTGGGCCATTAGTCTTAACAAAAGCGTCTCATGGATAGGAAGTTATATGACTAGCACAAAAACCCTTACCACCCAAAATGTGAGGATCGCCCTTAGATTAGTAGGAATTAAAGCATTCATCTTTAATGCTTAGAGTGTGAACCGGTGGTATATTAGATTCTAGAACTTGTTTTGTGATGCATTCCGAGATCGCTAGTGAGACTACACTTGTGTAGTTAGGAATAACTAAATGATAAGAGGCATTAGGAAAACCCTTGTTTGATACCTGTAATATAATTACTTCTTCCACATCGGTTGAGTAATTCCCCCACACCCTTTGCGTTGTACTCATCTTTAGTACACGATACCCCTAGTTAACCCCTCAGAGCCTATCCTTTTCGCGGTTCTCGTGATATTTCGGTTTTTCCGGAATATCAACGAAGAGCATTGTTTACACCCCACCCCCAAATATACACCCAAATCGCCTTAGCCTACCCCTTATGCACTCACTTTTAGTGCAAATGTTTGTTATCACCCTTAACCCTTAGTTCAATTATCTAGTTGCTTGCATAAGTTGCTAAGTCGAGTCATATCCTTTGTATACAGTTTTGGGATGATTGGGATTCATGGGAAAAGTTAAAGTTTATGAAATGACGGGAAGGGAACGTTAAATTCAAATTCCCTTTGTTTGCATAATAATGTACCCCAAGTGTTTTGATCTTGTCAGATCGGGTCAAATTAGTGTTAGAGTAATAAAAACTCAAGTGTAGGGATATGCTTATAAATCCCTAGTATTTTGATGTTATCTTAGAGGATGGTAGAGTAAAAGTGTATGAAAAAAAAAAAAAAAAAAAAAAAATCGAAAAAAAAAATAGAAAAAAGAAAAAAAAATAGAGTAAAAAAAAAAAAAAAAAAAAAAAACATACGGGCTACCATCCTACATCTATCTTTTAATTTATGTTTGTTTATTTCAGTTATCTAGAGTTTAGAGTGTCGAGTCTTGGCTTAGCAACGCCATTCTTCATATGCAGTTAACATAAAGATTTTTGACTTACCACCACTAAATAGCCTATCCCACCAAACCCTTATTTCCCTACCGTAAACCTAACATTACAACCCTTTAAAGACCTCTTTGATAGTCTTTCCTAGGTGCTTACGCCAAAGCGATGGAGGTTTGATCTATTCTCAAGCTTATGGTAATCTATGTACTAGGACCGGTTAATGAGTGTTTATCTTCCATTTCCTATATTGTTATATTTCATTTATACACCTGAGAGAGATGTGAGTATCCAAACACCCCATGTGAGGTGCTAGTATGTAATTTCCGTGCTTGTTATGACTTTTGCGGGGCTTATATGTGTTGTGGACCGTTTTGAATTAATGCTGAATGACCCCTAACTTATAAATTAATTGGCTAAAAGCACATTTGCTTGAGGACAAGCAAATAACAAGTGTAGGGATATTTGATAAGGTTTTAAAAGGTACCATTTTGAGGGGTCGTTTAAGTCCTTATTTGATCACTTTTGTATCCGTTATTGCTTAATATCGTTCCTTTTCACTTTTTAGGTCTCGTGAAGGCAAAATGCTGAAATGACACTTATTTGGACAGAAAGGCGCGAATATATGAAGAAAATGGCCAAAGTCGAAATCATGACACTCACAGTCGCTGAATGTAGAAGGCGACGGCGTCAGGAGATATTTGCGACGCCGTCGGAGAATTGTTGCGACGGGTCAGAACTCAAAACTCGTGTTTTCAAGAGACGGCGTCTAGTGTGAAAGAGTAGGCCGTCGCTACTCAGACGGCCTAGATGCGATCCAGACGACGTCAGAAGCTGAAGAGGACGGCGTCACGGACATAAGGTGACGCCGTCGCAAGGTTAACGTGGCCAAGACGAAACCCTAATGGCGGCGACACGACGGCGTCACTAAACATAAGGTGACGCCGTCGCAATTGTAATCTTATATATAGAATCCGAATTTTTCAGTCTTTGTGTGGAGAGTCTTTGGAGTAAAAACCTAAAACCGAACCTAAGGTGTCTTGTACAGTATTTTAGGGTTTTTAACCCTATCTTACACCAAGATAAGTCTTTGCTTCATTAATTCAATTATGTCTTTGATTATTTGTGTGTATGCTTGCATGTTCTCCATGTCCGGCTAATTTATTTGTGTGTTTGCTTAGGAAGTATGAAACTTAATTATTAAATATTGATTGGTTGTTTCTTATCTTAGTTGATTAATGATCTAGTAATGCGATAGGTCATTCGTTGTGTACTTAATGCTTGATTCATCTTTGTGAACCCTAGAGTATGATTACCTGAGTGATTGTAGTCTAAACCATCCGAAGAGCGCCTTAGAGTAGGAGTCTATAATCTCTAAGTGGGTTTGTAGACAAGACCCTTTGGTAAGTTCAAAGAGTTAGGGAGAAACGCATACCCTACAACTTTAGAAACACAACGCAACTAGGAATAAGACGTGACACTCAACCATCAATAGGAGATAATTAAGGAGTAATACAAACTAAGTAAACACATCTTTAAACTATCATACGAGCACACATTAATTAGACATAGACTCCCACAACCTTAGTTTAGATAATTAGATAATAGTAGAGTAATCGGTAGAAATACCAACCCCCCCCAAATCCAATATCCGAGATTCGTACCTTTCCATTTTCATAAAATATAAAAAGATAAAAAATAATCTTCCTCAACCTTAACCTTAGCGTAGTAACTCCCTACTAGCATTCCTATTCCCCTAGAGAACGATATCAATACCCGTGGCTTACCCTAATTACTACACTACAACGATTAGGTTCACTGCCTAGGATGTTATAAAACTTGCTCGAAGAAAAGGAAGTTTCCTTGACCCCGAACGACGCGTGTAGCGTTATCAGTACGACTTTCAGCAACACCTCAACCGAGCTTAATCTTCATCAACAACAACTCCTTTATCGTTGAATCGATCCTACATCAACTTTATCAGATCATACCTTCATCAATGGCAAATCAACAAGACATTCATGCAGCCGGTGCCGAAAACCGTCCTCCTATGTTGGAAAAAGGTGGTTATCTTCAATGGACAAGTCGAATGCTTCGTTACATCAAGACAAAACCTAATGGAAAATTGATGATCAAATCCATTCCGGATGGACCCTTCATACCTCGACAAGTCCAAGACCCTGGAAATGCTGATGCAACACCTCCCGTCCCACCATTTTTTCGTCTTAAAAAAGAAACAGAATACTCTGAAGAGGATCAGAAGCGAGTCGAAGCAGATGGCATGGCAATTCATATTGTCCAACTGGGTTTACCAAGAGACATCTTTGCTGCTGTAGACAGTTGTGAAACTGCTTTCGATATGTGGGAACGAGTTAGACGACTTTGTCATGGAACAGAAATTGGTCAACAAGACACAGAGAACAAGTTGCTAACTGCTTGGGAGAAGTTTACATCTACTCCAGGAGAATCCATTGAATCCTACTATGGAAGGTTCTGCACTTTAATGAATGGGCTGATCAGAAACAAGTTGACACCCAGAACTATCGTGAGCAACATCAAGTTCTTGAACAATCTACCAGAAGAATGGGGACGATATGTCACTATTGTCAACCAAACAAAAGACTTACATCAAGTGAACTTTGATCAACTCAACGATTTTCTGAAACAAAACCAAAATGAAGTGAATGAAGTCAGACAAGAAAGATTAGCAAAGAATCATGATCCATTGGCACTCATTGCAAAGACTCAAACTCCAGTGAATACACAACAACAAGCTTCATCATCTTCCACTAACAACAACTTGCAGCAATACATCCCTCAACAACAAACCTATCCACCAGACCAACAACATTACCAGGAACAAGGAATCACTGATCTTGAAATGGAACCAGAAGAAGCTTTGTCTCAAGTATTTTCTTTATTGGGTAAAGCATTCAGAGGTCGCTATTCCACACCAACTAACAACAACCAAAGGATTTCATCAAACACTCGCAACAGGCAAATTGCACAGCCGGGTGTGAATATGGGTCATCAAAGACAAATGGTTGGAGTTATTGGGAATTAGCAGGGATATGCTACTGGATTTCGCATGGGTAATCAGGCGGTTCAGAATCAGGGTAATCAGATGGGTCAGAATGTTGGGAATAGAGCAGTGGGTAATTAGAATGGGAATGTTGCAGCTCCAGTCGTTGGGAATTATGGAAATGTGAATCAGGGTAATCAGGTTACGTGTTATAACTGTCAAGGATTGGGTCACATGGCAAGGAATTGTCCAACTAAGCCGAAAAAGAAGGATCTTGCGTATCTTCAGAAAGCTATTATGTTGGTACAAAAGGAACAATCTGGACTTCAGTTAAGTGCTGAGGAACATGACTTCATGGCTATTATGGATGATTTGGAAGACCTCGAGGAACTCAATGCAAACTGCATCTTCATGGCAAATCTTCAGGAGACTAAGTACGACACTGATTCTGACGCACCTCCTATCTATGACGCCAACGCAGTATCCGAGGTACCAATCACTGATCCATGCTATAACAATGTCATATTTGATGTGTTTACTCATGACGAACAGCATTCTGTGACATCAGCACCTACTTATGATACATACCAGGACAATCCGAGTTGTAGCAATACTAACTCTAAGACTCCAGATGTGGATCCTAGTGGAGACTGTGTGGCACAAAATACTGAGACTGATGAGGAAACACGTGCTTATTTTGAATCATTAATCAATAAATGTGGCATTGAAATTGAGAAAGTTAAAACGGTCAATCGCGAAGTTAAGGCCGCGAATGCTAAATTGACCGTTGAGCTTGAGAGTTACAAGGAGAACGCAAAAGCCTTTGAATTTCAGAAAAACAAAGAATCAGAATTAGAAATTGGTTATCGAAATTTGGTTTCTAAAGTACAACTTTTGCAAATCAAGTATAACACACTTGATGTGAATTTGAACTTAAAAATTAAATCTTTAAACAAGGAAATTTCTGATTTAAATAACCAACTTTCGAAACAAAAAGAAATGTTTTCTAATCTTGAAAAAGAGAAGAAGCAGTTGATTACTGATTTTTCAAAACGAGAAGACTCTCTTCTTGATGAAATTCTTGATAAAAATGAGAAAATCCAAACTTTGGAAAATTTGCTTCTTAAAACGGGTCATTCTGCTCAAACAATCAAGATGCTTTCTAATCAAGTAAATCCGCGTTTTCATACTACTAATAGAATGGAACTTGGTAACGACCCTTCTTCGTTCCTCAAGAAAGCTCAGAAATCTCAGAATGTGTTAAACAATGGAAATGTTTTACATGAACCCATTATTGTTCGTGATTCTCTTGAAACGTTAGAACTATCTGAGGAGAGTAGATCAAAAATGAAACAAAAGAATCCGGAAATCAAACCTATTGATTATAACAAATGGAACAAAATTAACGGAATTACTTTTGTTAATCAAAAAGAAAAGTCAAAGTTTTCCATCACACCAAGTGTTTCAAACAAAGAGTCAACACCTGTTTCAAAATCTGTTTCAAAACCAGTTGTTGTCTCAAAATCTCTTTCGAACATTGAACAAATGTCTTCAAATAATCCTTTTAACACAAGTGATGCTAGAAGTATTTTAGACAATGTGAAAACTAGAATTGCGGGACTTCAAGAGACTGTTAACACTAAAACCCGTATTACACCTAATAACTGGTTTTCTAGTTTTGATATCGAACAAAGAAAGTTTTTTGAAACAGAAATTGCCCCTCAGCTGAATGCCATCAGTGCAAGGGTAATTCATTTTGAACAAGCGTTTTTGAAAGAAACAGTTGACTTTGTCAAGGACCATAAATCCCTGGTAAAGCAAGCTAATGACTGTGTTGAACAAATCAAAGTTTTGGAAAATTTAAATGACTCTCTCTTCGAAGGTGTTCTGACTACTGATATTATGTCCATCATTTTGCAAACATATTCTGTTGAAGATCATGAAAGACTCTAGTCTGAGACCTCCAAAATTGTTTCAAAATATGAAAAAGCACTTGAGAAACTTGAAAAAGAAAATGTCTCATATTTTAAACAACTTGATCGAAAAACTGAGGAATGCAAGTATGACAAATTGTCGTATGAGCGTGCCTACAATGATATGAAAGCAAAAAATGATCTTTTGAGGGCTCAGCTGGAATGTCAAAAAGGAAAGGCAGTGGATACTGTGATTAAAAAACCATTGACTGCGGAGAAAGCAACTGTTCCCAAACCGGTTTTAAAACCAAAAATGTCTGTTTCAATGCCTCCTCCAAAAGTCAATGAGAAAAAGGATTTATCAAAACCAGTCAATCCACCTGCCTTGCCTAAACAAATTGTTGATAAAGGAAAAGCGGTTATCGAGAAACCAAAAGTTTTAGCTCCTGACCTTTTTAAGATGAGTACCACTAATGCGTCTGCCTCCACATCTAAAACATATGGAACAAACGACATAAGTTTAGAAAAGCACTCTAAAGAGACTAGGAAAGCCGAAACCACTTCTCTAGATAATCATGTGAATCCTAATGAGTGTGCCTTACCTTCTACAGGACTAGGAAGAACCTCTAAGAGCAGCAGACTAAATCCTAAGAGCAATACAAGGAACAATAGAGTCTCGCTTGCCTCTAAGAGTAGTCGCTTGAATAAAGAGAAGAAAGTAGAAGAACACCCTAGGAATTTACCGCTTTGTAATAAGAAAGATATTTCATCTGAATGTAATGAACCTATGAAATCTGCTAAGTTTAATGAATCTGTTGAATCTGTTTGTTTAACTTGCAAAAAATCTTTAACTAATGTTCATGATGATTGTGTTTCTAAGAATGAGATTGTTAAGCTTGTTAAGAAGAATGTTCCCAAAGAACTTATGCTAAACGAATAGGAAGACTAGTCGCGAGACTTAGGCTTTACACTAATGATAGGGAGCATAATGTTTACTTTAGGGATGACATTTGGAAACCCACAGGTAGAACTTTCACACTCGAGAATGGTAGAATGAGTGATGCACCTGTCTTACCAATAGATGACTTCTATGAGTGTGATCAGGATTTTACCTCTAACCCAAAGGAACCAAAATCAAAACGGTTTCCAAAATCTTCTTCTTCTGTTATTGGCAGGTTATCGAAATATGTCTTTGGATCATCGACTCGGGTTGCTCCAAGCACATGACCGAGAATCTGAAGCTGCTGATCAATTTCTTCTGGCAATTCATGGGAACCGTACGTTTCGGAAATGATCATGTAGCAGCTATCATGGGTTATGGAGATCTACCTTTTGGAAATTATTTGATCTCTCGGGTTTACTATGTCCAAGGGTTGGGACACAATTTGTTTTCATTCGGGCAGTTCTGTGATGCAGATTTAGAGGTTGCTTTTAGGAAAAATGCTTGCTTCGTTAGAAACTTAGATGGCACTGATCTCTTAACTAGGAATCGTGATACAAACTTGTATGCTATCGACATCAATCAAATGGCCTCTTCATAACCAATATGTCTTATGACACGAGCATCTGGAACTCAGTCCTGGCTGTGGCATAGAAGGTTATCCCATCTCAATTTTGACACCATCAACAATCTTGCCAAAGACAACATCGTCAACGGACTTCCAAATTTCAAATACACCAAGGATCACTTATGTCCATCATGCGAACAAGGAAAAAGCAAAAGAGCATTATATAAACCCAAATCCGTACTTAGTTCGGAGGCAAAGTTGCATATGTTGCACATGGACTTATGTGGCCCAATGAGAGTTGAAAGCATTAATGGGAAAACGTATATCCTTGTTATCGTCGACGATTATTCGAGATATACATGGGTTAGGTTTCTAAGATCAAAAGACGAAGCACCAGGCATCATCATCACCTTTCTGAAACGTATTCAAGTACTTCTTCAATCTCCAGTAAGGGTTGTAAGAACAGACAACGGCACTGAATTCACAAATCAGGAGTTAAGAGCTTATTTTGAAGATGTTGGAATTACTCATCAAACATCAGCAGTTAGAACTCCACAGCAAAATGGGGTAGTTGAAAGAAGAAATAGAACTCTTGTGGAAGCTGCTCGCACAATGCTAATCTATTCTAGTGCACCGTTATTTCTATGGGCTGATGCTGTTGCCACTGCTTGTTTCACTCAGAACCGATCCCTAATCCATCCAAGATTCAATAAAACCCCATATGAGCTTGTGAACAACAGAAAACCGGATATCTCTTACTTTCACGTGTTTGGCGCTTTGTGCTATCCGACGAATGACAGAGAAGATCTTGGAAAACTGAAAGAAAAAGGTGATATTGGAATCTTCATTGGATATTCTGATAACTCGAGGGCATTCAGGGTGTATAACAGAAGAACTAGGAGGATCATGGAGACGATGAATGTGAAATTTGATGAACTTTCACATATGGCTTCTGAGAGACTCGCTCTAGAACCCGTACTAAACCAGCAGACTTTTGGACACATCAGTTTAGGACTCGTACCTCAAAGAGCTCAATCAACTTTGTTTGATAATCCTAAAGAACAAGAATGGGAGAATTTCTTCGAGTTAATGTTTGATGAATACTATGGTGGAACTTCGACAAATGCATCAAACCATCATTCCGCTGCAACCGCTCAAAATCATCCTCCACCACCAACAGAAGATGCATCTACAACGGTCGAAACCAATGCACCAACTCCATCTACATCATCTACATCTACTCAAGTTCTTGCACCCGTTCTACCAGCAGTTGATGAGCAAAACCAAAACCAGAACGATGCAACGTTAGATGACGACTTATTTGAAAACCCGTTTGCTACGGAATCAGCTGAATCTTCTTCAAGCTTACGAGAACCATCTAACTCGCATACGTTTAACCAACGGTATCCTTCTACTCTGAAGTGGACAAAAGACCACCCAATTGAACAAGTTATTGGTGAACCTTCAAGGCCAATTCAGACGAGATGCCAACTTGCCACCGATTGCGACTTATGCATTTACCTTTGCTCAATTAGCAATATAGAGCCAAAGAACATTCGCGAGGCAATGGCAGAACCCGCATGGATAGAAGCGATGCAGGAGGAACTTCTCCAATACCGTCTACAAGACTCTTGGGAAATGGTTCCAAGACCAATTGACATTCGCGTCATTGATCTCAAATGGTTATGGAAGAACAAAAGGGATGAAGAGATGACTGTAATTCGCAACAAAGCTCGTCTTGTGGCCAAAGGATACAGACAAGAGGAAGGGATAGACTTTGAAGAGTCATTCGCGCCAGTAGCTAGACATGAAGCAGTCAGGATATTCTTAGCCTATGCAGCTCACAAAAACATCACGGTTTATCAGATGGACATTAAGACCGCGTTCTTGAATGGAACTCTGAAAGAAGAAGTGTACGTGAGTCAGCCAGAAGGCTTCATTGATTTGGAACATCCAGACTACGTCTACAAACTCAAAAAGGCAATCTATGGTTTAAAACAAGCTTCGAGAGCGTGGTATGACGAACTGTCTTCTTTCCTTATCCAAAACAATTTCACCAAAGGAACAGTTGATCCTACCTTGTTTGCACAAAAATGCAAAAATGACATTTTGATTGTTCAGATTTATGTGGACGACATCATCTTTGGGTCCACTAATCCGAATCTTTCAAAACATTTTGAAAATCTCGTGAAAAGCAAATTTGAAATGTCCATGATGGGGGAACTAAAATTATTTCTTGGTTTACAAATACATCAGTCCCCTCGTGGAATTTTTATTAATCAAGCTAACTACACAACTGAGATTTTGAAAAATCATGGTATGGATAATTGTGATTCAGTCGGAACACCAATGGTAACTTCACCAAACATTGGAGCCGATTTGTTTGGGAAACCTATTGATCCGAAGAAATATCGGAGCATGATTGGTTCTCTCATGTATCTTACTGCTAGTCGACCAGATATTCATTTTGCTGTTTGCTTATTAGCACGGTTTCAGGCAAAGCCTACCGAACTGCACCTCAAAGAGGTTAAACGGATATTTCGGTACCTGAAGACATCCATTCACATGGGACTTTGGTATCTGAAGGAATCCGGATTTGATCTAATTGCCTTTTCAGATGCGGACCACGCAGGTGATCAAGTTACAGCAAAAAGTACATCCGGAGGAGCACAATTTTTGGGTGAAAAGTTAATAAGTTGGTCTTCAAAGAAACAAGATTGCACTGCACTTTCAACCGCCGAAGCTGAGTATGTGTCTCTATCTGCGTGTTGTGCTCAAGTTCTATGGATGAGAACACAACTCACAGATTATGGCTTTACTTTCGATAAAATACCTATGTATTGTGACTCGAAAAGTGCCATAGCCATATCATGCAATCCTGTTCATCACTCAAAGACTAAGCATATCAGAGTCCGCTATCACTTCATCAAAGAGTACGTCGAAAATGGTACTGTTGAAATATTTTTCGTGAAGACAGATTACCAACTCGCCGATCTATTAACTAAAGCCCTTCCAAAAGAAAGGTTTGAATATTTAGTTCGACGAATTGGAATGCGAAGCCTAACCCCTGAGGAGTTAGAACGTCTTCTCGAATCTTCTTGAAAATGATTTTCCAAAAAGCTTCGCTGTAAATATTTTTGAAAAACAAAATACAAAATTTGAAAAACCAACAAAAGCAAAATATAAAAATATAAAACTTTCAAAAATACAAAAACAATATAAAATCAAAAATCCAAAAATATTCTTCTACGACATGTCTCTTGTATAATCGATATTCTGTACGTATCTAGAAATGTCATTCAACAATGATACGGGCATGTACAGATGCTTGAGCGAGAGTTCTTTAATTTGTTTTCTAAAACATGTCGTTTCTCAAAATTTCTTCATAAAATGGCTTTCGTATACATCAGTACGAAACCCGGACCGAAATGATGACTTTTGATTATTTTTTCAAATGAAAACTCGTGTTTTTTTAACGAAAATCACTAGTGTACGCTTCAGTGCACTACATTTAAAAATGGTGAGAAATCATCATCATCTTGAGCACCTTTTCAAGATTGTTCAAAAAGATTTTCAAAATATTTCAAATATTTTGTGCTCAAGATAACTCCCTCTAAACCCTTTAATTGATTATGCTTTATTAAAGGGGTAGTATAAAACAAAATGTTCCAAATTCATGCTTAAATCAAATCCGTTTGTCTCCCCAAAAGATTCTAAAATGTTGTTTAATCCATTGATATAAAAAATATCACGAATATGCTATTTTTGAGGGGGAGAAGACGTGATTAAAATGTGATCAAAAAGTTTAATGATCGTTGTTTGAATCTCAAAATGAGCTCGACTCAGTTGAAACCAATGAATTGATGAGGAATCATGTACCATCTCGAGAAACTTTCTATGACTTGACCAGGACGGGTAATAATTTCAAGCTAGTTCTCGAGTGATGTAAACGTGTCTCGAATCGGTCTTGTTCATTTAAAGTCGATCAATTCAAAAAGTACGAACTCTACCCTCTATGTGCAGATTTCTGTCAAAACATATAAGCACATGTGAAGGGGGAGTGTTTCTAAAAATATAAAACTCTCGGAATGTTTCAAACATGTTTTCTATCATAAACACTCTGAGAGATTTTCAAGAAAAATGGTTTTATGGCAACTACAGGACAATCATGGAGTTATAAGGTGTCTAAGGATAGGAAAATCGGTCCTATGATCTGCCAGAGCCGGAGGGATCTACCCAAGGACATCAAAAATAGCTAGTACTAGAAGTCCTTAGGTATGATTGAAAAAAGGAGTAATGTGAGAAAGGAGAAAGAAGGGGTTGAAGAATTAAAAAGAAAAGTAAAAGAAAGGGTGAAAAAAAATAGCCCTCCATATTCAACCTTAGGGTAGAAACCGGGTTCAATTCATCTGCTACTGGTTGTCACTAGATGACACTGGTATTGAAGACCAAGACGTCATGGACCCAGTGACGCACTGCACTAAACCTTCTAGCCACTAAATTCCTCTTAAAAGGATTTGTTTCATTCTCACTGGGAACCCTACATAATCTATTGACTTTCTCTCAGAGATTGTTGGTATTGAAGAAGGAGACCCTCTCCCTAGTCTCCGCTCAGGAAAACCAAAATGCACAAATTGAGTCTAGAGCCACGAGATTCATCAAAAGATCTCATAGGAACACATGACATGACATCGCTTGTTGTTCATCAATAAGGACACAAGTGATATATTATAGAGTCCTACGCAGATCTTAGCAATCTGCCAGAACATTTATAAGAGGTTTCACAATTGTGATCCTCAGTGATTGAATGGAAACTCCTGCCAGGGTCAACATCAAGCAGCCCTGACAGCAGGTCACTTCGGTAACTCCCCGTGGATTACGCTTAGTGTGTCTCAAACGGTCTACAGTCGTGGAGTGATGCTTCGGTGTACTTCAGCGACTCATCTGAACTGTAGATGTACTTCGGTATATCGTGTTATCTCACTTGTGGGACTCCAGTTCAGGAACGGCCCTTGTAAGAATTAGAGACGTGTTTTCACACTATGCTGTTAACACCCTCGAAATTCAAACTTGTAAGTGCCGGAATCCGCTTATTACTAACCTGTTTTTATGTTTTCTTCTTATGGAAGCTCCGAAGCGGATTGATCGTGCAGACTCTCCACATGCTCATACCAACAACACATGAAAAGTTCTCATCATAATCAAAGGCTACACAAAGTTAAAGATGATTCTTCGTCTATGTCAAAGAATCCTCAAAGTATAAAGACTAGAGAACTACGTCATTGGTAAATCAAAGTCAAATAGAAGTGTGAGCATGGTGGAGAAAGGCGTGGAGACACCTAACCAACGAAGTTGACAACGGCAGACAACACCATTGACTGATCACAAAGCATGAAGGAACTAAGAATCAAGACTATTCTATATCTACACACAAAGTTCAAGCTCGAGAAAGTAAAGACCAAATCAAGTGGAGCATCTTTTGAATGACCACCCCTTAGGGGGAGATTGTTAGCCTTAATAGTTTTTATTAGAAGTGATGGTCATTCACGATTAGGAACTTTGTAACGTGTGTTAGATATCGTGATAAAATAGTCATCGGGCTCGTGGATTGGGCTAAGCTAATTGGTTAAAAGTTAAGCTATGCTAGTCACTTATAAGCTTATGTCTCCCAAGCCCAATCCAAGTCCAAATCGTGGCCCTTGCCAAGCCCATTAGGGTATTATTGTAAGGAACTATAAATACCCCTCAAAGTCTCATTTGAGGGGTGTGCTTGAGTGTGTGTGTGTGTGTGTGTTTTCTTTCAAGTAATACAACTTTATTGTTTCTTCTTTTCTCTCTAACATACACGGTTCATATCTTAAGTAACCATCTTTCTCATCCTTATTTCTAAGCTTTGTTTGTGTTTGTGGTTAACGTGTTTCTACGCGTATAGTGATAAACGTGTTGGGTTTGTGATAAGGTTGATAAAAGTAAGGTCCTACAAGATACGCTTCACATTCCTGGTAGACCCACAATTTAGTTAGTATCTTTTGGGATAGTTGACTAGCAACTAATTTCATCCTACCCTTCACACCCGAGATTCATAAAATATAAAAATACAAAAATAATCATCCCTCACCTTTAGACTTAAATCGACATACACTTCAGCCTAACGACACTATTCCCCTAGAGAACGATATCAATACCCGTGGCTTACCCTAATACTACACTACAACGATTAGGTTCACTGCCTAGGGTGTTATAAAACTTGCTCGAAGAAAAGGAAGTTCCTTTGATCCCGAACAGCGTTATCAAGTTTTTGGCGCCACTGCCGGGGAATAGTTATTGTTTAGGCTTGATTTATATCTCGTTTAGGTCTACTCACAAGATTCCTATCAAGTGAGATTTTTTTTCTCTTTATTAGCTTCCTTGTAGTCTATCCCCCTTCTTTGTGCCTTTGTTCATAAAACTTGTCCATTGACTCTTCCGTTCACCATTATGGAGAACGCGAATCCACTATATCCGCGATTAGGTTTTTTCATAAAAAATTATGATATTACTAAAGCGGATTATTCAAGATGGTGGGAAGAAAGTAACCAAGTCCATAAACCTTTTGAGGGTTTCACCATTCCATCAAGCCCACAAAATACCTCATCTAGTGAAACCTATGCTTCGTTTGAGCCTTCACCTAGGATAGACTTTCGTGAACAACCTCCGTGTTTAGAAACTATTTTTAGTGAGGCCCTTAGGAGAACTGACCAAATTTGTGAAAATATTATGGTAAGCAACCAAGCATTAAACCATAAGTTGGATCAATTACTAGATTTGGTTTCATCACGACCTAAGGAAATAATACATGACGAGCATATAGATGATGTAGATGTGATTGAGGATAAGGTGAGAAGTCTAGACCCACAAGGTATTCCACAAGTCCCACCATCATTTAAGGCATACACACCGCACGTGACTTACCCGGAAGCAGTAGAAGAGACTTTAGGAATCCCGATGGAGGTAGAACATTTGAACCAAACGCAACTAGAGAATATAGGTTTGAATACTTGTATTCTCAGTCTTACTCTTAGTTCTAGGGAATTTCCTAGTGTTGATGAACCGGAACCTCAATCTTTATTTCCATCCTTAGATATACATCTAGGAGACAAAAGAGGAACCGACCCACCCATCAACCGATTTAGTCCGGGTAGTTTTAGGATGAAGGAAGCCATTCACACACCCCCTTCACCTCACATGGAAAATCGTCACCCTAAGGGTGTGTATTGCTACTATCACCCGCACTTAAACTTAAGTGTAGGGAAAACCTCCCCTTTATCCGTTAAATAAGGGTAGAGTCAGGCTCGTGACTCGAACAAAAACAAGCGCTTCTTGGGAGGCAAACCATGTGTATTTGTTTTTTATTTTTATTTGTGTGTCGTATATCTTTTATTGATTGTTTATTCTCATGTTTGAATTTGTAAAAATGCTTTATTTTGTCTTTAACCTCGTCTTAATTACATATAAAGGTATTTTACATAAGGGATAAGTGTAGGGAGGATTACACACGTTTTCAAAAGAAATGTGAACATGAGAATTAAAATTATTTAAAAGATATACATGCGTGTTTTTTCGAGTCAAATGCTTGTATCGAGTCATAATGGATGTTTTGCAGGAATTTTTTTCCAGATTTTAAAGATAAAAATTTTCCAGAATTTTTTCCAGAAAATCGCAGACCAGTTTCTGTCATGATAACCTGACGGCGTCAGGGTCGCAACCTGATGGCGTCAGGAGGAGCAGAAACAACTTATCATACTTTCTTTCGTTTTCTGTGCTACTTATAAATTTTTGGAATTTTCCAGGTCTTAATTTTCCAGAAAATATGCAAACATCCATTCCACAAGCATTATATCTTATTTAAGTATGGAATTACATCTTGTTGTGATTTTTCTTTGTTCGGTTTGATGCGTTGGGTTGTTTGTTTTCTTAAAGTGTGCAGGTTTTATTTATCAAGAAGAAGATACATAAGATTGGAAGGAGCTTTTCACGCAAATACTCTTCTTGAAGAAAGATTTAACCACTACTTCACACGGATCCTACCGAGCTAATCAGGGGAGTATTAGTTTCTTTAATCTTTTATTACCTTCCATTATCATAACTTTGATACTTTCGGGGAACATTGGGGACAATGTTCAGTTTAAGTGTAGGGAGGGAAAATAAAACGAGAACTTTGAAACTATGCTTATCCTTGATTATTTGCTTTGTCCAATTGCATTTGTGTAATAAACCATGAGAAAATGTCGGTTAGGGTAATTTTGGCACCAAATTTAAATTTTTTCATGACATATAGGAGTGGGCAATTAGTCTTAACAAAAGCGTCTCACGGATAGGAAGTTGCATGACTAGCACAAAAACCCTTTACCACCTAAATTCCACCCAAAATGTGAGGATCACCCTTAGATTAGTATGAATTAAAGCATTCATCTTTAATGCTTAGAGTGTGAACCGGTAGTATATTAGATTCTAGAACTTGTTTTGTGATGCATCCCGAGATCGCTAGTAAGACTACACTTGTGTAGTTAGGAATAACTAAATGATAAGAGGCATTAGGATAACCCTTGTTTGATACCCGTAATATAATTACCTCTTCCACATCGGTTGAATAATTCCCCCACACCTTTGCGTTGTACTTATCTTTAGTACACGATACCCCTAGTTAACCCCTCAGAGCCTATCCTTTTCGCGGTTCTCGTGATGTTTCAGTTTTTCCGGAATATCAATGAAGAGCATTGTTTACACCCCACCCCCAAATATACACCCAAATCGCCTTAGCCTACCTTGTATGCACTCACTTTTAATGCATTATTGTTATCACCCTAAACCCTTAGTTCAATTATCTAGTTGCTTGCATGAGTTGCTAAGTCGAGTCATATCTTTTGTACACAGTTTTGGGACGATTGGGACTCATGGGAAAAAGTTAAAGTTTATGAAATGACTGGAAGGGAACGTTAAATTCCCTTATTTGCGTAATAACGTACCCCAAGTGTTTTAATCTTTTCAATTCGGGTCAAATTAGTGTTAGAGTAATAAAAACTCAAGTGTAGGGACGTGCCTATAACTCCCTATCATTTTGATGTTACCGTAGAGGATGGTAGAGTAAAAGTGTATGAAAAAAAAAAAAAAAAAAAAAAACATACGGGCAACCATCCTACATATATCCTTTAAATTTATGTTTGTTTGTTTCAGTTATCTAGAGTTTAGAGTGTCGAGTCTTGGCTTAGCAACGCCATTCTTCGTATGCTTGTAACATAAGAGATTTTTGACTTGCCACCACTAAATAGCCTATCCCACCAAACCCTTTGTTTCCCTACCGTAAGCCTAACATTACAACCCTTTAAAGACCTCTTTGATAGTCTTTCCTAGGTGCTTACGCCAAAGCGATGGAGGTTTGATCTATTCTCAAGCCTATGGTAATCTATGTACTAGGACCGGTTAATAAGTGTTTATCTTCCATTTCCAACTTGTTATATTTCATATACACCCGAGAGAGATGTGAGTATCCAAACACCCCATGTGAGGTGCTAGTATGTAATTTCCGTGCTTGTTATGACTTTTGCGGGGCTTATATGTGTTGTGGACTGTTTTAAACCAATGCTTCATGACCCCTAACTTATAAATTAATTGGCTAAAAGCATATTTGTTTGAGGACAAGCAAATACCAAGTGTAGGGATATTTGATAAGGTTTTAAAATGTACCTTTTTGAGGGGTTGTTTAAGCCCTTATTTGATCACTTTTGTATCCGTTATTACTTAATATCGTTCCTTTTCACTTTTTAGGTCTCTTGAAGGCAAATTGCTGTAATGGCACTTATTTGGACGAAAATGCGCGGATATACGAAGAAAATGGCCAAAGTCAAGAATCGAGACACTCAAGCTGCTGAAATACAAGGTGACAGCGTCACTGCTTAACTGCAACGCCGTCGGAGCATTTTGTGACAACACAGAAGCCAAATTTCTTATTTTCAAGTGACGGTGTCAGGCTTTAAAAGAGTAGGCCGTCGCAACTCAGACGACCTAGATTTGATCCAGACGGCGTCAGAAGCTGAAGAGGACGGCGTCACAAGCACAAGGTGACGCCGTCGCAAGACTAACGTGGCTAAGATGAAACCCTAATGACGGCGACCAGACGGCGTCACAAATCAAAAGGTGACGCCATCAACAGCTGCAACATGCGCGCGAAGTAGCTGATAATGTTTTGGCCATAACTTTTGCATACGAACTCGGATTTAGGTGATTCAAAAGCCCACGCGACCGGAACGAGAAAATCTACAGTTTGGTGAAAAAGTGGTCGTGACGCTGTCACTCTTTAGGTGTGACGCCGTCGCTCTTTGCCGACAGAAAATATGCCTATAAATATAACATTATAACTTCACTTTTTGTAAGCCCTAAACCCTAAGTCCGATTCCAGGGTTTAGGTAGGTGTTTTTCCAGCCACTTAAAGGGTTTCAAACACTCTATAAACATCGTGTAATGGTTTGTTTGTTAATCCAATCCTATGGTATGTCTTCAATTATCATAATTGTTGCTTGCTCTTCATTAATTATGCTTGGCTAATTCACCTTGTGTTTGCTTATGATTGTATGAAACTTGTATATAATTAATTAGATCTTATTGATTTCTTAGTGATGCTTGTGTCTATCTTCATCATTGGGGGTGTGACAATTTCAATGAGTCTAATTGGTTTAGTTTATAATTCTTGCACCCTACTGTCTCTTGTTTGATTGGTTGTCTCTTATCTTAATTGTAATTAGCTTAGGAGTGCGACTAGGCTATCGTTGTGTTTAATACTTGATAAATCTTTGATAGTTTATGAATGACTTAGTGGATTTCGTTTACTAAACCCAAAGATAACCTTAAAGTTAGTTTATGAATGACTTAGTGGATTTCGTTTACTACACTTAAAGGTGACTTTAAAGAGTTAGGGAATGCACACCTTACGACCTTAGAAAACACAACGCGTTAAGAATAAGGACGTGACAATTCAACCATCAATAGGACGTGACAATTCAATAGGTAGAATTAGATAGCTAGCAAGGAGTAATACATCATAAGTAGATACGCTTCACGTTCCTGGTAGACCCACAATTTAGTTAGTATCTTTTGGGATAGTTGACTATTAACTAATTCCATCCTACCCTTCACACCCGAGATTCATAAAATATAAAAATACAAAAATAATCATTCCTCACCTTTAGACTTAAATCGACATACACTTCAGCCTAACGACACTATTCCCCTAGAGAACGATATCAATACCCGTGGCTTACCCTAATACTACACTACAACGATTAGGTTCACTGCCTAGGGTGTTATAAAACTTGCTCGAAGAAAAGGAAGTTCCTTTGACCCCGAACGACGCGTGTAGCGTTATCACAATCTCTTATTGTCTTGTACGTAAATGCTTTAGTGGTGTACTTGCGATTTATTATTGGTGTTTCATTGTCGCCACTATTCAACTATGCCATAAGAGGAACGGTTCCTCGAAGAGGATACCCGAGCACTAGAAAGACAAATTTTCAAAAAAAAAACTTTCACCTTGTAATTTTGTCGAAAACTAGAAATCAATGTCGTTAGACGCGAATACTCGTCTAGTTAAGTTAGATAGATGTAAATTTTAAGTAGTTTTAATGTTCCAGCTTTATCATGCCTTTGTTATAGGTACTTTGCTTTTTATTATATCGTACTTCCTTCGTCTCAAATTTATTATCTCCTTTTGACTTTTTTAGTCTTTTATTTTAACTTTGACCTTAAATATTTTTGTTTGTGTTATATAGGGTTTTATATTAGACAGGTTACCCAACTTTCCCACTTTGTTCGCCTAAGTTACCAAACTTTCATTTTGTTCACTTAGGTTACTGAACTTTAGTTAAGCATTCAACCTTCATTTTCCAGTGTAATCAAAGTAACCTAAATGCATTTTTTTAGGTAAGTTCAGTAACCCAAATGCATTTTTTTAGGTAAGTTAAGTAACCTAAATGTCTCATTTTAAAAATTCAGTAACCTGAATGTCAACTCCGTGTAGTCCAATACCCTGTTTGCACAAAAAAAAAGTTTGGTAATTTAGGCGAATAAAGTTGGAAAGTTGGGTAACCTATCTGTCTATAAACCCTGTTATATAATATTTGATTATAAATATATGAATGAATTGAGTTTTAAATGTATTATAATTGAGTATAATTTTCATCGAGTATTGTATAACACATTCAAAAATACTTAAGTTCATAGTTGAGAAAGAAAGATTTAAAAATTCAAACTAGAACAATAATTTTGAGACGGATGGAGTAATTAACATCACGTGACATAAACTTATTTGTTTAACTAAAAGCAATGTTTTAACACCCGGTTGATTCGGTTGGTTGAGCCGGTTGAATCGTGAACCGCTCGAATAACCGGAAGCCGGTTTGAAGAAAAAACCCAGTTAAACCACCGGTTAAATCTATCGATTGAACCGTGAACCAAAAGCTTACACGGGTCGATTAAGAAATTGGTTTTGAAAACATTGATAAAAGCAATTAATTAGCAAGATAAGTTTATATTATGCTCACAACCGCTTTAAATTCCGCTCTTAATTAACAACCAAGTTTTCATCACTGTATTTGTTAAAAACAACTGTAAAGATTATATTACAAATCATCTAAAGTTCTCAACTAATTCCAACCGACCAGTTTTATTACATAGCCATATTTTTCTTCACTTATCATACTAATCAGATTAACAGTATTTATCTAACAATGTGTAAAATTGTCATACGTTATTTACTATTCATAATGTCAATCTACAAAGAATTTTACATGGTGTTATATATCTTAACATTTTGAGTAGACAACTGTAGTTATTAAGTATGACGTAACAAAACATAAAATAAATAAATAAAAATGATAAACACCACACATACAAAACATGCATATGTGATGTTTAACATTTCAACATTACTTGTGACACTTGTACTTTATAAAGATCTTATTGTTCTTACTTTGTACCTATGTGGGATAAGATAGTTAGTAAAATTAAATTAGAGTAGAAGTATCAAACCATGTTATGCAAGCATTAGATCACAGTTACATAAAACTTGTTTAAAACAAGTTAACAACTAATGAAAAGTGTAACCAACTTAGCTCTTTGTTTGAATGTTCCCATAGATATTTATCCGAACGGGTGTTTATATGTGAATTTAATTATCTCTAACATTAATCTTCTGATTATCTAATTATCTTATTCTGATTGTTGTCCAACTCACAATAAGACATTCATGTTAAGAGCAATCAATCAATAAATCAAACTAAAAGCACAAAATTATGCACATTGTAAGATTGAGGTGTTCTCAGACATGAAAATGAGGGATATTAAGACACCGGGCTAGTGGTCTAAAGTCACATGATTAATATGGTTATTAGTCGGTGAATAGAAAATTTTACATATGTTATAGTTAACATTTTAACAGGAGCAAATGAGCAATGATAGTTAAACAAATAAAAATATAGAAAGAAGTTTACACTCAAACAAATATAACATGAAAAGGAAGTTTTATAGTTAATTAAATATTAAAACTAAGAAACATAAAATAAAATGAAATAAAAAAATAGCATAAACAACAACACAAACATTTTTTGGTGTTATTATTATGTGATTTTCCTCTAGTGTGCTCAATTGGGTTTATAAAGTTCTTGATGTTCTTACATTTTACCTATGTGGGAAAAGTCTTAATTTTTACACATTGTTTCGTCTATAGTGTAGATTTGGCTTTGCAAATAGCTGAATATTTAGACAATGACCGCATTATATTTGTGCATAATTAAGTGTCGTATTTGAAACTTTCTGACACCTTTTCTATAAGGTAGTTTTTGCATTAACAAAATGAATCATAAACCTATTGGAGTTGTTACATACATCTTGATGTAACTTGGTCCAACCAAAACACCATACCGAATCTTATTAGAACAAATCACAAACCAAATTATGTACATAGAATTTTACACAGCTCTTTTTCACCCATAAATTTTGAGCCAACAAATTACAAGTAAATAAGAGCGGGTTACCATGGCATGCCAATTTCCCTTTTTCAGTGTTACATCATATCTTCACTGCTAACACTCACTCACCAAAACACCTTTTCACTCTTAACATGCCATTTAAGTCCCACCACTTTCAATTTTATTTTCTTTTACATTAAAAAATACGTTCAAAACACCCCTTCACTCAATTTTTTTTTGTCTTTTTACAAAATCACACACGCCACTTAAATGGCTTGGGAAGTGATATAACACCAAATATTTATGTGTAAACTAAGGTGTCGTTTGGTTTTTCAGATGTTTTACCTCTTATCAGCAAAACCATGTCTGCAAGAAAAGAGGCAGATCTAAAGTTTGAATAGTTTGTTTTTGTGATGGCTCAAAAGTAAAAAGAGACGAGAGAAGTACATGTACTGTGAAGAGGAAAAATTAAAAGATGTTGTGTTTGTCTTCAAGATTAAAGTAGAAAGAAATGATCATCATCATTTATGTTTGAAAAAAACAAGCAACCTTATTTCAGTTTCATTTTCTTGCTGAAAAAAGTGGCAAAAGTAGATTTTTAAGAAAAAACAAACACAATCACGAATTTGTCACTTCTTTAACATGTGCACTCTTTCAAGCTTCATCATAAAAACACATAAAAGTTAAGGATGGACTTTTTATTGTTTGATGGGATAATTAATAAATTTTTATGTGCAGTCTTTTTTCATAAACCCAATCCAGGTGACGTGTAATTTGGTTGCTTTAATATAGAGTTTTAGACTTTTGCATAATTTATAATACAAAAATCGATTAGTAAACTACTAGTTATAAGTTATATACACACACGGGGTTTAGACCTAAATCAAATTTAATTTAGATATATTATCATTTTTTTAAGGGCAAATCGCACAAAAAGGTATCAAACTTACCCCTAATTTCAATTTAAGGTACTCAACTATTTTTTTCTCAATTTAAGGTGTCCAACTTATTTTTTATTGCAATGTCGGGAAGTTTTTACCTACACAAAAGGTTACAGGTTACCATCATCATACTTCATCTTCCCCAACCAACTTCCGACCAATTTCCGGCCAATTTACTTATATTTTTTGTTTTATTTTAGTTACTATTCCAATATACACATCTTCACATCATTTGATTTATACAATTACACGTCAAAACATTATCTCCAAAATTCGTATAAAAATGATTTTTTTCCTCTTGTACCACCACCACCACAAATTAGTCATAGTTCAAAAACATAGCTCGGTTGCTTCCAAACTGGATGAACAAGCCTCAAAAATCTTCACACACGAGCTTCGAAAGCATTAGTACGTAGTGCTCAAACTCACGGCTCTTTTGATGGATTGTTTTCAAGTCCTCCGATAACTTCAATATGGAATCAACAACAACTGGAGCAATATTTCGGATGTATCACAATCGGTTTCACCTGAAATAAGTTTATTCCAAGATGAAAGTAACCGAATATCCAAGATGAGCAATTGCCATCACTTAGTTTCCTAGAGAAATGGCTTCTTGATGATGCTACTGCTCAAGAACAAGAAGATAGCCTTATGAATCTTTCTTTAGAAGAAACTAATGGCTTGTTTTAGCTTTTCTCCTCTCTTGGTTTTTGGAGTATTTGTTTATGGACCTTTAACTGTGGTAATTAAGGTACTAGTAATATACAAAAGGGTGTCTGGCAAAACTTTGGTAACCGCAAAAAGTTGATAACGGGCAAAAACTTGAGCAAGTTGCTGGAAAAAAACAAGTCATATGTTCTAAAAAATGTGGTAACCTGCTGATTGCATAAATATGACCTGGTAACCTGTCAATTGTCTAACATTGCAACTAAAAATTACTTGGGTACCTTAAATTGAGAAAAAAAAAGTTGAGTACCTTAAATTAAAATTGAATGTAAGTTTGATACCTTTTTGTGCGATTTGCCCAACTATCTATGATAATCTTCTATAATTATAAATAATTAGAGTTCTTGGTTATAATAATTAAGAATTACAATAAATTAGAGAATTTAATTTTGCTTTCAACAAATACTATGTATACATTCAAGTAACGGCTCATTCTAGTTGGTCAGTCAAATGAGAATCAGATTTTGCTTTCAACAAATACTTTGTTCAAGACAGGAGAAAACTGCTTTTAAGGAGCCTTTCAATTCCTTGGCCATGAAAGAGGAGCATAAATTGTTTCTTATGCAGGCGCTTATACACTTCATAAATTAAAGCCGATTGTTGTGTATCATTAGCATAGTGCTTATTGTTTGTTGCGCAAGATAACAAGTTGGCAGATACTGTTATAAGGGGTTTGATGAAATATTTGCCGATTACTAATTGTCAAAAGGAAGTTCTTTTTCTTTGCGAGCTTGAACCTTGAAGAAGTGTTCGTTGGAGGCTACCCAACCAACAGAATTATAACGGTGTGTAATTCCTTTTTACAGACAACTCACTCGGTGTCTTAACAGTCCTCATTTTCGGGTTTGGGATTATCTCTGATTTTGTATCATGTGCATAGTTCTATTGATCTTTTTAATGCGTTTTTAGAAATATTGAATGATCGCTCTATATATGAATGTATTACTACTCTAGTTACCTGAGCTTCTTTAGGGAGGTTTTTAGGTGCGTTCTGATAGTGATTATTGTTGGAATTATATAACATGACATTCAAATAAATAATCACAAAACATCAAAGTAATCAAGCGGAAGCGTATAGGATTTATTAATGAACAATTAATTAACATAAAAGAATATGCGTACCTTTTCTTGATTCTAGCCGAACAAGAATCAAATCCACAAACTAGCAATTGGGATGAACTCTAATTAGGGTTTATAAGATTATGTGAATTACCCCTTACCGTTTTGTAATTCAATCCAAGATAATAACAAAAGTATGTTATTACTATGTTCTTGTACACACGTACTAAACCGAATTAAAGTAATGCTAGTTTTTATAAAACAAATAACTTTGTTTGTGGAAAAAGAGTGTGTCGACACCTTAGGGGTGTTCGACCGGTTTTGAGGACAAAAAACACACACAAAACAATTTTAGGGTTTAGCTTATGAGCACAAGAGATAGAAAAATAAAACCCCAAGCCTTGTTTATATACCCAAGCAAACTTGGTGAACAAGTTGGTTTTTCTTTCCTTGTTTTGTGTCCCTAGGCCGATCGGTTAAGGAGTCCCCAAAGGGATTCCGGAACCTTCCCAACTTTTGCAATTTGGTCCTTTTCCATAAACATTTAACGACCGTTAGTCCATTACATTAATTACTTAACGTCCGTTAGTTATTTCGTTTAATAAATAAATAAATACAACATTTATATTTAATTATTAACTTTAAATTCTCATACGTAAAGTGTGCAATCCCATAGTCTCGAGTTCGATCCTAACTCACGTCTACTAATTTATATCCATAAAACCAACAGCTCCCACTTGGATATATCTTAATAGAGTGATCACATTCGGTTAGCGTCTAGCAACACTTCGATGCCTCTAGTACAACTCGAGCAAGGCTCCTGGAAAACCTTTTAATGATTTCTCATTATTATTATCCTTTTGTTTCTAATACCATGTTAAATAAAGATATGGAATTAAGTCATTCTTTATCCAACTATTCTGTTTCTCGTTATAAGTGATTAAGCAAGATTACCAAATCTTCTGAACATATTCAGGGGAGAACTTTGGGCGTGGCCACGCAAACATCTTGTCAACCCTACGAGGGGCCCAGCAGTATTAAACTCCAAATAAATTTGAAGGAACAAATTCTATCTTGACTACGAGAATAACCCATGAACTTTGCAACACTTCAGGAAACAACCCTTATGACTACCAGTTACGTATAGCGTTAAGTTGTTCCACAGAAGTGCACTACATTCATGACACTTATCTGGTATCTCAAGTCTGAGGATAACTATTCATAATTTACTTACAACAATATCCACAAAGTAAATTATGTAGTTGGGATAAGTCCTATATTCAATTCATTGAATATCATCTGAAATTGGTATGCATTCTCATCAATATACTTTCAAGTATATTCTACCATATCTCTCAGATTTGTCTTAGTTTAATGATACTCCCATATCATTAATTGACAACGGACGATTTAGAATAAATAAATTTATTCACGGATTAAACATGCAAATATAGGATACAATATATTATAAAATCAAACATACCAAGTATTTGATTTATTATAACAATTGTTTAACATCCCTTATCCAAATACCAAATAGATCAATGCATGAAAATTTCAGTTGATGAATTATGCCTCAAGTAATGACAATCATACTTGTTGACAAGACATAAATCAACCAACTTGATCTATCATAATTTTGAGAATACTTATTTCAAGAATTCAGTTAATGAAGTCCTTGTATGTGTGCATTCAACAATCCACATAATAATTCATAAAGTATGTGACATCCTCTATCACCAATTTATGACAATTTAAACTTTCAAACATTTTAAAGTAAAAAGTATTCTTATTCTTTTAATGTATAATGCAACTGCGCTCTTAGATAAGCACAACTAGGTCACATGGCCATTAACAAGGATGAAATCCTACCATGACTAGTATTGAGTGTCATCTCAATTAAACCAGCATCATTGTATACAAACAACAATATGCTTATTAAAACTCCGTAAACTTTAATATCTCATTGTGTAATGTTTGATGCTTTCCTAACTTTCAAGTTTAAAGCTGATGACAATTTTCACAACATTTGACATATTGTTCATCTATAGAATCTAGGAGCAATTCCAGGCTGAGGATGTAATTCTTTCATAATATTCATTACACAAGTTATCTAATAACTTTTAGTTAGATATCAATGTTGTCAAATCACTTCTTATTCAAGAATGGTATAACAATTTTAATACACTACATGATGTACATGATGAATCTACATTCAAACTTAGAATTCATTCACGTTCTATCTTGTCAAAAGATATTTATCAATTTCCCAAATGATATATCATGTTTTATTAGAATCATTTATTTTACTGCACATGTTTATTAATAAACATATATTCTAAGGTTGTATGTTTTAATTCTTAAATCTTACAAGTGAAGTTTCATTCCAATCTAAGACTTAACATTTAGCTTACAAGGAATGTTACTTCTCATATGTTATACAACATATAAGATTTAAAACCTTAACATAATACTCCCACTAGCTTTCAGGAATACTTAAAATTTATCTTATTTTAATTACAAATCGAAAATGAGATTTAATAATTAAACATAAGAATAATTTCATAGATGCATGCATTTATCCATTCATGAATTATTTGCACTTCGTACACTTCCAAAGATTATATGAATTCAAAAAACCTTTCAATTACTTACCGTCCTCGCTCAAGTAATTTCTCAAGAAAGAATTTTGATATTCCATTGTCATATTTCATATTAATGAAAACAAGTATGACAATTATCATCTTTATATATTTAATGTGTCTAGAAAAGAATATTCAATCATAATTAATTGCTTAAGTATGATTAATAATCTTGTCAAAAAAACATGCATTAAATATGTGTACAATATTGTCCATATGATTTCTACATAGAAATTCAAACCACTAGGGTTTTTCATCTCTTTGAAGAAACTCAATTCCATTCTCAAGTCTAACTATTAAGATAAACCAAATTTCCAAATTGATTATCTTTATGGACACCATCTTTAACATTCATAGTATGAGTAATTTACCCAATTCAATATTTGGTAATCCATCATAATGATTATCAGGTTTACTATAATCCTGTAACTCATATTTCTCAGCATATAAGTCAAATATCTGAGATATCCTTGCAGATCTATGAATGAAAATTCCATCATCATGAGGTCTATCAATTACATGTCTAACCTCATCATGATATTTACTAGTGTGTTTTAGAAGATTATGTATCTTGTAATTTTATCTTTCAAGATAAAAAAAAACTCCCACTTGCCTTTTGTAATATATAGACTATCTATATATACTTAGCAGTTAGAGCAAAACTACATTATTCTCTTTTTGGGACATTACAAATACACATTGATAATTCCTGACTTAAGTTTGTTAACAACCTATTCATAAGTAGTTTAACAAATTCAGAATTTTCAATTTTAAAACTTAATGTGATTCATCACATTCCATAATGAAATGGTGTTTTATTAATCTTCTAGGTTGGAGTCATATTGAGTATATTCAATCCATACTCAATATTCTAACCTTGTTACTTTTTAAGAAAGAAGTTATGGTTATCATGAATCAAACAAATCAAATAGAGTTTGATTCTCCTAACTGAACATACCATCAACTTGTGGTATTCATTAGAATTTAATATTGTAAGACAATCTAACAATATACAAGATAAACATATTCCTTTTGGCTTACCTATTTACCAACTAAGTCAACTTAATGGTATAATAGACTTTTCAAGCCAATTACATGCTTTATAACACAAGTACCTTTTAACCAAGTCACTTCATATCTATGTTTCAATAAGAAACATAAACTGTTATAATCCCATTATACGTTATAAATCATTGATCAACTCAATGACTTCTTGTATATGTCTTAATTAAAAAACATAACAAGTTAACGTCTTACTTTATTATAAGTCTTAAAAGACTTTATGTTTATGTCTTTACAATGAATCATAAACATGTTTAACTAAAGTAATTATGAACACAACTCTTGGTTTCAATAGTAATTTCAAGTTAATTTATTTTACTTCATAATAATGTAGGACTACATTATTTTTCATTTATGTCATTCCAAAATACATAAATAAACAAATTGAAGTAGGATTAGATTACTTCATTTAATTTTATGTCATTCTAATAATACGCAAATATTTAATTTGAAGTAGTCTTATATATCATTTTGACACAATGTTCTAAATACTTGTCTAATTTAGAAACTGCAAATATGTCCATGCAAGGTCTGACTTCACATAGAGAATTACTTTGTTGTTGCAATCTCGCCAAGTTCTCACATGACGTAAATTGCAACACCAAGTGTTTCTTAAATTAGATATGTACAAGTTATATTAGAATGTTAGTCTCTTACCTTGCAGTCAAGAGAATCCTTTAAATCATATACCTATATGTTGTACCTCGCACACAATATAGATTTCTCCCACTTGTGCATGGAACAACATCATGTAGCAGATAAACAACACGACATATGTTTGTTTATGTGACTAATATGATTGTGTCATTGATATTAGCATAACTAGTAGATGTAGAACCACTTCATTGTCTAATAAGGAAACGTACATGACTATCCTTGAAAGCATAAGTGTCTACAAGTGGAAAGTAATTATCTTAAGACATTCTAGAGATAATCTGGGTTACTACCAAGATGACAAAGCTTGTAACTCCCACTGAATAAGAGATCATTACATTAATTCCTTATTCAGTAATAAGAACACAACACTCCCACTGGATTTGACAACATTGTAAGTGTTTCATTAACCAGTGAAAGAAAATAGTGTATTACAACAGTTTAGGTCACCCTCACAACACAAGAATAATGACTTATTCCTTAATTACATTACTAGAGAATAAGTCACCCTCAATGTTCGAAACAGTAGAACCATCATTGGGTCTAATAGAGATCTTACAGAATTCTATTAATGAAAGGTGAACATCTGTGAATACGAAAGTTCCTATCAGTACATGCAAAGGAATAATCTGTTACTTCACCAAGATGTAGATGATCAATACGATTATAGTTACTGTGTTAGTATAATCAGTGTATTTGTTTGTATACAGCACAACAAATAGACGATGTACTACAACAAGGTACGTGTTCACCCTCTTTAGATATAACACACGCTCCATGTTGTATATCCATATACTAAATTTCCTAAGAGAACTGACGTTCCATTCT
>BPTQ01000006.1:132769393-132779914 GCA_019973895.1 Chrysanthemum seticuspe | reverse complement strand
GTTCTATGTTTCGGCATAACCGTCGGTACTTTGAATATTGAGGGCAATATTCATTTCTAAGTGTGGGGGGGAATTCTCACGAGTTTTATCATATAAATTATACCAATTCCCCCGTTTTTGGCCAAATTTTTTTTTTGAGTAAGTGTTTTACACTTACTCATTTGGTTATCAGTCCGCCTTGTCTAATAAACAAAAGGATTGGCTAATCCAAGGGCAAACGGCTCTTGGTAAAGATATCTCAAATCCGTTGACGGCTTGCAATTTGCCCAAAATTGTATGGTATTCAGCTCACCATATCCTAAAAAGTGAAGAGTTGGCTAGCCCGCAAGTTTATGGCTTGTGGTAAAGGCAGTTGGAAAACCATAATTGGTAATCAGCTCACCAAAGATAATATTGATAATTTATCTAAGAGTTGGCTAGTCCAGAGCAAACGGCTTCTGGTAAAGACAAATCAAATCCGTTGGAAGCTGGTGGTTTGCTCAAAATCATTTGGTTATCGGTGTACCAAGGTTCTTACTTGAACTAAAACATTTGGCTACTCCAGAAGTAATGGCTTTTGGTAAAGAGATTCAAATCCATTAATTTTTCTCAAAACATTGCTAGGGACTAGCAATATCTTAGTGTGGGGGATTGATGAGTGTCTAAAAACTCATCATTTTTGTACAAATTAGACTGCAAAAACATCTGAAAACACTCAGAAATGCATCAAAATGATAAAAATATCACAAATAAGTGTTTTATGTGTTTTAAATGCAAAAATATCAAAATCTGGTGAAAAACGTATCAAGTTTGCATAATTGGCAGTTTTAGTCCCCCAAGTTTGAAAATTTGTCAAAAAAAGTCCCTGGTAAAACCAAATAAAGAAAAATATCATTTTAAGTCCTTAGGGATTCAAAAGTTGTCAAAATTGGTCCTTGAGATTCAAATTTACAAAAATTACAACTTTAGTCCCTGAACTTTGGAAATTGGCAAAATTAGTCCTTTGAAAATAGGAAAATGGCAAGTTTAGTCCTTGCACTATTGAGGGTTGTCAATTTTAGTCCTTATGGTAACTTTGGAAAAATGGCAGGAATAGTCCTTCAAGATTTCAGATTTTGCAATATTAGTCCTTGTCAATTTAGCCTTATCCAAGCCTTGTCAAAATGATTATGGACCCCTGCCATTATTCTATTTTGAGCCCCTGTCAAAAAGCCCTTGACCCTCCATTTTGACCCTTTGGTCAAAGAAAGTCAAAAAACAGAAATACGCGCCCCACACTGTACACCTTTCCCCAACCTCTGCACAACTTGCCTGTCTGCTTCCCCTCCCATCACCTCACCTTTCTCCACTCCTCATCATCACTAGCCACCCACAATTAATGCCACCCCCCTATCTACAAATACAGAGCCCTACAAGTCAAATTGAGTTTTCCCGCCAAATTGGTAAAAACGGCTAAAAGGCTCAAAATTCTCCCATTGGTTCTCAAATGAGGTGGGATTGCATCAGAAGGCCACGTGGAACATTTCTGAAGCATAAAAGAAGAGGAAGTGCAGAGAGATAGAAGTAACTTAGCTTTTAAAATTTCTTGTATGTCGTTTTATTTTAAATGTCTTAATTAGCTCTAAAATTTGTAATCTTAAGCTTTATGATACTTAAACTAAGTTGTTCAGTTATTTTAATTTATCTAAAACCTTAAATCAAAGTTTCCATTTAGTTTCATGAATTCTGGTTCACTGTTGCAAATTTTCAATTCAACTCATGTTACCAAGCTTCAATAAGCTTATTTAATAAGTTAAACAGGTTTATTTGAGCTTATCTTAGCTTTTTGTAAACCTGTTATCTAGTTTCAATCAAGTTCCCTTGAAAGTCAACAAAAGTCAACTACAGAAGCACATTTGGTTAAGCAGGATTGGAATTGGTTTTTGGGTATTGCAGACATGGAAATGGGTTTGTTTTGAGTTCAATGAGGTGGTTCTGATAGGTTAGTGGTTCTGGGTTTCAGTAATAGCAAGCCACTGTGGCTAAAGACCCATTTGTAAGTAAGTTTCAAGGTTTCATTGCATATGGTGTGTTTGTAGTTGTAAACTGTCAAAGCCTGTTCTACTAGTAGTATTTAAGTCATTTTAGTTTAGTTTGATCCATGATTTCTGCTTATTCAGTCTTTAGATCAATTTTTGTTTGCAAATTAGTTAAAAAGGTATGTTTGGATGTACTGTGATAACTGCCCCTAAGGCTTGTTCAGTAGTTGCTTATTGTTGGTTTATGCTTGTTTGACTATAACTAACTCATTTGAGTCAAGATATTATGTCTGCAACACCACCAAGTCAAACTTGTACTTAAATCATTTTAACTGCTCAACTGTTGTGATTAAGGATTTGTGAATCCTTGATTTGTGTTTAGAATTCAATAACATAGCCTGCATTAGTCTTATCACATCTTATAACATCATCATCAGTGATAAAATTTGATCCAAAGTTCAAGAAAGTCAAAGTATCTAAATCTGTTAAAAGTCAAAATATTTGATCAAACCAGTTTTTGGCCAAACTAGCAAGATTTTTCACAGACTCATCTTTGGGTCAATTCAAGCCAAACTTTGGGTTTTATAAGTTCACTTGGTCTGTTTCCTTGTTGTCATTTTTGTAAAATTTTAGAAATTTTTTAAAGCTCTCAAATAAGCTCATTAAGCAGGGCTCATATGCCCTGCTCACAAGCTCAGTCAGAGCTGAGCTTTTCTCAAGCTTTTGCTAAGCTTATCTAGAGCTCCACAGAGCTTCTTAGGATCTGATTTTTGGTTTAAGAGTACTTAGCCAGGTCTATCACAAGTTCTAATTGTTGGTTTTAATTTTCAACTTGTCTTGAGTGCTTATTTTCATGTCAAAAGAAGCACTCTTACACTGATTTTTAGCTTAATCTCAAAACATCCAAATCTGTTGAGTTAGCTTATCAGAGGTTAAAGATTGTTGAAATCTGTTGCATTTTAGTCATTTTAACAGTTTAGAACTTTGGTAAACAGTTGGTAGCTTATTTGGTTCATTTGGCTTATTTTAGTGCTTATTAACAAGCACTTGATTCAGCAGTTCCATAATCTCCCACACAACACCATGTTTTTCTATTTTTCCTAGATTCCTAGTATAATTTTAGAGTTTTCCTGAAATTTTCACATTTTTCCATAACAGTTTGCTATTTTTCTTAATTTAAAACAGTTTCTAGGATTATTTAAATAGCTTTTAATACAAAAAATTCAGAAAAGGTTCAAAAAAATAAGTTTTCATTTTTATTAAGTTAAGATAAATATAAATAGTGAAAAAAGTAATTTTTCAGATTTTTCATAGTTTATTTTGTAATTTTTAGTAATTTAATTAGTTTTTAATAGTTTAAAATTCATAGAAAATAGAAAAATAATCAGAAAAATATAAAAATAGTTTTGAAAATTCTTTGTTGTTATTTTAGATTTTTCCAAGTCATAATTTTAATTTTCTAGCTTTATTTCCTAATTTCTTGTATTTTAGGTAATTATTAAATAGTTAAAAATAGTTTTTAATTAATAATAATTAGAATAATAGTTATAAAAATAGTTTTCTTTTTCTAAAAAGTTTCTTATATCATTAGGTTTGTAAAAATATCATTTTCATATTTTTAGGATTAATATTGTGTAAGTTTCACGTTTTTACTTGTACGTCACGTAGTTTTTAATTCAGTTTTATAAAAACATAAAAAACAAAAACATTAGTTTAAAAATAGTGATAGCATTTATTTAATAGATTTTAACTTTTAATTTCCTTTAATCTCCTGTAGTTTATAAAAAACTCAAAATACCTACTGATCACTATCCTTAGTGGTTATTCGACATCTGATTGTGTTAAACACCAGTCATCCTCCGTGGGACTTAACGACCCGGGAATCCACTGTATTCTCCTGATCTTAAATTGTATTGGTGTGTGAGCTGTTTTAAGTTCCTCACGGCTGGTCATTCACAAGTGGCTAGCTTGCGTGAGATAACTTGACGGTTTTGCACCGATCAATCAACGTCAACAAACATGGCAAAGATTAGCGTAAAGCATCGTTGTGCAACAAGTAGGGTGAAAATTATACTTTTTGTTTTGTAGATCATAGATTCAAGTGTAGATATGATTCTTTTTTCTGAGTAACACAAATAGTCGTGATTAGAAATAGGTTAGTTAGTTACTTGCAATTTGTTGGTTTTAGCATTTATGGGTGAAAAAGAGGTTTGTAAAATTCTATGTACTATAATTCTTAAGTTTACATTTCCAGCAGTGAACATAGTTTGGTTTATGATTTGTACCTATAAGATTTGGTATGGTTTTTTGGTTGGACCCAGTAACATCAAGATGTATGCAACAACTGCAATTAAGATTTATCTATACGACAATCGTAACAGTGTGTAAAAATAATTAAGATTTATCCCACATAGGAAGAAAGTAAGAACATTAAGACCTTTATAGACCCAATTGTAAACACATAAAACGACAGCCTCAAAAACAGCACTACAAAAAATTTGTGGTGTTATCTTTGCGTTGTTAGTTTTTTTATTTCATGGTTCACTATAAAACTTTGTTATTACTTTATATTTGTTTGAGTGTAACAATTTTATTAAAGATAGGTAAAATTCCTTGTATACCGACTAATAACCACATTAATCTATTAGTGGATAATTAGGCCTAAGCCCGGTTTGTGCGTTTTGGAAATTAGGGTTTTACCATTATAAATAATGTTCATCAATAAAGTTATACCTACGGGGTTTTGTGCATTTTGGAAATGAGGGTTTTACCATTATAAATAATGGTCATCAATAAAGTTATACCTACAGGGTTTTATTGTGACTTTTGGGCCTAATTATCCACAAACCGGGCTTGGGCCTAATTATTCACTAATATAATCATGTGACTTTTGACCACTAGTCAGGTGTCTCAATAGCCCTCATTTTCATATTTGGGACAACTCAATACACTACAAAAAATCATGTCATTTTACACACTTTATTTGGTAGATCTTCACACATTAAAGTGTGTATAATTCTATTCTCCACACTTTCTTCTTGTGTGGGGATTTTTTGAGTTACAAAATTATTGTGAATTGCCACATTTATTTTTGTGAAAATATAAATAGACTATTCACACTAACATGTGTGGAGAAAAAAAATTTTTTTCTTCACATAGCTAGTTGTGAACATGAGTAAAGAACCTTCACATTTTAAACCGTGGATAAGATTTGAAAAGTCCACACTTGAAAGTGTGAACAAATAAGAAAGGACAAGAAATAAAAAAGTTCACACTTGAAAGTGTAAACAAATAAGAAGAACAAGAAATAAAAAGTCCACACTTGAAAGTGTGAATAAATAAGAAGGACAAGAGTCCACACTTAAAAGTGTGAACAAACCAACCAAAAAAGTTCACACTAATTATATAGTGTTTAAAACAAATTATATTATCCAGATTTCAAAACAGATTTCAAAACAAATTAAAATTCCAGATTTCAATTCTGCAATTACAAATTCCAGATTTCAATTATGCAATTACAAATTACAAATTCCAGATTTCAATTCTGCAATTCTGATACTAAAAATTATGCTAAAAATCATAACAATTCTGATACTATAGTTCACAATTCTGCAATTTTGATACTCAATTACAATTTTGTAATTCTGCAAATCTGCAATTCTTCAATTCTTCATATACTCCTTTCTGCAATTCTACTCAGCCACCTGCAACATAACAACCAAAATTGGTGGTTAAAGATCTCATGTAAACAGTTGGGGCAAAATGTATAGTTTGCCTCACGGGTCATCATTCATTACATCAAAACCAACTTTGGTTTTCTATCTAAAATCATTCATCTGTAACTTTGTTATAAAACTGATAAAATATAGACTTTCGATGGCTAAAAACCTCTTTGCTATATGAATTAATCTGACCTGACTCGAAGTACACAACCAAAATGCGCTATTAGAAAAGTAAATGAGTTAAAATAGCTACCTTTAACATACAAATGAATCATTGGCTTCAAATGGCAGAAACTGAGTTATTTACTAAAACCATGTTAATATGCAGGCCTGAGTACTTGGATTGCACTGCTAGGACTAGTCTAGATATGCTAGCAAAACATTACTATCAAGCTGCTAGTTCATGGGTCGTATTCTTTGTTCCCGAAAGTGATGCTGATATGGGGTTTTACAATGAGTTCATGAACTATCTAGGAGAAAAGCAACGTGCAGCAGTAGCTAAACTGGACGACAAAACCACTTTATTCCTTGTACCCCCTTCAGATTTCTCAGAAAAAATACTAAAAGTCCCCGGAAAACTGAGCATTTCAGGGGTCATTTTAAGATTAGAACAACCTTCTTCTAACATTGAGGCTCTTCCACCCCCACCAGAAAGACCAGACCCGCATCTCGTTTGCATCACCTACAGGACCCTACCTGCCGCCTCCACCAGGCCCACCTCCTACAAATCTTGTGAAAGTATAAGCCATGATGTGCCTAATTATTCTTATCATGAACCTTAAACTCGCAGTATCAGTTTGCATTTGTTATGTGTGATTTGATATACGTCCAAAGTGCTAAACATGTTCTAAAAGTTTTTGTTTGCGAGACTAGTTATTCATGTGTTGTACTCTGTATATAACAGGGTATGTATCATTTCCCTTTGATGTTGGTATCTTCTTTAGCAAATCTATTTGTGGTCTATTTCATCAGTTAAGAAGCTGCTTACTAAAACAGAGATTGGTCAAACGAATTGAGCAGGGCAAACATATCAAATTGTGTATAATTGCATAAAAACAGCCTAAATCATTTCACTGAACAATCGTCATTATTATTGTATTGTATGTTGGAACTGATTAAATCATTTTGGATAAACAGATTTTTCTTCTAATTTTCCTGTTATTCAGGAGTTAAATTATCAGTATATCAGTAAAATTTGTCTTTTTTGTCACTTTATCTGTAGATGTTTTTGTTAGGAATTAGAAATTCCAGGTATTAAAGAGTCGGTCAACTCAAGTATATGTAATCGTTAGAAAGCTCGTAGTCGTAGTTCTTTTAAGTTAAGTAGTATTTAGTTAAGTAACACCGTGGAGGACGGACGGGTCTTTACCCACTGTATGCCTGATCCACAGCCCGATGTGTGGCGATTTATGTAAGACTATAAATACTCTCTACCTCCCAAGGTAGAGAGTTGGAGCTCATAATAATATCTTTCACTTTCTCTCACTAAGTTCCCTAAACCTCTAACTTTCTCTCTCTAGAATTCCACTTATTCGTCACCTTGTTGTTATGGTTTGATGTGTATGTGAAAACTAATATCCTACAATTGGTATCAAGAGCCATGGTTAGATCATATCTTGCACATCTTTGGATTTCTAGTGGTTTTTAGGTGGTTTTTGAGTTTGAAAAAGTTTAGTGGTTTTTGCATCATTTGGTTGATTTCTTGTGTTAAAGTTTGGATTTTGTTAGTACTTTTATGTTTAGAATCATCACAAGTGTGTAGGTTTTCATTTGGTAAGCTTGAATCATCTTGGTTGGGTTGTTTTTGGATTGAAAAGAATGTTTATGTGGTTTTTTCTTGCTAGCGACTTAGCTCACGGATTACTTTCTTCGTAGCGACTTGCTTTACAAATTTGTAGCGAGTTACAGTTTCAGACCTAGCGACTTAGATCTAGCGAGTTACAGTACAAGTAGTGGACTCTCCACTACGGGTAGCGACTTGGTAGTAGCGACTTGGTCCGTAGCGAGTTGCTCTTTTGCGACTTGTATCTTTAGCGACTTGAGTAGCGAATTGCTGCCAAAATTTTGCTAGCGACTTGAGGCTTAGCGAGTTACTACTTAGCGACTTGCATTTGTCTAGCGACTTGGGACTGTAGCGACTTAGTGGTGTAGCGAATTAAGTGTTAGCGACTTGGTGCTGTATCTTCTAGCGACTTGGGTGATTGTTTACGGTTTTCTCTTGATTTAGTAAAATCCCGTGAAAGAATCTATTTCTCGGTTTAATCATAGAGTTATAAAATCCCGTATTTTCTGTTAACATGTCTACCAACGTTCCTACTATCATCTCCACGGTTGCAGAGGATGTTCAAGCAGCTGGGTCAGATACTCGTCCACCCATGCTTGACAGAACTGACTACGATTCTTGGGCTCAACGAATCAGATTGTACTGCCTTGGAAAGGAAAATGGTGTCAACATTCTCAAATCCATTGATGAAGGACCATATCGTGTTGAGACGACTAGAGACATACTTGATACTAATGAAGATGGTACTCCTGTTTACGGAATGGACAGACCTAAAATGTATGATGAGCTTGATGATAAGGATAAAAAGAGATTCGATGCAGATATCAGGGCTTCAAACATTGTTCTTCAAGGTCTTCCTAAAGACATCTACAAGCTGATCAATCATAACACTGATGCAAAGGCATTTTGGGATAATGTTAAGATGCTTCTCTCAGGTTCAGAATTAACTATGGAAGACAGAGAATCCCAACTCTATGACGAATTTGAGCAATTCAAGATGAAACCAGATGAGAATGTCTATGAGTACTATGTGAGATTTCATAAGCTAGTGAATGACATGAGGAACATCATAATGACTATGCCTAACATTCAGCTGAACTCAAAATTTGTGAACAACATGAATCCCGAATGGCACAAGTTTGTCACCGCTGTGAAGCTCACTAAAGGATTGAAGAATACAAACTATGAGCAACTCTATGCCTTCCTCCCTCAGAATGAGAGACATGCTATGTTTGAAAAATTGATTCTCAATCAGTTCAAAACCAACCAGGGAGAGACAAGCTCGTCTAATGACTCAACAGCTTTCTACTCAAACATCGGAATCACAACCAAAGCATCACAAGTCATACCCTTGGGTAATGGTAATCACAAACTCATTCCTGATCCTATGTTCAAACAAGCTGATGCT
The DNA here is from genome assembly GCA_019973895.1 of Chrysanthemum seticuspe. Classification (NCBI taxonomy): domain Eukaryota; kingdom Viridiplantae; phylum Streptophyta; class Magnoliopsida; order Asterales; family Asteraceae; genus Chrysanthemum; species Chrysanthemum seticuspe. Next base: position 132,771,004 of record BPTQ01000006.1, on the reverse strand, counting down.
GATGCACACGTGGGTAACTTCATTAATCAACTAGCTCTTCTCATTAGTCAAAACATGAATTCTCTCCCACAAACCAACAACAACCTCAGAACAGCATCTAACCCACACAATCAAGCCACTGTTAAAGATGGAAGGATCGTGGTGCAACCAGTTCAGGAAAGACAGTATGATCAGGGAAGAGGTGGAGCTGGGAGAGGTTATGTTGGCAACCAGAATCGAGGAAGGAATGGTAACCAAGGTCAAGCTAAGCCAATCAAATGTTATAACTATGGTGGTGAGGGACACATTGCAAGGAACTGCACATCTCCAAAGCGTCCACAGAATGCTGATTACTTCAAAGATAAGATGCTGCTGGCACAAGCTCAGGATAATGGTGCTGCTTTGGATGAAGAGGAATTGTTGTTTCTTGCTGAGGGCAATGCCAAGACCTATGATGCAGATGTGGATGAGCAGCCTATTCAGGAGATATGTCACAATCATCAGAATGCCTTTCAAGTCGCTGACTGTGATGCATACGACTCTGATGTAGATGATGGACCTACTGCACACACAATTTTTATGGCTAGCATTTCTCCAATGGTTTCTCCCAAGGTCTCTTCTTCACCACAAGCTGGCCCATCCAAGGACAAACTCATCTCAGAGGTATTAAAACTATACGATGATGCTGATGTGCAACAGATGCATGACAAAGTACAATCAACTGAAACTATTGAATCAAATGTTGAAAATATGGGTAATAACAATATTGTCCCATACGATCAATACGTGAAACAAAGTGAAAGTGAAGTTGTACCAAGTGATGCATCTTCTGCAGTCAACAATGACTATGTATTTGATGAATACACTGCATGTGCTCCTGATGATTCCGTAATTTCTGAACTAAATGCCTATAAGGAACGTGTTGCTATTTATGAACAACGTGCAAAATTTGAGTTGACCACTCGTGAGCAGGAAATGGATGACCAAGTGCGTACAGTCATTAGAAAAAGTAATTTTAGAGAAGAAGTATTGAAACAAGAATTAAATTCCTTGCAAGAAAAACTTTCTAAAACAGCTAAGCAAAAACAAGAACTTCAAGAAAATGTGAAAATGCTTAAGCAAGAATTTAATGCAAAGGAATCAAAACTCTTGAGAGACTTTTCTAATCTGAAAACTTTGAAAAACAAACTTGAAAACAAGTTGTACATACAAGGAAACACCATTCAGACTGCTCACACAAAAGTTCAAACAAAAAGTTTCAAAAGTCTAATCTTTTTAGAGAGTTCTCAAAACTAAGGAAACGTAATTTAAGAACGAATTCGTAAAAGTGTAAAAGAACTTCAAGAACAAAAACGAATCGACAAAATCTTTCAAAAAGAACGTTCCTTAAATCAAGAACAAAATTATGAAGAAGAGATTTGAACGAAAAAGATTAATGACATGAGTGAACCTGTAGGTAAAGGACGAGTGCTCACCAGTTGAGTTTAAAACGGGCAACAAGTATTTATCGTTGTGCAAGGAATATCCGTAAATCAAGTCTTTAATACCTTAGTAATCCTCGTGTACAGCACATAAGTAGTTTCTGTATCAGTAACAACTGACGTCTTCTACGTAGTGAACCATGTAAAAGTG
>BPTQ01000006.1:132536506-132751446 GCA_019973895.1 Chrysanthemum seticuspe | reverse complement strand
AAAAAAAAAAAAATATTGTCAATTTGTCATGTTTTTCTCGGTTCGATAATATCTACGGTCTTTGTGATGTCATTCAAAGAATGACACGGGACTTTAGATGTTGTTCGAATTCTTAAAATATATATATATATATATATATATATATATATATATATATATATATATATATATATATATATATATATATATATATATATATATATATATATATATATTTTTGGGAGAAAGAGAAACAATAGTTTATTGTCATTTCAGGCAGTAACCCGCTTTTAAAAGAAAGAACAGAGCCATGTTTTACCATGTTTTCAAATTCCATGATCTGATTCTATAAACATTTATCTGCTGAAAACCAAATGCTTTGAAAAATAACTCGGTCTCTATTTTTGATAATCATCAGGACTTATTTGTCAAAATCTCTATATCTCAATCAACAACCTATGTCATTGATTGAGGGGGAGAATGATTTCAATTAAATTAAAAAGTTATTTGGCGTTAAATTGTTTTCAAAAGATATACATGCATGTTTTATCAATGGAGTTTAAAGTCTTAAAATCCGATCCCTATCAGTTAAAACACTTTCATAATCAAGTCACAATTCCCCTTAAAAGCCTTCAAAATCAATTTAAATCTATAAGAGATCACAAATCTCAAATGATTTGATAATTGTGATCGGGGGAGAATGTGTGATTTAAATTGGATTTAAACTGATAATTAGGTAAATGGTTTTATAAGGATGTACATGCTATCCTGCCCACATGTGACAAACGATTTCAAATTTTCCATGCACATGTTGAGGGGGAGCATCTATCTTAAATCTATGATTTGAAATGTGATCAACTTATCTCAATGTGCAAGTTCCCTCTAGTATGTGCAAAACTCTTTTCAAACCTCGAGGCACATATTGAGGGGGAGCAAATTTATGGAAACCTCATCCTTCCCGAAAATGTTATATCTACTTGATTTGATGTGGGAAGTAATGTTGATATCTTTTAGAAAATGGTAATCAAAGAAGTTAATTCTTTCTCTTGCCTCCGTGTGCAAAACATTTTCAAATACTTGATGCACATGTTGAGGGGGAGTTCTCGTTCTAAAAATATCAAAAACAATTCAGGTACAAAATGCTTTGATAATATATCACAAGTATCTGAATTGATTTTCAAATGGTTTTCAATTGGTTCCAATGGCAGATGAACAATACCAAATAGACCGACCAACTCTACTTTATGTACGGTGATATAAGGATGATAAGGTTAGGTATGTGTTCCCATGATCCGCCAGAACCGGAGGGATCTACCCAGGGATAATCCACTAGTTAGTGTAGAAGTCCTTAGGTATGATGATAAAAGGAGAAAAATGAGATATGGGAAGAGTGCGGACTAAGACTGAGCTAGTACTGGAATAAACCCAACAAGGTTCTAGCTATGAAGTCTCGGTAAGCACTGAAGGGGTTGAAGAATTAAAAAGAATTGAATGAGAAAAGGGTGAAAACAAATAGCCCTCCATTTATTCAACCTTAGGGCAGAAACCGGGTTCACTTCATATGCTACTGATGGTAACATCGGTATTGAAGACAAGACGTCATGGACCCAGTGACGCACTGCACTTCACCTTTCCAAACCACTCAAGTTCCTCTTAAAAGGACTTGTTTCATTCTCACGGGGAACCGACATTATCTATCGACTTTCTCTTAGAGATGGTTGATATTGAAGAAGGAGACCCTCTCCCTAGTCTCCGTTATAGGATCCAAATATGCACAAATTGAGTCTAGAGCCACGAGATCATCAATAAATCTCATTAGGACACTTTCAATGAAGACTCTCTGTTTCACACTATGTGGAAAGAGATATTATATCTTGAGTCCTACGCATTATCCTTGTGGTATTGCCAGAACATCTGAGTGATGTGTTTACATATTCACAATGAAGATGGAAAGCCTTCTGGAGCCAACATCAAACAAGCTCCTGGTAGGTGGCATGTGAGATCTATTATATAGATCAACCATGTGACAACTGAACAGAAACAATGGGGCGATTCAATCTCTTGAATCAATCCTGGTTCAGGTTATGGATTGACGGATACCTTTGAAAAACCGGTCTTTGTGCTTAACAACTCTTTTCTGTAGTACATCGACCGTGTACTCATTTTTCAAACCAAAAGGTGTTTTTGTGATTGATAATTGATTTTTAACAAAACCTTCGTTGTATTGCAAAAACAATTTCTATTGAGCAATACACGATTGTTTTTCAAATCTCTTTTCATTAATCAGTGGACTTAAAATTCGCTGGTTCACTCACTCCGTGTTGTCTTCTTTGAGATGTTCCGGTTTGAGAACAGCTAGAGCAGCTGCGAAACCCTGTCAAGGAAATTCTTCGGAATTATACCTGATCACAGGCAGTACATGTACTGATCAACGGGGAACCGTGGGCCGTGTACCTCAATTCAACGAAAGTGATCAAAGACACTTTCATGCGATTTATTGCTAACTGTTGTATGCAGGTACGCCCGACGTTTGCAGCTGATCAGAATGAAGCGGTCAATCCATAGCCGCATGCTCACTTAACACATTCATCTCAAAAGAAATCATGATTAGTGCATCAATGACTCTGATATTTTCACTCCATGCTTCTGCTACGCTGCTGCCAATATCATGATTCAACAAATGCTTCCGCTACTCTGATGAGAAGATATCATGATCCAGAATGTGAGCATGTCGGTCTTAAAGTCACAACATCACATAATACCAACACCACAAAGGATGTCTCAGAGATTTTTGATTGCTGATGATCTCAAAAGATGGCACAAAATTATTATCACGTGGATCAGTGAAAGACCTCCACTTGAAGTAACCAAACATGCAATGTGAAGAATCAATGTCTACGAGCTTAGGAGCAAAGGACTACATCAAGAATGCAAGATCAATTGTTAATGTAATATCTATTTGTATTCAATGTAAGTTTGGTACATGATTGAGGTGACCTCCCTTAGGGGGAGATTGTTAGGAATTAGAAATTCCAGGTATTAAAGAGTCGGTCACCTCAAGTATATGTAATCATTAGAAAGCTCGTAGTCGTAGTTCTTTTAAGTTAAGTAGTATTTAGTTAAGTAACACCGTGGAGGACGGACGGGTCTTTACCCACTGTATGCCTGATCCACAGCCCGATGTGTGGCGATTTATGTAAGACTATAAATACTCTCTACCTCCCAAGGTAGAGAGTTGGAGCTCATAATAATATCTTTCACTTTCTCTCACTAAGTTCCCTAAACCTCTAACTTTCTCTCTCTAAAATTCCACTTATTCGTCACCTTGTTGTTATGGTTTGATGTGTATGTGAAAACTAATATCCTACAGTTTTGAATAATTAGAATTTGTCAAACACTAGGACAACTGATTATTATAACTGCAAACAACAAAAGCACAGTCAAACACTATTTCTACTTACAGTTCTATTACAGATTTATAGCTGATTAATGAATCTCACATGGTTACTTTCAAAACGCACATCCAACACACCCTAATGTATACTACATTTTTTAACTGAGTTGCGATTTTAGTTGCAACACTTATCTTCATGCTTATGCCTATCAATCTGTACTCATTTGAATAAAAATGCAGATACAACTGAAGCCTTTGACAGATCATCTCAAAATCAGAATAAAAGATTTGGAAGCCCCTGATTATGGAACTCTTCAGGCATGGGAACATGCAAGTGTTGTTGCTCGGGCATCAAATTCCGATCCTAATGCTAATGATACTACTATAAATGGACAGGGTGAAATGCCTAAGCCATTTCTTGGAGATATTAAGGTACCCCTAAAAACATATATCATATACATACACATGTTTGTGTATATTTACCATATAGAATTAAAAGTTTTGTTTTTACACTGTTTAGAAACAAAAATCAATCATTGATGTAAAATGTCACTGGATGATACATGCACAGTAGAGGCAAGTCAGTAACAAAATGAGTGGGTTGGTTAAATACTTAAGTAGTCAATCTTTATAACACACTGCCCTGAACCCACACTGTTACTAGCGTCAAAATCTGTATCATTACCTTAAAAAACTAGACCTTGGAGCAAAAGTATATTAGGCAACTCACATAAGAGAGGAATTTAATGAAAAGACAAAAAACAAATGCATCACAAACCTATGCATTTGATGTACCAGTAGCAAAAAAAGCCGGAAGCGCGGTTTTGAGCTGTCCAAAAAAGTTGTTCATGTTTTCTTCCATCGTCTTCATTTGTCTACTTTGTTTCTCTATTTGTTTACTTTGAGCAACAACTGTGTTCAACAGAAATCGATTTTCACTTGATACACTTTGACGTCTCATTCTTCTCAATTCGTAACTAAATTTTGTTACTTGGGATTTGGTCACTCCAACCCCATGGCCACAAGGTCTTCCCTTCTTATTAGGTCTAAGTTCTTGCATGACTTCCCTTGCAATTTCCAACCTTTTCTCAGGATCAACAGGTTCTGAATTTCCGACCTCAAATAACTTGTTTGCAAAATCTGCTTTCGCTTTACTCTAGAACATTAAACAAACATTCAAGTTCATCTAAGTTTACATTTATATCTATTTGTAACATAACTAAAAGTAGTAAAACTATTTATGTACCGCGAAGACTCTTGACCTATCATCAACGTATGACCCTTTCTTTGTTACATGCATCATATCAAATACTTCAATGTCATCAGGTTCTCGTTTGTGTTCCACAATCTGTAGATTAACAAATTAACCATCAAAAAGTAGATAATTATAAAAAGAAAAAATAGGTTTAATTTATCCTAAAAGAAGACTTACATATGCATCCTTTTTCCGGGGAATACTCACAGCGCCACAGGTGTGAATATGGACTTGGCTACCTCTTGCTTTCTTCCCATTTGCTGAGAATTTCTGTGACTCGGTTAATTAAAAACACATGTTAGTAATTTGTGAACAAAACCATCCGAAGAGTTAGAACTAGTTTTAAGGATAAGAAAATTTTAAATCAGTACTAAACTGTTGACATTTGAGAGTTGAGAAAACAAAATCAACTAGTGCTATTAGTTTAAAGATATATGGATAAAGATCAACACACAGACGATGGTTATTTATCTTTGGCCGGCAGGTTATGGTGTCCAGCCACAGTCTTGGCCACAAGCTACACAGGCTCAAGGACAACAATGGCCTGCAACATATACCCAACAGGTATTTATCTTTGGAAATAGACTCTTGTTTAAATTTGTTTTATCCTGTGCTTGTGCCTGTGGTTTTGTTGAAGATACAGGTGGCAAAATAGACTCTTGTTTAAATTGGTTTAGCAAGTTTTTCTGTATGGGTCAGGTTCACCCAAGACCCTTTTTTGTTAAAAGTGTTTACACTTTCCGATAATTCCAAAGATTATATTATGTCACTAGTATTATAATTTTGAAAATAGGAGGTTTAGTACTTAAAATTCATTTTAGAATTTGTTAAATCTATGTGTTAAATCTATACTTTTACCTGTTAGTGGTTAAAACTTACCCGAACTTGACCCAATGGCATGCAACATATACCCAAGTACCCAACATGTATTTATCTCCATAAGCATTCACAAGTGAGTAAGTGACATAGTCAAATTTCATCTTTGGTTGGGTGAAACCTTTTATTTACATTACCCAACTTGCCTGACATTCCTATTTTGTCATCTCTTGATCAGCTGATATTTTAAGGCCTTCGATTTTGATATCACCAAGATGCAACAGTTACTGTTTGATCAAGGTTTTAAATTTTGAGGTAATTCTCTATTATGGATTGTACTGATTTAAAATTTTCTTATCCTTAAAACTAGTTCTAACTCTGAACCTAAGAGTAAATGAAACTAGTTCTAACCCGAGTTCGTTAGTGAACTTGGGACGCACAAACCAAATTTTTGAAAAACACAGGTTTGGAACCAAGGAATGAACTAAGATCAAAAAGAAGGCAAAACATGTAATAGAAATAAATTTGGTGTTTGAAGTAATTGTGAAACTAAATGGAATTTCTTTGTGGCGTACCTTTGTTTTAGGTGCTCTGAGATAACCCTTGTAAGATTCCCATTGGTGATCAACAAAGTATGGTGGCGTTTCTACTAAGTCGAGTGCTTGCAAAAGTTCCTCATCCGTATATTGCACATCTTCATCAACGTTATTAGCTTCTTGTAGTCTTTTGGCAGCTAATGCTAACAAACTCTTTTTCATCCTATGTTTTACAGTCCTAAACTTTTCGTTCAAATGAGAAAGGACAACCTCGTCCACATCTTTACTTTGAGGAAACTCAAATCTCCGCTGCAAATATCAATAATGACAAAAAGGAAAACAAATTACTTAGTCACAGATATACTGATTTGATGCCAGAAATTACACTAATCAACTAATGAACCATTAGTATCTATCCTGAGCATTAGTAACGGGTCAACTTGGGTTGACTTGGCCTGTAACGCTTTTTGGAAGGTTTTAAAAGTGTGTCAAAGCCTCAAAGGTGATTATAATATGTGTTAATAGTTTAATTTGTGGGACAAAACAATCTGGAAGGTTTTATGCGGTATGTATACACTTACGGCAACTTTCGACCCTAATACTCATATGTTTTTCCTACTAAGAACTTTACTTCCTTTATTTTCTTATGAATCCAGACAGCCTTATCCTCTTTAGTGTTCACTTACTGCATATTCTTTACTCAAAACTAGCACCTTGGACAGTAAATCCCGAAATAGGAACTCAAAAGAACAAAAAAATGATAATCAAAGTAATTACCCGTAGTTCCATTAGAAGCTTGATGCCACAACGTTGTTTGCATTCTTTCCAGTCCTTCGCATCGAGGGGGCATAAGTTGGGTTCCTTCACAAGTAGGGTCATGAATCGTGTAAATAAACCTCCTGCAGATTTGATGGGTTGATTGCTGTCATTGAAAGGAACCACAATTATTTCACCTGCGTCTAGCTTATACACTTCTTTTGTGGTCATTGTTTGTGTCCTAAGAAAGTTTCCATCACCATCTATAAGATAATTATGCATTGTTAGAATATAATATACACTACAGAAATATGATAAGCACAATGAATCGTGCAAAGTTTACCTATTATCTCAACCTCGCTCAACAACGTCTTCTCTTAATCCTCATCCATTTCATATGTTTCATCCAAAAGAGGTGCTGAGGAAGACGAAGGCTGATGCAAAGTTGACTCATATGCACTTGTGTCAGATCGTAAGGATTGAGAATAGGTGGATGTTGATGAAGAAGAAGAATTATTTTGGCGAATAGTAGAAAAAATGGGAGGTTTGAGAGGTGTGGGGGGGGGAAAGATGATGATTGGTGGGAGTAGTCGAGAGATTGAACATTTACTTGCATATCTGATTGTTGAAGGGTCTGCATACGTGACTTACCAAGGACCATATCTGATTTTCTAAGTTTCTGCATATGTGGTTGTCTACAAGTATCTATATATGACTGACCACATGTTTGCTTATATGATTGTATGAGGTTCTGCATATGTGGTTGCTCAAAAGCCTCCATATGTGACTTACCAGCACTTTGCTCAGAATTTCGTCCATGGGTATCAATACGCAACTGACCTGGGATTTGCTTATTTGATTGTATGAGGTTCTGCATAGGTGGCTCTTCAAGAATCTCCATAAGTGACTTACCAATGGTTTGCTCAGATTCTATAAGTGGCTGCATACGTGGTTGTCCAAGAGTCTCTATATGTGACTGGAACTGGGAGGGGGAAAGTGACTGTTGTGTTTGATTGTCACAGTAGAATCTTGGATGAGTCGTTGCATAAGAATGTAAAGAATAATTTTCACTATGCTGGCTTGTAGGATTCTTCATTGTTGTTTGAGATTTCAACATTTTCCTGCTTAAGAACAAGAATAAATTTAGTATATACACAAACTTTAAGATCGTATGCAAAAGACAAAGAATGTCACTCAGGAGTAGAATTTAGTATATTACTTTTGTAAACTGTAACTAATCAGATGTTACATAAAATGTCAGCATACTAAGCAAACTAAGGCGTGTGAGGGTCTACACCAAAATGTCATTATTACCCAGTCACATTCCTACCAAGTGTTCTTAGAAAGTGGACAACTTGGTGACAAAATACGTGAGTAATCATTTTTATGTAGTCTTTGACAAGAGTTCTTCCTAATTGAACAGAATTTTATCATATGTGGAAGCTAGCATGATAAAGAAGGGTAACATAAACATCTCCTATGTCACTTTAAGTGAGCAAACAAAGAGAACTTATATGCGTTATCATTACTAATTGCACCTGGATGAAAACACGCGTATACCATATGGTCACACGTAAAGAGGTTGCCATACATTCACAGAATATTATTACTTCAAATCAGACATAGACCATATGGTCACACCTAAAGAGGTTGCCATACATTCACAGAATAACGTTTACCATACATTCACAGATGAAAATCAAGTGTAACAAGTGTAGATCAGTCAAAGAATATAATAACAAGTGTAACAGATAAAAAGCGAGACCATATGGTCACACATAAAGAGGTTGCCATACATTCACATAATAGCATTTACCATCTTGAACCAGACCGATCCAGGTTTTGGCTTTCCATTAGCATTATCAAGTTCAACAGTTAAGAGTAGGTTTATTTAAGCAAATGAGACAAATCATATCCTCACAAACAACCAAGTCAAAGCCACACTTAGCGCACTTGAAGTCTTGAACTAGGTTAATGCTAGACAAACCATATATGCTCACACACAACAAAATGTCAAAATCAAACATTCACAAAAACATTACAAGTCGCCAAACAGAATTAATATATCGCTCTAACCATCAGGAGATAAACATTTCAGTATTTACAGAACCATCTAGATATGCAGACTAAAAAAACTAAACATATGAACACAAAGCGCATTTACTTATATAGATCATTCTTATTAAAACACGAAACCCTGTAAATGCAGGCATGCAAAGGTCTTTGTAATATATATCCTACTCGAGTGGCTCCTGTTCCAGTGTCGGAAGTTCCACATTTATTTACTGTCCGAGCCAAATACAGTGGGGTATCCGTTAACACATGGGCCCGTGTTAAAGCTGGAAAATACAAGGGGACCTAGCACATGTACAGGTGTGGGGGGGGGGGAAAGATCTTAGTCAATAATGTTTTAGTAAAGGACTGATCCATAGTAGCTAAGACACGTGACTATATATAATGCAATACATGTTCAACTGAAACACTAAGATCTGGAAGTAAGGCCCAGACGAAATACCTTCTCCAGCTGCAATAAGAGAAAGAACATGTGCGGGAGATAAGACAACTTCCTCCTTAATTCCTTCAACAAAGGCTCTCTGCAAGCAACAATTATTCCACAAACTAGTTAGATTGAAGTGTAACAGAATAGCATTATATGCGTGACACTCAAGAAAGGAAATGAAGTTTAACTTTTTAGCCAAAAGCAAAAACTAGTATCAGCTTATATCAGCTTATACTAATTTAATCCTACTGATATGAACTCACTCAGATCATTGCCTTCATTGGTTACTTATATCAGCTTATACTAATTCGAACTCACATCAGAATATACATCTCTTTTTCAAGAGTGTGTTCATCATTTCTAGGAGGGCGATTAAAGATAGTCTCGGCACCTTCGAAATATCTTGAACAAAAAGTAAGACATTCATCTTTAATATATCCTTCGGCGATTGACCCCTCCGGTTGAGCCTTATTACGAACATATGACTTCAACCGCATCAAATACCTTTCAACTGGATACATCCATCTATAATGAACGGGTCCACCAAGCTTGGCCTCCGATATCAAGTGAATAGTCAAATGGACCATAATTGTGAAAAAACTAGGTGGAAATAATTTCTCCATCTCGTATAGTGTAAGTGCTATTTGAGACTCCATTTTGTCTAATTCATCAAGATCAAGAACTTTCGCACACAACCCTTTGAAAAAGAAGCAAAAATCAGAAACCACTTTAACTACTCGAGATTGTGCTCGTGAAAGCATGGAAACCCTAAGAGCTATCGACAAAATGTCTTGCATTAAAATGTGGCCATCATGACTCTTAAGGTTGGTAATTTTACGATCTTTCATGCTCACACCCCTTGAAATATTAGATGAATATCCGTCTGGAACTTTAAGACTTTTTAAAACTTGTAAGAAGTTGGCCTTCTCCACACTAGACATGGTATAACATGTTGGGGGCATGCATGGCTTTTTGTTAGGACGATTTATAAGGTGGAGTTCATGCCTTATTCCCATTTCCATAAGATCCTTGCGAGCGTTTTCGTTATCTTTAGTCTTCCCGTCTAAATTTAATAAGGTTATGAGCAAATTATCACACACATTCTTCTCAATATGCATCACATCCAAATTATGCCTAATCAAATTATACTTCCAATAAGGCAAATCAAAAAACACGCTCTTTTTCTTCCATAACTGATGCTCAGCAGCTTCTTCTTCCACAAAATACTCTATATCCTCAAATGCACTTGATTCGTTGTTCCCTTCATCATGAGCATTTGTTGAACAACTAACACCGTCCCTTGTTCTCTTATTACTGGATTTATTAGACTTCCCATACATAAAACTTGCACCGCTCAGCTGTTCCAAAATATCACATCCTGACAATAGGGTAGGCGGGCCCTCTTTCTCAATTGTACCATCAAATTGGTCCTTTTGAAACCGATATTTATGATTTTGCTCTAACCATCTACGATGTCCCATGTAGCAAAATTTTCTTCCATATTTTAACCACCTTGAACGAGTAGAATCCGCGCAAACTGGGCATGCCACACGGCCCTTTGTGCTCCACCCAGATAAATTAGCATAGGTAGGAAAATCATTCACGGTCCACATGAGTGAAGCTCTTAACTTGAATTGTTGTTTTGAAAAAGCATCATAAGCGTCCACACCCTTCCATAATAATTGCAGCTCATGTATTAAAGGTTGTAGATAAACGTCTATATCATTGCCGGGAGCTTTCTATCCTGGAATAACCGATGAAAGAATAAAAGACTGTTGTTTCATACATATCCACGGAGGTAAATTATAAGGAATCAACAACACTGGCCAAGTGCTATGTGTTGTACTCATTGTTCGAAAAGGATTAACCCCATCACTAGCAAGGCCAAGCCTGACACTGCGCGGATCCGAGGCAAATTGTGAATATCGGGCATCAAAATTCTTCCAAGCAAGACCATCTGCCGGGTGCCTTAACTTTCCATCCATTGTTCGACCCATGTTATGCCACCTCATATCATTTGCTGTTTTCTCAGACATGTATAGCCTTTTTAGTCTTGGAATTAAGGGAAAATATCGCAAAACTTTTGCCGGCTTGTTTGACTTTTTCGACTTTGAACTTTCACCCACGTTATCACCCGTATCATCTTTATATCGCGAAGCTTTACAAATATGACAAGATTTTTGACCTTTCCTTGCACCCCAATAAATCATGCAATCATTAGGACAAGCATCGATTTTCTCGTAACCAAGCCCTAGATCTTTAGTTAGTTTTTTGGCTTCACTAACCGAGGATGGTAATGATGTAAGATGAGGAAAAGCATCCCTTATTAGCTCTAGAATCATACCAAAAGTCTTGTTAGATACACCACCGATACACTTGACATGATACAAGTGTAACGTGAAAGACAAGTTGGAATACTTGCAACCGGGGTAAAGTTCTTTATCACATTCTTCTAACAACTTCTTATATGTAGCATCCGCAGCACTATAATCTGAACTTCGAGAAGATTCGCCGACATTCTCATCCTCAACCCTACGATGAGAACCTTGAGAAGATTCACCAACATTCTCATCCTCAACCCTACGATGAGAGCTTTGACAAGATTCACCAACATTGTCTTCAACCATTGAATCATCTGCTAGTGGTCTATTTGAAGGTAAATGACCTAAAGCATCATGGACCAAATTTCTTATCTCATCTTCACAAAAACGAGTTTTCTAAACAAAATTAGGTTGAGATGGTTGTGAAGGTACATAATTCTCCCCATGAACCACTAGTGGGCTATTTGAAGGTAAATGACCTAAAGCATCACGGACCAAACTTCTTATCTCATCTTCACCAAAAGTAGTATTCTGAACAAAACTAGGTCGAGATGGTTGTAAAGGTTCAGAAGTCTCCCCATGAACCGACCAATTTGTATACCCCGGTAAAAATCCATAACGCAATATGTGGCCATGACAAGTTTTTACGTCCCAATGATCAACGTTACAACATCTAAGGCATGGACAAGCAATTACTCCTCTTATACTTCTAGCACGAGCAAATTCAATAAAAGACTTGACTCCTTCTTTAAAGGTATTACTTGTTATATGAGCTTTAATCCAACTTTTATCCATTTATTCCGCTTACCTAAACATGTCTATACATTTTTAAAAAAAATAATAATAATAATAATAATAAAATAAATAAAATAAAAAATACACATGTAGATGCTCCTAGTTTCACATACAACTACATTTTATTGTTCCATACACTTATATCATATTGTAACTATGCCATATGGAACAAAAATTGTTTACGTTTTAACAACAGAAACTAGCGTTTCACATATTATACTTTAACACTCTATCAAAATTTAATCATGAAAAATAACACCATTACTCGAAATATCACGCGTAATTACTTAAGTATAAGACTCACGTACTTAGAGATGAAATCAATTTGGCATACTTTAACACGCTAGTTTCTGTATCATACTTTAATAGAGATGAAAAACGTGTTTTACATCCGCCACTATATCATGCGTTAACACACTTTATCATAATACGTTAACATACTATTTCGAGATGAAATCAATTTGCCACTATATTTCGAGATGACTCACTACATAAACTAGCGCTATGATACTTTAACACACTATATCACGTATCATATTGTAACTAACGAACAATATCACGTATCAAACGAACAATATCACTTATCATATTGTAACAATATCCTACTATATCAAAATTTAATCGTGAAAAATAACAGAAATCGTACCAGATTCAAGCCGTAAATGAAGATAACGAGATTTAACCCTAATTAAGCATCAAAACCCTAAGTATTGAAACCCAAACGAACAGCCATATGTTAAGACTCCAAACCCTAATTAAGCATCGAAACCCAAACGAACAGCCATATGTGAATCGAATTAGCTTTTGTGAATCGAATTAGCTTTTTTGTGTGTGAATCGAATTGGGGATATACGAATTAGCTTGTGCACAGGATAAATAATACACGACAATTGCGAACTACTTGAAGCTAATTGTCGTGAATCGAATTGGGGATATACGAATTAGCTTTTTTGTGTGCACCGTATATATGAATCGGGGATATTGAAAATCACCAAAAGTTACGAACCATATCTGAAGGTGGTTATTATCAGTTAAAGGGGATATTGGGGATAAGTGAATGAATTGGTCACTTTTTTTATTTATTAAGAAGAGATGGGTGTATATGTATGACACGTGGTTATTTAGAAAAGTTCACACCTCCATGTGTTATAAAATTATACAAAAGTTCACATTTCCATGTGTTAAAAAATTATACAAAGGTTTTAATAATTTTTTACACTTAAGTGTGTTACAAAATTATACACAAGTTCACACTTCCATGTGTTACAAAATTATACAAAGTTTTTAATTATTTTTTACACTTAAGTGTGTTACAAAATTATATATATATTTTACACATCTTTATGTGTTAAGAAAACAAAATATTTATTCACACTTGTAATCGTGAATGTTATTTAATCACATTTTTAGATGTAAATTTTTTTTCTCTACTATTAAAAGTGTGAATTTTTTAATATTATAAGTGTCTATAATATGTTCACATTTACAGGTGTGAACAACACGTTACAATTGTTCACATCTTCACAAGTGTGAAAAAAAAGTGTGGCCACTTTTTTTGTAGTGATATTATTACAATGTGCATAGTTTTGTGCTGTCATTTTGATTTATTGATTGATTGCTCTTGACATGAATGTATTATTGCGAGTTGGACGGTCTTCTTACAATGCGCATATTTTTGTGTCGTCTAAGGAACTAACCGGCAATATGCAATTTTTGTTTCATTATGGTTATTTGTTGACGTATATTAGGCCAAAATATTCATGATGTAAGGCGTCAATGTAACTGGTCTAGTTCAGTTAGAAAAACATTTTGATTTTTCCTGGTTCTTTTGGCTAAGAATGAGTTCAAACGATAACTTGGCGTACAATTGTATTCCTATGACTTTGTCCTGTTAACTAGAGTAGACAATCAGTTATGCAAAAGAACAAAACTGAAGAAAAAAAGATTCTAATGATAATAAAATACTTTTATTACTTCTGAATCAACAATACAAAACAAATCTTCTATTCTCAAATAGAAGAATCAATTAACCAGTATTTGATCTCAATCAAATAACAACAACTAATAACAACTGAGTAACAACTGAGTAACAAAGTATTTTGATCAAGACAATCAAAAACACAAATTAGGGTTTGTTTAGTGAGAGAAAGTATCGAATATTTTGTAGAGAGAGATAATGAGCAGAGATACAAAGACTGCATATCTCTCTTGCTTATATAGCCACAAATATTACATATTGGCCCTTCATCTTTTATATTTGTCTTAAACCATCCAAAGCATAATCCAAGCCAATATCTTTTGCTCTTCCAGTCCCTCTAGAAACAAAACTTCAATATCAACCCCTGATCACTCTCCAGCAAATATATCTGAACAAACACAAACAAATATCAACTCAGATATCACAAATCAGATTAAAACAAGAATCCAGATCATAATTCTCAACACCCCCTTTAATCTGATAAGTGATATATATCAAACATCCCAAGATTTTTAACTAAAAAATCATGTTGTAATGTATCCAACCCCTTAGTAAGGATATCTGCAATTTGATTTGCAGAATCCACTTTCACAGTTTTAACAACACCATTTAAAATTTTTTCTCTAACAAAATGTAAATCAATCTCAAGATGTTTTGTTCTTTCATGAAAAATAGGGTTGACTGCTATTTTTATAGCAGATTTACTGTCACAGTGAAGAGGAACAGGCAAAAGACCAGAAATTTTAAGATCTTTTAAAAATTTTAGAACCCAGATTACTTCACTGGTAACTGAAGCAAGAGCTTTGTACTCTGCTTCAGTAGAGCTTTTAGAGAGAGTAGGTTGTTTTTTACTTTTCCAAGATACTAGAGACCCATTCAAAAAAACACAATAGCCAATAACAAACCTCCTTGTTACAATACATTTAGCCCAATCAGCATCAGAATAAGCAAGAAGAGACATACCAGAATTTTTAGTAATATGAATACCCAAACCTGGAGCTCCTTTAAGATACTTAAGTATCTTTAAAGCTATTATGAGATGAGACTTAAGAGGAGAATGCATGAACTGACTTAAACAGTGAACAGCATATGAAATATCAGGTCTAGTATTAGTCAAGTAAATAAGTTTTCCCATAAGCTTATGATAATCAGTAATATTATCAAGTAAAGGATCATTATCAGTAGCCTCATTAGATATAACCAATTTAGACTGCAAAGGAGTTTTAGAAGGTTTACAGCCAAGCATACCATACTCACTTAACAAATCTAAACAGTACTTTCTTTGATTTAAACAAATTCCTTTATCAGTATCAGCAACTTCAATACCAAGAAAATATTGCAACTTTCCTAGATCCTTAATCATGAACTTAGTTTTAAGGAAAGTTTTGAAACTGTTAATTTCATCAATATTATTTCCAGTAACAATAATATCATCAACATAGACAAGCAATGCAATAAAGACATCTTCTTTAGATTTTGTATATAAAGAATAATCACTTTTACTTTGCACAAAACCATTTTCAATAAGAGCAGATGTTAGTTTAGCATTCCATTGTCTAGGAGCTTGTTTTAAACCATATAAAGACTTTTTAAGTCTACAAACTCTATTATCACCTTCAGGAAAGAATCCCTCAGGTAACTTCATATAAACAGTTTCCTCAAGATCACCATATAAAAAAGCATTATTAACATCAAGTTGAAAAATAGGCCAGTTATATTGAACAACAATATTAAGCAAGCATCTAACTGTAACCATTTTAACAACAGGAGAGAAAGTCTCTTCATAATCAATACCTTCCTTTTGATTATACCCTTTAGCAACAACTCTAGCTTTATCTATCTATTTCTCCATCAGACTTATACTTAATTTTGAATACCCATTTACTTCCTATAGCTTTTCTACCAGGAGGTAAAACAGTAACTTCAAAAGTATCATTTCTATATAAAGCCTCAATCTCATTATTTATAGCATCAGTCCAATAGATAGATTTAATAGCCTCAAAATAATTTCTTGGTTCATGACTTTTGTTCAATTGAATAGTAAAACAATAATTTCTGGAATTAAGTTTAGAATAGTTAACAAACTTTTCAATTCCATACTTAACTTTAGATTCAACCACAAAATCATTATAATTCTTAGGAAAAATAGAAGGTCTAGAAGACCTTCTCAAAGGTACTTCTGCCTGAACTGGAGAATTTGAATCAAGATTCAAATTACCCTCAGAATTATTATTATCATCAAGTGTAGTTACCACCTCATCCTCATCAGCAAAAACACTATTGTCACTGTTATGATCAGTAACATGTTCTCTACCAGATGGAGGAGAGCAGCCACCTTCACTTTGTGACTTAATGTCACTATTCAGATTAGGGTCTACTCTCTCTTCATCATTGGGTAGTTCAGGGGTTTCATTATCAAAAAAGTTCAACTGATTTAAGTCTTGAAAAACATTTTCAGAATTAGAACTGTTCTTATCAGCAGTTGAGTCTTTAAAAGAAAAAATAGACTCAAAAAATTTAACATCTCTAGAAAATATGAACTGATGCTTATCAAGACTATATAACCTTTATCCCTTTTTAGAATTAGAATACCCCATCATAACACATTTCTCATATCTACTACCAAGTTTATCATTGTTATTAACAATAGTAGCAAAGCATAAACAACCAAACATTCTTAAATTGCAGAGAGTAGGCTTTTTGTTATATATCATCTCAAAAGGAGATTTTCCATTAAGCACAGAAGAAGGCAATATGTTAATAAGAAAAGTAGCAGTAAGAATACACGCAGTCCAAAACTTAAGTGGAATTCCCCCTGAAACATAAGGGATCTAGCAACATTCAAAAGATGCCTATGTTTCCTTTCAGCAATACCATTTTGCTGTGGAGTGTATGCACAAGAAGTCTGATGGGTAATACCTTTTTCATCACATAACTTTGAGAAAGAATGATTAACAAATTCAGTACCATTATCACTTCTAAAACTCTTAATTTTTCTATCAAACTGAGTTTCAATCATGTTATAAAAGATAGTGATATAATGAATAGTTTCATCCTTAGTTTTAAGTAAGTATACCCATACAGCCCTAGTGTAATCATCCACAATAGTCAAAAAGTACTTGTAACCTTCCTTACTAGCAACCTTATAAGGTCCCCATAGATCTAAATGAACAAGTTCACCCAAAACAGTAGAAGTATGATCACTTAAAGGAAAAGGTTCCCTAGTTTGCTTAGCTCTTGACAAGTTTCACAAAATAAGTTTTGATTCTTTGAAGAAAGCTTCAAATCTGTTTTTAAAACACTTAGAACAGGGTCTGCAGGGTGACCAAGCCTGCAGTGCCAGTCATAGTAAGACAGTGAATTATTACTTTGAAAAGAGGTACCTCCATAATTGAAATAATATAAACCACCACACTGATTACCAGTCCCCAGAACATTTCCCAGATTCAAATCCTGATTCAAAAAATAACACTTGTTCTCATCAAAGGCAACTACAATTTTATTATCTTTGGCCAACTTATGAACAGAAATTAAAGTAACACAATATTATGGAATAACCAGAACATCATATAATATTAATGAGTCAGCCAATTTAAGATTCCCAATTTTAGTAATCAAAGCTTCAGTTCCATTTGGATGACCAACTTTTATTTGAAGATGAGAAATATCAAAAACATTGACCAAGTCCCTGTCAGAGTGTGTCATATGCTGGTTAGCACCAGAATCCACAATCTTTCCATCAGAACTAAGTTTAGACTTCAAATTGGTATTTGTAGAGAAGAACTTGTGAAAATTTTGATTGAAAACCTTACTAGTATTAAAATAAGTACCTGCCATATTGGCCTGCACATTATTCCCTTTAATAGAGTTGTCTTTGATGAGAGAGATAAGAGTAGTAAGTTGTTCATCTGTAAACCAGAAGATGAACTAGACCCCACAGAATTATTATTAGAAAATCTTTTTTGAGAAGTCTGAGGTCTGTTATTGTTACCCTTTTTTCCAAAATTTGGAGGATACCCAATCAATTTAAAACATATGTCCTGAGTATGTCCATTAAAACCACAGTGATCACAAACTAAAGCAGAACCAGTGTTTCTTCTATTATCATATACTTTATTAAAGTTAGCAATAGGAGGATTAGCCTGAGTATTCTGATTAACAGGTCTAGTATTCTGATTAGTTTGATTATTAACTTGATTCACAACTCTAGTAGCAAAAGCAGAATTATGATTCCTACTAGAACTACCAGACACAACATTTCTATGGTTTTCTTCACTACTGATAATAGCATAAGCACCTTTAACATCAGGCAAAGGATCTCTAGAAAGAATATTACTTCTAATTTGCATGTAAGTATCATCCAGACCCATTAAAAATTGCATAAGTTTCATAAGTTGATTATGCTTTTTAAAATCATCAGCAGCATGACAAGTACATCTAGGTAATTGAACCATAGCATCAAATTGTTTCCACAAAGTACTAAGCTTATTAAAATATTCAGATATAGTAGTGCCATTCTGGGTTAAAGAACTAATTTTATGACGCAAATTAAAGGTAACAGAACCATCAACCCTGTCAAAGGTATCTTTTAACTCATTCCAGACACTAGAAGCACTTTTGGAAAAAAATTGACCAATAAACAACTCTTTAGAGATGGAATTTTGAATACATCCCAACACAATAGCATTAACCCTATCCCATTATCTTCCCAAGACTTCATCAACATTAGACCTTCTACAAGTGCCATCAATAAAACCAGTTTTATTTTTTCCTTCTAAGGCTAACATCATACCACAAGACCAGACATTATAATTCTCAGTTCCTTTTAGTTTTATTGAAACCACAGCTAAAGAAGCTGAATCATTAGGGTGTAAATGTAAAGGATGACTCAAATCCAATTTACTAATTAAAGTGACAGGGTTTTCAGGTTCATACTCATCATCAGTATAACCATGAACAGAATTATGAACAGACATGATTCAAGAACAGATAATCAATCACACAAAAAAAGTAGAGAAAGTAGTTCCCAGGCTTTCCTTGCCACTAGAGTGGTAGGTCAAGGGCGCACACAAGCACACAAGAACAGAAAAAAAGCAAAAAAATAAAAACACAATCAGTCTCAATCACAACCAATCACAACTTCAAATAATCCCGAAACCTATCCTCCGGCAATCTAGACAGAAAAGAATAAGAACAGAAATTAAAGAAAGAGTGCGAGAGGTGTTACAGAGCACGCAATAACAATCAGCAGCGGAAACCAAACCTATTATACTCTAGATTCACTTAGTCTAGAGATATAGCAGATATAAAGAAAGAACCCAGCACCAAGATCCAAGAACCAACAAACCCTAATTTTTTAGAATCAGGGAAAACCACCAGAACCACTTCCAATCTTTACCAAACACCAGATCTTATCGATTAACCAACTTTAATCGATTTCAGAAGCCCTTAATCACAAAAGCCCCAAAATATACCAAACCCTAATTTTTCAAAAATTAGGGGTTTTCCAGAAAACTCCAAGATTAAACAAAATCACCACAAGATCTATCAATTAACACAAGTTAATTAATCAAGAACCAATCAATTTTTAAAAAACCCAATTTTATCAAGAAATCCTAATTTTTTAAAAACGATATTCAGAGCAACCTGGCTCTGATACCATGAAGAAAAACAGATTCTAATGATAACAAAATACTTTTATTACTTCTGAATCAACAATACAAAACAAATCTTCTATTCTCAAATAAAAGAATCAATTAACCAGTATTTGATCTCAATCAAATAACAACAACTAATAACAACTGAGTAACAACTGAGTAACAAAGTATTTTGATCAAGACAATCAAAAACACAAATTAGGGTTTGTTTAGTGAGAGAGAGTATCAAATATTTTGTAGAGAGAGATAATGAGCAGAGATACAAAGACTGCATATCTCTCTTGCTTATATAGCCACAAATATTACATATTGGCCCTTCATCTTTTATATTTGTCTTAAACCATCCAAAGCATAATCCAAGCCAATATCTTTTGCTCTTCCAGTCCCTCTAGAAACAAAACTTCAATATCAACCCCTGATCACTCTCCAGAAAATATATCTGAACAAACACAAACAAATATCAACTCAGATATCACAAATCAGATTAAAACAAGAATCCATATCATAATTCTCAACAAAAACTAGTTTATAGAAACATATTATGGTTCATGTGTGTCAAATTAGTAGAATATGGATTGATACAAATGTTGAGATTGATAAGAATGTTGGGATAGATAAAAATATGTGTAGTTATTTGGGGCTCGTGTGTCGTGTCCCAAAAAATGTTGCATTGTAAGATTATTAGCTAAATACTTAGGTATGTATAAAACTTATGTGGTCACCGTCAAAAAAATTTATAGAAGAATTACATATGGACCCACATGTACAAGAACAAATGAATCCATGTTACCCGTATGAATCATCAACGCAATTATCTTTTTAATAGTACAAGTAACAATGTGTAAAAGTTGAGACTTTGGGATCTTATTAAAGAATTGAATTCCAATAAATATCTATGTGAACATTCAAACATAGAGATGTGTTGGTAATTACAGTTTTTCATTAGTTGTTTTAAACAAGTTTTATTTACATGTGGAGTAAGGATCAAATGAGAAATAAAAGTTGAATGAGAAGAATGAGAAGTAACCACATCCGCACATTTCAGATGCACCTACAAAATAAGATGCATTTCCCATGAAATTCTCCTTCATCATTTGAAATGTGTGGCTACAAACATTTCTCATTCTTCTTATTTCATTTTCTCTTCTTAGTGGATCAATTTCCTTTACCTGTGATCTAATGTTTGCATGACATGGTTTTATACTTCTTACTCTATTATTTTTATTCTAATAACTTGTCCCAGGTAGATACAAAGTAAGAACTATAATATCTTTATAATGTTCAAGTGTGACAAGTGATGTTAACAAGTGTACGTAAGAGCATCACAAAACCATGTTTGTGATGTTCTTTCTTTCCCTGTTTTGATAGGGAAATATTTAATTACAATGTAAAACTTTGTTTTTTCTGTTTGAGAGCAATTATTTCATTAAAAAGCGACACCTTATTTAATCTTTATATACTTAATAAATATGATATTCTAGTCAAAATGATAGATACATAACACCATACAATTCTTTGTAGATCGACTGATTACAACATAAAACCGAGCTTCACTACACAATTATTTCTCATACAAGTTAATGGTTGACATTATGAATAGTAAATAACGGTTTGCAACTGTATATATTGTTAAAAAAAATAGTGTAAATATGATTAATATGATAAGTGAAGAAGAATATGGCTATGTAATAAAAACGTGGGATGAATGCGTGGAATTAGTTGAGAATTTTAGATGATTGGTAATATTAACTTTTGAATTGTTTTTAACAAATACAGTAATGAAACCTTGGTTATTCACAACGGAATTTATAGCAATTGTTAGCACTCTTGACATGACCTAAACGTATATTTGTGAAGTCAAATATAGTTAATTAAATCTATAACTAGAACAATATACTTTCATTTCTTTTCTTATTCTTGCAATGTACTTCCATTAAACGTCCTGTATAATAATCTGTTAGCTGACAATTCCAAGGTGTTGATGTGGAATTGGTTCAGGCAGGTTTATGCCAAATGGTTCACTTGGAATATCTGCACGCACCATTATGCTGACATGGAATTGTTAAAATTGAGCTAAATCTTTTTTAGTTAGAGACATACATTATGAAATGAAAGCAGGACAGTCGGTTGCTATCTTTTGCATATAGTCGTATTAGAAAATTACAAGATGCTTGAGGTGGTTATGTCAATGTGGCACCAATTGATGATAAGGCAAGGAGTGAAGGAGACATTGTTGATGCAGGCTTAACAGCGTCAACTGAAATTAGAAGTCCATTTGGATATTACATAATCAATCTGTGGAAAATGAACTTGTTTATAAAGAGACCAACAAGTAATAGAAGTGGCAAAAAACAAGTTTATAATTCCATATGAGCCTTGATTGGATTAGTGTCATAGAAGTGGCAATTCATCCAGTTGCTTCTAATGATTTGGGTTATGTCTCATCTCTAATGGGTTAGGACTTAGGCCAAAGGATTCAACAATAAACAAAGCTGGTCTGATGGGTCGAATTGGTTGAAAATCATTAGAAGTGTATTCAAATGCCTAATAAAGGTTACAGTATCTTTGTAATAGCATGGTTTTTGCAACCAATTTAGCACCTCATTTACTATTAATATTTTCAAAAATGGATAAGAATTGTGTTTGTTGCTTGGCCTCTCGGGCTAACCTGATTCAACTTGTTTCTACTTGCATTTAAAGGTTACCCAACCCACCTGATTTTTCCTGATTTGCCACCTCACCACCGATAAGCGAGGTAAATATAAATAAAGATGTTGGCCTCAATGGGGTATGGATCAATGATCTTTCTAACTGAAGTCAAAATATACCAAATAGAATTGAAACAAAGATTCTGTAAATGCTTTTGTATTAATCAATTCTATCATCTATCAATTCTGTACAATGTCGCTATCTATTTATAAAAATGAAAGGGTACAAAGAAAAGATGTCTCGTTTGGGGCATAACTACCATATAGCAGTTATATTGTAACTGCCATTCGACAGTTATTTTGTAACTGTCATAAACTGTTATGGTTGACTTTTCTGTGTTTGACTTCTCGGTTGACCGGGTCATATGGTGTTGACTGGGTCGATTGGGATTAACCCAATATTCTCCCCCTTAATCACAATTGCTTTGTTGTAGATCTTTGACTCCGATTAGTTGTCTCATTGTTAGGAATCTGATCTTCGGTAGTGCTTTTGTGAGCATGTCAGCCTTCTGAAATTCTCCACTTATAAACTCGACTTGTAAATCTTCTCTTTTGACGCCTTCTCGTATAAAGTGATATTTTATGTCAATGTGCTTATAGCTTCCATGAAATACAGGATTATTCATTAGTTCGATGGCAGACTTGTTGTCAACCATTATTGTAACCTTTTCTTCTTGGATATGTGTAAGCTTGCTTAGTTATCTTTGTAACCATAATGCTTGTGTTGCTGCTGCTGTTGCTGCAATGAATTTGGATTCACATGATGATAGAGCTACTGTGGCTTGTTTTTGTTTACTCCAGCTGATTCGTGATTCACCGTAGTAGAATATAATTCCAGTAGTGCTTTTTCCTTCTTGAGTGTTGACTCCGTAGCTACTGTCACTATAACCTTGTATTTGGTTTCCTCCATTGTGTTTGTAGGTGATTCCATAGTATTTTGTTCCTTTTACATAGCGTAGTACTTGCCTTATAGCTTTCATATGTTGTTCCTTTGGTTCTTGCATAAAACGACTAAGTAATCCAACGGAATAACTTAAGTCGGGTCTTGTATGTAGCAGATATTGTAAGCATCCAATTAAGCTTCTGTATTCAGTTGAGTTGATCGTTGTTTCTTCAGTGTTCTTTGCTAGTCTTGTTCCTGGATCCATAGGTATTAGAGTTTCGTTGCAGTCTAGCATTCCAACTTCCTTTGGGATCTTGCTTGCGTAGGCGGATTGCTTTATTGATATGTCACCTCCAGTTTGTGTGACTTCAAGTCCTAAGTAGTAGGATAGTAATCCTAGGTCACTCATCTCGAATTTTTTTTCCATTTGAGCTTTGAACTTGTCTATCTCTTCTTTAGGTGTGCCAGTGATGATTAAATCATCTACATAGACTCCAACTAAAAGTATTGAATCTTTTGATTTCTTTGTGTAGACAGCTTGTTCCAAAGCGCATTTCTTGAAAATCTAAAGACTTCAAGGTGTTGTCTAATTTTATGTTCCAAGCATGTGGTGCTTGTCTTAAACCGTATAGAGCTTTTGTGAGTCTGTAGACCTTTCCATTTTCTTCTTTCTTTATAAATCCTTCAGGTTGTGTAACATACACTTCTTCTTTCAAGTCTCCATGTAGAAATGCATATTTGACGTCAAGGTGATGTACTTCCCATTTATTATTAGCAGCTATGGCTAATAGTAATCGGACTTTTTCCATTCTAGCTACAGGTGCAAAGACTTCTTCGAAATCTATGCAATGCTCTTGTATGTAGCCTTTGGCTACTAGTCTTGCTTTATGCTTGACTATATTTTCGTTAGCATCTTTCTTGGTCTTGAATACCCACTTTAATCCAATGGCTTTATGTCCTTTGGGTAGAGTGGTTAGTTCTTATGTATTGTTCTTGTTGATGGAATCTAATTCGACCTTTATTGCTTCAATACATTTTAGATCGTTTGATGCTTCCTTGTAATTCTTAGGTTCATCTTCAGCCAGTAATAATTTCTCTGGTAATATTTCCTCGGTGTTATCGTATATATCATTTAATGTTCTAAAACCTTGTAATGGTGTATGATCAAAGTTTGGATGTAAATTCCTGTTCTGTTTTAATTACTTTGATTAGTTGATAGAACTGAGGTAGTTGGTGTAATTTGAGCGTTTACTCGCGATGAAGTTGTAGATGGTGTGCGAAATTCTTGTGAGGGTGAGTTTGTTGTTGACGTTGTATCATCATCATTTGTAGGGATATCGTTGTCTTCTTCATTTGGTTGGATTTCTTTTTCCTGATGATCATTTGTGGCTTCAAGGTTTTCGACTTCGAAGTCAAACCATTCAGGTTCATTGTTGGTGTGTTAATTCAAGTAATCCTTCCAGTCCCATGCTTCATCCTCTTTAAACTTCACATCTCTACTAACATATATTCTTTGTGTTGTTGGATCAAATAGTCGGTAGGCTTTTGATCCTTGTTCATTTCCTAAGTATACCATTTTGTTGCTTCTGTCATCTAACTTTATCAGATGTTGTGATGGTACCTTTGCATATGCTATGCAGCCGAAAACTTTTAGGTTTTCTAGGTTTGGCTTTCTTTGTTGTAGGAACGCTGTTTAGAATATATATTGCACGTCTAACGTCTTCATCCCAAAAGTTTTGAGGCATGTTGGTTGCTTTCATCATGCATCTTGTTGTAGACATAATTATCCTATTTCTTCATTCAACTATTCCATTTTGTTGCGGTGAGTAAGGTGCGGTTAGTTGTCGTGCTATGCCATTTTCTTTGCAGTATTGAGTGAATTCGTTAGATGTGAATTCTCCTCCACGATCAGTTCTGAACATTTTTAATGTTGTCCTTAGCTCCTTCTCTATTGTATTCTTGTATTCCTTGAAAGTATCAAATGCTTGATCTTTCTTGTTTAGGAAATACACCCACATATATCTTGAATAGTCATCGACTAGTAAGAATATGTATCTTTTTCTAGATGGTGTTGGTGGTGTAATTGGTCCACATAAATCTCCGTATACTAAATCTAAAGGTGAGGTTGATCTAGTTTTTGCTTTCTTGGGAAATGACGCTCTACTTTGTTTACCAACTAAACAAACATCACAGATTTGTGTTGTAAGTTTAATGGCAGGTATTCCTTGAACTAACTCTCTTTGAGTCATTGATTTTAGTGATTCAAAGTTGAGATGTCCTAGTCTTGCGTGCCATAACCAAGTGTTGTCCTTCAAGTTTGCTAGTAAGCAAACAGGTGTGCCTATCTTCAGACTTGCTTTGTATAGACGGTTTCTTTGTCTTGTGACTTTCATGAAGATTTTGTTGTCCATGTCATAAATTCGTAATTCATCGTCTTCCATTACTACTCTACAACCGATTTCGGTGAATTGTCCAAGGCTCAATAAGTTTCTTTTTAGGCTGGGAATGTAATATACGTGTGATATGATTCTTTGTTTTTCATCATTACATTCTATTAAAATTGAACCTTTTCCTTTAATCTCTATGTGAGATCAATCTCCAAATTTTACTTTTCCACTAACGTTCTCATCTAGCTCTTTGAAGTGTTCTCTCATTCCAGTCATATGATTTCTGGCTCCATTGTCTAAGTACCATAGACTATCTACATTTGTCTCTTTATATCCTACATCTTCTTCGTGTAGCGAGGCGGTTTGATCTTTAAGTTTTGTTACAGGTGGGTCTTCTAATATTGCCATTAGTAAGGTAGGCTCTAAGTCCTCCTCGACAAGATTAGATTGCATACTAGTGTTTAGTTTTGAATAACACTTAGTTGCATAATGACCCATTTTATTGCATTTGTAACATTTTTGTTTGCTAAGATCAATATGTGATTTGTTGAAGTTGTTGTGAGAGTTTTCTCCGTCTTTCTTTTCTTCCTTAAAATTTTCGTGGTTTTTTCCGTGTGAAAATTTATACTTCCTACGTCCACGTCCTCTAAAGTATTTTCCTCTATTGTCGTGCCGTGTGAACATCAATTTTTCTTGATTGTCCACATGTTTTTACTTTTTGAACTTAATCCTTTCTTCGTAAGTCTTAAGTCTTCCAATTACTTCTCCCATTGTCATTGTGCTTAGGTCCAATTATTGTTCTATAGATGCGACTATTTGCAGATACCTATCGGGTACAACATTTAGTAGTTTCCGTACTAAGGTTTGATCTTTTATGGTGTGTCCTAGACTAACGGCTTTGTTTACGAGAGCTGTAAGTTTTGTAGTGAAGGTGTCGATTGTCTCGTCTTCCTTCATGTATAACATCTCAAAGTCGGATTTGAGTGTTTGAAGTCTTGCTTGTTGAACTCTGTCTTCGCCAACGTGTCTAGTTTTCAAAGCATTCCAAATGTCTTTGGTGGTTTTGTGCTTTGTTATTTGAAGTAATTGTTCTTCGGGTAAAGCTTGGTAAAGAAATGCAATAGCGGTTTTGTCTTTTTTCTTATTGGATTGAGTCGACTCAGTCGGCTCTATTGTTTCCCATAAGCTATTTGCTTCGAGAATGATATGCATGCGAATTGCCCATAATGAGTAATTCGCGGGCTTTAGGATTGGGCATTGAAATTGGGGTGTACTATTTGTAATATTAGTACTAGGTTCCTTATTACATTGTCTTTCGTCATATCTTAAAGATATTGACAATAAATCTCCAAGAGAATTTTAACACGAGGTGTGTTGAAATTTCTTATTTTTTAGTGAGCTCTAATGTTTTATTTTCCTTAAAGGTGTATAAAACTTTTATAAGTCTAGTTTTGAAAAACTATCCTGGGAGATTGAAAAATTCTTAAATGAAATATCCTAAGGTTAATTACTCCTTAAAAATTATTTCCAATATAATAAGCAGGGTAATCACTAGGTTACTATATTTGAAAATTTTGATGAAGTACTAAATTTGTAAATTAAAGTAACTTACCAAACAAAATAATATATATCAAAAATGAAATATATACTATATATAAAAAAAAGTGAAAGAGTGGTTTTATAAATTTTGGAACCTGGAGGGGTTGATGGTCTAACTCGATGGCTTAAATGAAAAAAAAATCATTTGTTACCCTAAATATTGAGCGCCTCTTTGTATATTTTCTTATCTTGTTTTGTGAGATAAAAAGAAGAGATACACCTCTTATATATATTTCTTATATCTCTTATTTGAGATAAAGAAAAAAAATAAAACGTCTCTTTGAGACTTTATATTCGTCTCTTCCTTTTTTGGGAATGATCCGTTCTTCTTTTTCTCCTGATCTTTATGGCCTTCTTCAATTGTTGGCCTTCCTCTCTTCTCTGGTGTGTGGTGTTCTTCGCGAGCACTTATTCCCTTCGTGCGAAACTTCTAGGGTTTCGGTGAATTTGGGGGTTTTCAATCCGTGAGAGATATGAAAGATTGGAGACTGTAATTAAGTCGATTGGTGACTCAATTAACGTTCTGGGCTTGATTCGTTAATCTGAATAGGTGTGTTTGTTCTAATTCGAATTGTTATAATTTTGCCCTAATTGATGACTTCGTTATTAGTTTTGTTTTGAATCAAAAGGTAAACGATTTAATCGTTTCTGATCCAATTGGATTTAACGATTCTGTTTCGATGAAAAAAAAATTTCTTTAGCGAATTGATTTTCTGATGCTGGGGTTTGAGTAATCACGATTGTGATTGTTCCCTTGTTGCGATAGAAACAGGAACACAAAAATGATATCTTGATTTGTGTTCGGATTAGTTTTGCAGAAAAAAAAATTATCGAGACAGTTTCTTGTTCTTATGATTCTGAAACTAAAACGAAAGATTGGTAAGTGATGATTTTGGTTAGTGTGACTAAACCGCTTTGATACCAATTGTTGGCCTCAATGGGGTATGGATTAATGATCTTTCTAACTAAAGTCAAAATATACCAAATAGAATTGAAACAAAGATTCTGTAAATGCTTTTGTATTAATCAATTATGTCATCTATCAATTCTGTACAATGTTGCTATCTATTTATACAAATGAAAGGGTACAAAGAAAAGATGTGTCGTTTGGGGCATAACTGCCATATAGCAGTTATATTGTAACTGCCATTCGACAGTTATTTTGTAACTGTCATAAACTGTTGTGGTTGACTTTTCTGTGTTTAACTTATGGGTTGACCGGGTCATATGGTGTTGACTGGGTCGATTGGGATTAACCTAATAGAAGAGACCGTTCAGGCTCGCTGGAACCAGCTGTGCATGGACTTACAAGTAACATAAAAAAATGGCTCATAGAGATGGATACAGAGTTCAAAGACAACATACACAGAACAGGCCCTTGCCAAAGTGGCAGTAGATCAACGTTAACAAACATGGCAACGATTATCAGATAGCACCTTTGCGCAACAAGTAGGGGGAAAGTTTTACTTGACTCTATCGATCGAATTTGCAAATTTTATTTTCTGTTTTAATTCTTCTCCAACAACCGACTTAAACATTGTGGATTCAAGAATAGGTATGATTCATTTTTTAGTAATACGATGGTCTAGATTTAGAGGTGGGTTATTTAGTTTTTTGTAATTTGTTTATTCCAAATATTATGGGTGAAAAAGAGAAATGTGTAATAAAAATCAAGAATTATTATTCTTTAATTTACATTTCCAATAATGTACATACTTTGGTTTCTGATACGTTTTAAGAAGATTTCGTATGGTTTAATTTCCACTAACAGCTAGATTTATGCATCAATTGCAATTGGATTTATTCATACTGCCGATGCAAATTTTGGTTAAACTTGTTTGTACATGAATGTATTATAAAGTTTCAAATACTACATTCAATATCATGCACAAACTAAATGTGGTCAGTGTCTGTAACATTCATTGAAGATTTACAATAGTCGTAAGAATCCAGTTTTACTATATAATAAATAAAGCGATGATTTGGATCATTCAAATAAATATCAAATTTACTTGGTAGTGGATACCAATGTGGTGTAAGAATTAAGACATTCGGGGACTTATACCATGCTAATTGTACTTATATAACTCCCACATAGGTAAGAAGTTGTTAAATTTTTGGGTATTAATCTGTGGCAAACATATCATTCTATCAATTGCTAATGGCTTTCAAGTTATGTTCAGTGCAGGGTTATTACAGGGGTTAATCATGGACAAAGAATAAAAGGTTTAAAGTTCCAAGATGCTCGTTTCTGCTAAAGCTATTCTCATTACTGTTGATGAGTCATTTATAGCCGTTAGAGGGGTCTTGGTGTAACTTAATCTCCTATTTAATAAGTCCCTTAATCTAGGGTTAAACACACTTGTGTGTGCAGTCATTTCTCACACACTCTTCTCTTCTCTTTGATCATTTCACTGATCTTGTCTCTTCTTTGTATTTGTATGATTATTGTCTCATTGACATTAATCTAATCTTGTAACATTTTGGATACTATTGTTGATATAATCTAAGCCGACTATTGAGGCTTAGGTTTGAATAAAAGTTCTTCTGTTTACTTGTTGTTGTTGATACTTTTGTACATGGTATCAGAGCTTCAGGCTCATAATCATTATTGATTCTACATCCAAGGGTTTCCTTGTGGAAACTTGGGGACATCTCTTCAACAACAACTTGGTGGTTTGTGGTTATTGCTATTGGCATAATCACTGGTTATTTCTTATTGTGATTTGTTCTTTCGACTGCATATTGCTCTGTAAGTCTAAGTCTAATCTCTTCTTCAAATAAACAGTACTTAAGTCTTTGTGGGTGCAAACGAGTAAACTAACATCTTGATCTGCCACCTCTGAGTGGTATGAATACATGCTCTGGTTTACCCCAGTTCACAGGCTTGGTGCTTGTTGTTTCTTAATTACAAAGTCTTATTTATTTCTTTATCTGTCTATCTGCTCTTGTTTTTGTTTCTGTCTGTGCCTTTGTCTATCTAATCTTATCTGTCTGTCTTATTGTTTGTATTATGGCTATTGGTGATGATAATATTGGTGGTGGTGGTTCTTCCACTGAGAAAAGCTTATCCTTTGGTGATGCTTTGTATTTACACCCCAATAACACAAATGGTACACCCATTATTACTATCAAACTCACTGGAACTGAAAATTACAAAATATGGAATATGGCCATGACCTTTGCCTTAAGGAACCATAATAAGTTAGGGTTTATTGATGGTACTTGCATAAGAGATGATTCGAACCCTAGTCTTGCTAATCAATGGGATACTTGTAACTCTGTTGTGGTTACTTGGATTCTTAACTCTCTCAGCCCTGAACTATTTGCTGGTGCTATATATGCTAAAACTGCTTATGAAATGTGGAATGATCTTAAAGATACCTATGATAAGGTTGATGGTTCAGCTATCTTTAATTTGCATAAAAATATAAACTCTCTTAGTCAAAGTGGGTCCTCTCTTGCTGATTATTATAACAACCTTAACTCTTTGTGGAAACAATTTGATTGTATGATTAGCTTGCCCCCTTGCACTTGTGAGGCTGCAAAACATTTTGAAAAACACAATCAGCTAATCAAGTTAATGCAATTTCTTATGGGTCTTGATGACTCCTATGTTCCCATTAGAAGCAATATTTTAACCAGAGATCCTTTGCCTAATGTCAAAACTGCTTTCTCTGTTGTCTCTGGAGAAGAATCTCATAGAAATGTTTCATCTGGGAATAGCTCTGCTAAACCCAATGCTACAGCTTTTGCTGCAAAAACTTCTGATGGTGGAAAATTTTTTGATAACAAAAAAGGATTTAACAACAACAATTTTAAAAGTTCTGGTTTTAATGCTGGTAACAGCTCAAACAACAGAGGACCAAACATGAATCTCAAATGTACTAACTGCAAAAAACCTGGTCATACTGTTGATAGATGTTATGATCTGGTTGGTTATCCTGCTGGATATGTCAAAAGGAATTTTAATTCTAAACCCTTCAGCAGTAACAATGTTTCTGCTGATACTAATCGTACCACTGATAATAGTGCTAGCAACTCTAGCAACTCTCTTGTCTCTTTGTCTAATGAACAGCTCTCCAGACTTATAAGTCTTCTTAATGACAACAATGTGTCTTCTGCTAATGCCAACATGGCAGGTAAATTTTTTTTAGGAACCTTGTTTAATGGCAGTGTTAAGTTTAACATAAACTTCAACAAATTTTTCAACAACAACACAAAAACGCTATCTGGAAACATCAGTCTTAGTTGGATTGTTGACTCTGGTGCAAATCAGCACATGACTGTTTCCGCCAAATTTTTAATTAATGTTGTTGACATTTCAAATCTTGGTCTAACTGTTGGACATCCCAATGGTACTCAGGCCCTAATCACTAAAATTGGTGACTTAAAAGTCAATAAAGACCTAACTCTTTTTGATGTTTTGGTTGTTCCTGAGTACAATGCTAGTCTGCTGTCTGTTCATAAGATTGCTAGAGACAATAAGATGTTTGTTGGGTTTAATGAATCTAATTGCTATATACAAGATTTACATCAAAAAAGGATTGTGGGGATTGGTAAACAATGCAATGGGTTATATATGTTTGATACTGATTCTACATGTAAGATTACTTCTAATAACTGCATTTCTGTTTTTCATGTTTCTAGAAATCTATGGCATCAAAGACTTGGTCATCCCTCTGACCAAGTCCTTCATATCCTTAAATCCACCCTTAAACTTGATAGCTCATCTGAATCTGACCATCCTTGTGATACTTGCAACAAAGCTAAACAAACCAGGGAACCATTCCCTTTAAGTGAACATAAATCAACTAAAATTGGTCAACTTGTTCATCTAGATGTATGGGGACCATATAAAGTCACTAGTAGAGATGGTTACAAATATTTTTTAACTATTGTTGATGACTATTCTAGGGCAGTGTGGATTTATATGCTTAAGGGAAAGGATGATGTTTATGTTTCCATTGTTAACTTTACTCATATGCTATCAAATCAATTTGAACACAATGTTAAGACTTTCAGAAGTGATAATGGGACAGAATTTGTTAATAATAAACTTCAACACTTCTTCCATGAAAAAGGAATTCTACATCAAACCTCTTGTGTTTATACACCACAACAAAATGGTATTGCAGTAAGGAAACATAGGCATCTCCTTAATGTAGCTAGATCCCTTATGTTTCAGGGGGAATTACCTTTATATCTGTGGCCTGAATGTGTTCTAACTGCTGCCTATGTCATAAACAGGTTACCCTCTTCAGTTCTATCTGGCAAGTCCCCCTTCTCCCTTGTGTATGGGCATGACCCTTTACTCTCTCTCCTTAGAGTCTTTGGCTGCTTATGCTATGCCACCATTCTCAACACCTCTGATAAATTTGGTAGTAGGTCTGAGAAAAGTGTCTTTATTGGTTATTCAAATGAAAAAAAAGGTTATAAACTTTTGAGCTTAGAAACAAAAAATATCTTTTATTCCAGAGATGTCAAATTTTATGAAACTGTTTTTCCCTTCAAAATGAAAAATACTTTGTCAAAACCTTTTGTTGAAACGTATGTGCCTAAAGATTTAAATCATAAAAATTTCTTTGACTCACAAACAAGTCCCAATGATGAAGGGAGAGTGACATCCTATGATGATGACACAGTGTTGAGTCATCCTTCTAGAGATGATGAACCTGTTGCAACGTCTATAGATGACAATACAAACCTTGAGGGCACCATATCACATGAATCACATCCTACTGATGCATCTTCTGATTCTGCTGATACATCATCTAATTCACATCATAACTCTGAACAAGAAAGAGGCTTGCCAGCCACCACTGCTAGAAGGTCAACCAGAGTTTCTAAGTTGCCCAGTAATCTTAATGACTTTATTGTAGAAGGGAAAGTCAAATATGGTGTTGAAAAGGTTGTTAATTATTCTAATTTAAACAAAGATAATTACTGCTTTGCTTCTAGTCTTAATAAAAGTATTGAACCTACCTGCTATGAAGAAGCTATCCTTGATAGTAATTGGGTTGATGCTATGAACTCTGAAATTGAGGCCTCAAATGAAAATCATGCTTGGGATATAACTGATCTCCCACCTAATAGAACTCCCATTGGTTACAAATGGATCTTTAAAATCAAATATAAAGCCAATGGGGAAGTTGATAGATACAAGGCTAGATTAGTTGTTAAAGGTTATAATCAAAGGGAAGGAATAGACTATGATGAAACTTTTTATCCTGTTGTGAAAATGTCTACTGTTAGATGTCTTATTGCTTTAGCTGTGAAAAACAAATGGCCTCTTTTCCAACTTGATGTTAACAATGCTTTCTTGTATGGAGATCTTGATAAAGATATCTATATGACCATCCCTAAGGGGTTCTGTAATGAGAACAATAAAAATAAAGTTTGCAAACTTGTTAAGTCCCTATATGGCCTAAAACAAGCTCCCAGAAAATGGAATGAAAAACTTGTCAGTGTTTTAAAAGAAAATAATTTTGTTCAATCTGTCAATGATCATTCTTTATTCACCAAAACAGAGAATAACAAGTTTATTGCTCTGCTTGTTTATGTGGATGATATAGTCCTCACTGGAAACTGTATTGATGAGATAAACCTATTCAAAGAGTTTCTAAAATCAAAATTTCATATCAAAGACTTAGGGAAACTTAAAATACTTTCTTGGTATTGAGGTTTTAAAAACTGGAAATGACATTTGTCTCTCCCAAAGAAAATACTGTCTTGAACTCCTCAAAGAATTTGGTCTTCTTGGGTGCAAACCTGTGTCTACTCCTATGGAACCCAACTCTGTCCTTTCATACATTCCCACTGCTGATGATCCCCTACTTGTCAACATCACTGGTTATCAGAAGTTACTTGGGAAACTTATCTATCTCACCCATACAAGACCTGACATCTCATACTCAGTTCATTGTCTGGCACAATATATGCATTCTCCATTAAAATCTCATCTAGAATGTGCCCTCAATGTTCTGAGATATCTAAAAGGAGCTCCAGGAAAAGGTCCAAGGTACAATTTCAGCAACTCTGAAAATCATCTTGAAGGATATAGTGATGCAGATTGGGCCAAATGCAAGAAAACCAGAAAATCTGTCACAGGTTATTGTGTTTTCTTTAATGATTGTTTGATCTCATGGAAAAGTAAAAAACAAAACACTCTTTCAAAATCTTCCGCAGAAGCAGAGTATAGATCTATGTCTACTGCTGCCTGTGAAATCATTTGGATTCAAAAAATCTTAAAGGATCTAAAAGTTGATATCAATCTTCCTGTTAATCTTTTTTGTGATAACAAATATGCTTTACAACTTGCTGTCAATCGTGTTTTCCATGAAAGATCAAAACACTTTGAAATTGATGTCCACTTCATCAGGGAAAAAATTGCAAGAGGTGTTATAAGTGCCAAAAAGATTGGCTCTTCAAACCAAACTGCAGACATACTTACAAAAAACCTCCCTGTTTATCAGCATAAATTCTTGTGTGAAAAATTGATATTGTTTGATATGTTTGCCCATCAGATTAAGGGGGAATGTTAAATTTTGGGGTATTAATCTGTGGCAAACTTATCATTTTATCAATTGCTAATGGCTTTCAAGTTATGTTCAGTGCAGGGTTATTATAGGGGTTAATCATGGACAAAGAATAAAAGGTTTAAAGTTCCAAGATGCTCGTTTCTGCTGAAGTTATTCTCATTACTGCTGATGAGTCATTTATAGCCGTTAGAGGGGTCTTGGTGTAACTTAATCTCCTATTTAATAAGTCCCTTAATCTAGGGTTAAACACACTTGTGTGTGCAGTCATTTCTCACACACTCTTCTCTTCTCTTTGATCATTTCACTGATCTTGTCTCTTCTTTGTATTTGTATGATTATTGTCTCATTGACATTAATCTAATCTTGTAACATTTTGGATACTATTGTTGATATAATCTAAGCCGACTATTGAGGCTTAGGTTTGAATAAAAGTTCTTCCGTTTACTTGTTGTTGTTGATACTTTCGTACAGAAGTAAAAGAAGAATAAGATCTTTAAAACTCCAAGTTTGGCTTTTAGGATTTAACAAAAAGATTTCATGTATCATAAAAAGTTATGATGTATGGCTTCTCTTTGTTTTTAGTTTTATTATTCAATTAAAAAAAAACTTTTTAATTTATATGTTTGTTTGAATGAATATATATCTTTAATTTAATAAAGGAAAACTTCATTTCGGAGTTTTGACATGAGAGATTTTTGGAACTTCGGTAATCTAAATTATTAGAAAAAAAATGCCTAAATAATTCTTGATTTAGCTAAATATACAAGTTGATCTTTATGTTATATTCCAGTTTAATTATTCATTTAAAAATAAAACTTTTTAATTTATATATTTGTTTGAATAAATATATTTTTAATACTATACGAGTACCCGTGCGTAGCAACGGGATTTTATAGCGGCAAATAGTTTTAACGATAAAAAAAAGTTTGAGTTATAAACGAAAAATAATAAAAGTTTGAAGATTAAACATAATGTTTTGAAACCCGGTTCGACTCGGGTTGTTCAACCGGTTGAACCAGTCCGGTCGAAAAACGGGTCAATATAAACCGTGTCAACCAGACGGTTGGATCGAAAAAAACGGATCAAATTAAACCGGGTCAACCCGTCGGGTTTGAAGCGTTCCGTGTCAACCTGATTTTCAATGTGTATTAATAATTTCCTTTTGAAGTGTTGCAATAATAGAGATTCAAAATATTCCGTTAATATAAAGTTTCATTTATTGTGATGTTTTAAGTTTTTATTACCTAAGATAAATTTTTTCACATTTAAATATTAACTTTTTCACTTTTTCACATTAACCATTTTGCTTTTATATGTAGTATAGATAATAAAGGAAAATTTCATTTCGGAGTTTTGACATGAGAGATTTTTGAAACTTCCTTTATTGGGTAATAATTAAATTATTAGAAAAATATGCCTAAATAATTCTTGATTTAGCTAAATATACAAGTGTTGATCTTTATGTTATATTCCAGTTTGTACCAACCATAAACTAATAACTACAGTAATAAAATTCAGAATGATGTTTTTGCATCTTGAAGATTAAAAAAAATGAAAAAAAATGCCTATGTATATGAAGGTTGAACAACTATCTGATCATAGTAAATCATATGTATCGTAAAACCTTGGCAATTCAACATTCTTTGACACAATTATTGAACGTATTTTTTCAAGCTTTGCCCGCAATCATTAATCAACCGAAAAAATATCACACAAACGCATTCAGATTGAATAAATTGCATAATGCAAACAAAATCACATTTACGCATTGATATACACCATGTTAAAAAAAGGGCAAATCGCACAAAAAAGTATCAAACTTACATTCAATTTTAATTTAAGGTACTCAACTTTTTTTTCTTCTCAATTTAAGATACCCAAGTAATTTTTAGTTGCAATGTTAGACAATTGACAGGTTACCGGGTCATATTTATGCAATCAGCAGGTTACCACATTTTTTAGAACATATGACTTGTTTTTTTCCAGCAACTTGCTCAAGTTTTTGCCCGTTATCAACTTTTTGCGGTTACCAAAGTTTTGCCAGACACCCTTTTGTATATTACTAGTACCTTAATTACCACAGTTAAAGGTCCATAAACAAATACTCCAAAAACCAAGAGAGGAGAAAAGCTAAAACAAGCCATTAGTTTCTTCTAAAGAAAGATTCATAAGGCTATCTTCTTGTTCTTGAGCAGTAGCATCATCAAGAAGCCATTTCTCTAGGAAACTAAGTGATGGCAATTGCTCATCTTGGATATTCGGTTACTTTCATCTTGGAATAAACTTATTTCACGTGAAACCGATTGTGATACATCCGAAATATTGCTCCAGTTGTTGATTCCATATTGAAGTTATCGGAGGACTTGAAAACAATCCATCAAAAGAGCCGTGAGTTTGAGCACTACGTACTAATGCTTTCGAAGCTCGTGTGTGAAGATTTTTTAGGCTTGTTCATCCAGTTTGGAAGCAACCGAGCTATGTTTTTGAACTATGACTAATTTGTGGTGGTGGTGGTACAAGAGGAAAAAAAATCATTTTTATACGAATTTTGGAGATAATGTTTTGACGTGTAATTGTATAAATCAAATGATGTGAAGATGTGTATATTGGAATAGTAACTAAAATAAAACAAAAAATATAAGTAAATTGGCCGGAAATTGGTCGGAAGTTGGTTGGGGAAGATGAAGTATGATGATGGTAACCTGTAACTTTTTGTGTAGGTAAAAACTTCCCGACATTGCAATAAAAAATAAGTTGGATACCTTAAATTGAGAAAAAAATAGTTGAGTACCTTAAATTGAAATTGGGGGTAAGTTTGATACCTTTTTGTGCGATTTGCCCTAGATAGTTAGATATTAGTAGGACTCTTACACGGTGTCTTATATTTAAGGGAAAATTACAAAAATAGATTGATAGCCCCGGTTAGTTTTTGGACCTAAAATAATTTTATCTCAAAAATATATTGGGTGATCGGGAAACTTGTACAATGGGACACTTGTCCAATTCATAAACCGAACACCTAGCTTGTACCGGAACACTTTTCGACTTTCATAAGGCGACACCTAGTGTGACAACTCGCAATTTCAGGTCATATTTCAAAACATATTTCATGCTTCATTATTTATCATTTATCGTAAACTAGGTTTACGTGTTCCAAATTCGCGTAACCTTAATGGTTTAGCGGCGAATTCATGATCATATCATCAAGGACATTTCATATAGACTAGGTTTAGTCTACATTTCATTGGCATCATTATCATCATGTTAGTTCATTCATGATTTTGCATTTTTCATTAAAACGTACAATTTCATATTAAATAAACGCTATCGCGTAAGTTATTATTTTGAACATTTAATCCGATACTTCCAAAAATGATTCCGACATATTTTTATACTCACTTTTAGTTTGTAACAATAATATTTTGAGTTTACCCAATGTTTTAAATTTATTTCGTATAAAAATTGTTTAATCTATATTATTACGACGGTTTTCTTAAAAACTACACGATAATTATTATATCACTCAAATTATGCAAGAAATATATTTTTACAATTTTTATGACTCAATATATTTTACTTTGACCAATTAAAATTTATTAGCTAAAACTATCCTATTGCACAAATGTATACACAAGTTACAACAAACTTATACTTAACTACATTTTTCTTACACATTTTATACATAATACATTTTATAAAAAAAAATATATATATTTGGGAAACAATATCCCCCAAAAACCGGCCATGAGGGGGGGGGAAGTCTTGGTTTGGTGAATATTTTCTTACATATCTAGATTTATACTCCAAACTCTCTTACACATTCACTTCACCTCAATAATTTTCACACACATTCAAAGATATCTCTCTCTTTTCTCTTCCAAGAACCGGCCAAGCATAAGGGTAGAAGGAAATCCAAAATTTTCAAGATCAAGTTTAACAATCTAGTTACACTCTTTGTTAAGGTTTTGAAATAAAAACCTAGGGTGTTTAGGTTTAATCATTGTTCTAATCACCTCATCAAGTAACTAGTAAGCATATCACTTTTATTTTACATCTTTCATTTTCATTTCATGTTTATTTCTTCATTTTTGAGCAAGCATGCAAGACTTATGGTTATTTATACCATTTTTAACATTGTTTTAGAGTTTTATATATATAAGTCATCCTATAATTTATCCCTTGTTATATATTGGTCTTGATGATGTTTAGGAACCCATGACACCCTAAGAAGGTGTATGGTAGGATTAGAATAGCTTTGGAGTTGTTTTGAAGGGATTGGAATAGGTTTAGTACGAGAAAAACTATTTTCGACAAGTATAAATAAGGGT
The DNA here is from genome assembly GCA_019973895.1 of Chrysanthemum seticuspe. Classification (NCBI taxonomy): domain Eukaryota; kingdom Viridiplantae; phylum Streptophyta; class Magnoliopsida; order Asterales; family Asteraceae; genus Chrysanthemum; species Chrysanthemum seticuspe. Next base: position 132,712,013 of record BPTQ01000006.1, on the reverse strand, counting down.
CTGATCTTGTTTTGTATTTCTGGAAAATCCGACAGTAGACACGAATTTTTGGCCTAGATATTTAGAAAATATACTTTAAAACGAATCCGTGGCCGCTTGAACGGATTAAAACGGAGCTATAACGAAGAAGTTATGAATTTTTCAAGTTTGACGACGAAATATATATTTTCTGAAAATTTCAGCACACTATTATTGTTTTATTCGAGTCAAAAACGAGTCTTAAGCTTTATAAATTATTTCGACTTATCAAAAATATATTAGTATACTTTGATACGAAGCTAAGGACGTATAATACGTAGAAAACGGATTTATAACGACTAAAATATACACGTTTTCATAAAATTGCCGTAACTTTCTTATTTAAGAAAAACTATATTATTTTTACGAGACAAGTGTTACGGTAAACAAAACGACCATATTGAAGGCTATTTTTAATAATGACGTAGAACTTTTTGTAACGAGATGTCTTCTAATAAAATCGAGATCACCAAGCATATTTTCCAAAACGACCAACCGTTTGTATAGCGGAGTTGTAATGAATTATTTACGGTTGCTTAAACTTTGTCGAAACTCACTTTTTAAACCACATTTGGACAAAATCACCATATTTAACCTCTATTATCTTTATGTTCGAGACCTCTATGACGAAAACTCATGTACTAAAACTTCTAGATTTTGATACAAGCTTTCCAAAACCGTTGAGTTCGTTTCCTAACGTTCGACGTACACCATTTTACGACTAGCTTTTCGAAGCCATTTTTGTCACTTTCATGAAATTTCCGACGACTTTATTTTACGACGAAAAGTTAAAATTTCACAATAAATCGTTAAGAAACTGTTGTAGGATGACATTTTGACGTAAATACTTGTGAAGTAATTTTAGAATGGTCAAGAAGTCAAAAGAGTATTTTTCGACGATAAGTATTATTTTCAAAACTCACAAATGGTATAAATAACATACGAAATGCATGCATAACATTACATCATAACTCATTATATATCATATCATTCATAATAGGTCGCAGTTAGAGATTCACACTACATTTCAGTGTACTCACTTTTGTCTTCGCATCATTTCATCAAGTGAGTTTCGTAGCCCCTACTTTTATATGTTTGAACTATTTTGGGGGAGATACATGCTTAACTATTTTTCACAAGTACTTTATCTTTTTAAGGATAATTTCTATTATGATCACCATTGTTTCAAAACTGAATGTTGTACTATATTAGTTGTTCTTGTTTGTTTGGTATAGTTCTACGTCGTATAAAGTTCTATGTCAGTTGACTACTGATACATCGTCGTATAAAGTTCTATGTCAGTTGACTACTGATACACCGTCGTATAAAGTACTATATCAGTTGACTACTGATACATTGAGTCATGTACTATTGATTATGTGCTACAGTTCTACGTCGTATAATGTTCTAAATCAGTTGACTACTGATACATTGAGTCTAGTCCTATTGATTAAGTGCTATTGTTCTACGTCGAGTTAGGTACTATTATGAATTCATTTGACATCAAGTGTTTGAACATAAACTATACACATTTTGGCAGTGGGTTGTGAACACACAGGTTGCAAGTCTTGTATGGGCGGGACTTGGAACTGGGTGGATTTACAATGCCTTTGCTGCATAAACGATTTTGAAAGGCTTTACATTTCAACACAAACTCTATGAACTCACTCAACCTTTGTGTTGACACTTTTAGCATGTTTTTATCTCAGGTATCTAAGGCATTCACTTCATGGCATGCATGTGGACACATCATGGAGTCGCGGTGACGACGCGTCTCACTTGGGTTTTACGTACTTTAAAACATCGTTTGAATTGTAACAAACTTATTTTCCGCACAAGTTGATTTTCATTTGGGACCTATACTTTGTAACTCTGATTATTTTAGTAAATCAAACGATGTATTTTCCAAACGACACTTTAGGTCGTTCAATATAACTGTGATTGTGATGCTATGACAGTCAATCCCCAGGAATTCCATTCCGCTGCAAAACAGGTAATTTGGGGGTGTGACAGATTGTTATCAGAGCTTCAGTTATAGAGAACTAGGTTGCATCATTGACCCTAGACTATAACTACATTATCATAGCATCTCATCATTTCATCATAAGTGTATGTTCACTTTACATGCGGTTTATACGTACATTTTTCGAGTTATTTACTTTCATTTCATATCGATTGTCACATGGATGCCTTTAAATGCCCATTCCATTATTCTTTCCTCATACTCTAATGTGGTGAATGCTTTGTCATTCCCTATCACAATTTTTATATCAGTTGACTCATCACCGATAACGTCGAATGCCGAGATAAACCTTTAAGTAGGACGAAGTCACTCTCACTCCTTTGTTTCACCACTAACATGTCGAGTTACACGTTATTCACACATTAAGTCACTAAACCATCATACATTTGAAGCACTTACGACATCTCATAACCCATTTCTTAGGAAACCGTCGATCATTTTGAAAAATAACCTCAAACTTATCATTTCTTAGCACATCTCCTTGGAGCGTTTATTATTAACATAGGACTTTGTTACGTCTCATTTTTCCTCTTATTTTGAAGAGTTATGGCGCCGAAGAAAGCCACACCTGAAATGACACAAGCGGCTATTCAAAAGTTAGTAAGGGATAGCATAGCCGATGCTCTAAGGATTGAAAGGGAAACGGTGGCTGCTGCTGCTGCTGAGGCCGCGGCTACTGCCGAAGCCGCTAGAATTGCGAGGGAAGCTGAAGCCGCTAGGCTTGCTGCTGCTGCAGGAAATGCAGGAGGGTCCGGAGTTAGAAGCTGTTCGTATAAGGATTTTAAGAGTGGAGATCCCACTAAGTTTAAGGGTACCGAAGGGGCCACTGCCATGGTTAGATGGTTCGAGAAATTGGAGTCTGTGTTTTTGTTATGTAATTGCCCGGATGATAGCAAGGTCAAGTTTGCTACGAGTACACTACTTGATGGAGCGTTGTCGTGGTGGAACTCTTATGCTCAACCGATGGGAATGGAAAATGCTTTCAAGCTCACTTGGGAGCAATTCAAAGGTTTGGTAACAAAGAAGTTTTGTCCGCGTACGGAGGTGAAGAAGTTGGAGACCGAATTCTATGAGTTGGTAACTATTGGGTATGACATTGATACTTACATTCGAAGGTTTCAAGAATTGGCCTTGTTAGGCCCATCTATGGTTTCGGATAATGAGAAGCTACTGGAGGCTTTCATTGAAGGACTTCCCGAGATTATTCAAGGCGATGTGACTTCTTTTGACCCGCAAACGATTGAGGAATCTATTCGATTGTCTCAAAAGCTCATGGCACAAGTAGTAAAGAGGGGCAACATCACCAACATCAACCGTAACAACAATACCAACAACCGCACCAACTACAACAATAACCAAAACAACAACAACAACGACGATAACCAAATCAACCACAACAAAATAAAATGGGAAAACGACCAAGGAGGTTATAACAACAACAACCAAAACCGTAACACTAACCATCATCAACAACAGAATAGAAGACAAGAAGTCGCCAGGGTCTATGTTGCTGCACCAACAAAGGGAAGAGCTTATGCAGGAAACTTACCGCGATGCCACCAATGCACGCTACATCATAATGGTCCATGTGGTATATGCTTTAGCTGTCACAAAGTAGGACACCTTGCTAAGGACTGCAGGGGCAAGGCCATAGTCACGTGCTTCGGATGTGGGGAGCAAGGACACTATCGGAATCAATGTCCTCAAAACAAAGGTCAACAAGTCGAAGGTGCTCATGGGAATGCATACATGTTACAAGGAGGAGAAGCTCGTCATGGTCACAACAACGCAGAAGACTGAAGAAGTTCGGAAACTAACAGTCTTATTTCTCCTTATGTACTATGTCGTACTAAGTTTATGTCTTCCATCGTATCCGAAACTTTATAACTTAAAGATGTACTACTTTTGCTAAACCACTCGTTGTAAAAATATTCTCATCTATCGTACTTTATTTTCTTTCTGATTCGTTATTACTCACGAGAATTTTAATTCCTTTTACTTTAACTATCATATTAACGACATGGTTTAAATCCTTGTAAACATTGAGAGTTATAACGACTAAACCGAACGTCACGTCATCGTTCCTTAATTATACATAGCCTAGCTAACTATGTCTAATTCTGGAGGGATCATGTTATGTTGGGAGCGGTTATTTATAAATCTTAGTGCAAGCAAAATGTTCATATGTTCCAATTCAAAGTGTTACTTATGAGAGATTCATCCGATATTTTCCTTACTATGATGTTTTATACACTCTCAATCATCGATAACCGTAACGACACTTCTCCATGTCTTCTCTCCTCGATATTCATCATAAACTCAAAATTCAATAGACTAACACGAACTGAATTCAGGGACTGAATTCCTTTTTGGATGGGCGAATGTGACAACTCGCAATTTCAGGTCATATTTCAAAACATATTTCATGCTTCATTATTTATCATTTATCGTAAACTAGGTTTACGTGTTCCAAATTCGCGTAACCTTAATGGTTTAGCGGCGAATTCATGATCATATCATCAAGGACATTTCATATAGACTAGGTTTAGTCTACATTTCATTGGCATCATTATCATCATGTTAGTTCATTCATGATTTTGCATTTTTCATTAAAACGTACAATTTCATATTAAATAAACGCTATCGCGTAAGTTATTATTTTGAACATTTAATCCGATACTTCCAAAAATGATTCCGACATATTTTTATACTCACTTTTAGTTTGTAACAATAATATTTTGAGTTTACCCAATGTTTTAAATTTATTTCGTATAAAAATTGTTTAATCTATATTATTACGACGGTTTTCTTAAAAACTACACGATAATTATTATATCACTCAAATTATGCAAGAAATATATTTTTACAATTTTTATGACTCAATATATTTTACTTTGACCAATTAAAATTTATTAGCTAAAACTATCCTATTGCACAAATGTATACACAAGTTTACAACAAACTTACTACATTTTTCTTACACATTTTATACATAATACATTTTATAAAAAAATATATATATTTGGGAAACAATATCCCCCAAAAACCGGCCATGGGGGGGGGGGGGGGGAAGTCTTGGTTTGGTGAATATTTTCTTACATATCTAGATTTATACTCCAAACTCTCTTACACATTCACTTCACCTCAATAATTTTCACACACATTCAAAGATATCTCTCTCTTTTCTCTTCCAAGAACCGGCCAAGCATAAGGGTAGAAGGAAATCCAAAATTTTCAAGATCAAGTTTAACAATCTAGTTACACTCTTTGTTAAGGTTTTGAAATAAAAACCTAGGGTGTTTAGGTTTAATCCTTGTTCTAATCACCTCATCAAGTAACTAGTAAGCATATCACTTTTATTTTACATCTTTCATTTTCATTTCATGTTTATTTCTTCATTTTTGAGCAAGCATGCAAGACTTATGGTTATTTATACCATTTTTAACATTGTTTTAGAGTTTTATATATATAAGTCATCCTATAATTTATCCCTTGTTATATATTGGTCTTGATGATGTTTAGGAACCCATGACACCCTAAGAAGGTGTATGGTAGGATTAGAATAGCTTTGGAGTTGTTTTGAAGGGATTGGAATAGGTTTAGTACGAGAAAAACTATTTTCGACAAGTATAAATAAGGGTCTGATCTTGTTTTGTATTTCTGGAAAATCCGACAGTAGACACGAATTTTTGGCCTAGATATTTAGAAAATATACTTTAAAACGAATCCGTGGCCGCTTGAACGGATTAAAACGGAGCTATAACGAAGAAGTTATGAATTTTTCAAGTTTGACGACGAAATATATATTTTCTGAAAATTTCAGCACACTATTATTGTTTTATTCGAGTCAAAAACGAGTCTTAAGCTTTATAAATTATTTCGACTTATCAAAAATATATTAGTATACTTTGATACGAAGCTAAGGACGTTGAGTTCGTTTCCTAACGTTCGACGTACACCATTTTACGACTAGCTTTTCGAAGCCATTTTGTCACTTTCATGAAATTTCCGACGACTTTATTTTACGACGAAAAGTTAAAATTTCACAATAAATCGTTAAGAAACTGTTGTAGGATGACATTTTGACGTAAATACTTGTGAAGTAATTTTAGAATGGTCAAGAAGTCAAAAGAGTATTTTTCGACGATAAGTATTATTTTCAAAACTCACAAATGGTATAAATAACATACGAAATGCATGCATAACATTACATCATAACTCATTATATATCATATCATTCATAATAGGTCGCAGTTAGAGATTCACACTACATTTCAGTGTACTCACTTTTGTCTTCGCATCATTTCATCAAGTGAGTTTCGTAGCCCCTACTTTTATATGTTTGAACTATTTTGGGGGAGATACATGCTTAACTATTTTTCACAAGTACTTTATCTTTTTAAGGATAATTTCTATTATGATCACCATTGTTTCAAAACTGAATGTTGTACTATATAGTTGTTCTTGTTTGTTTGGTATAGTTCTACGTCGTATAAAGTTCTATGTCAGTTGACTACTGATACATCGTCGTATAAAGTTCTATGTCAGTTGACTACTGATACACCGTCGTATAAAGTACTATATCAGTTGACTACTGATACATTGAGTCATGTACTATTGATTATGTGCTACAGTTCTACGTCGTATAATGTTCTAAATCAGTTGACTACTGATACATTGAGTCTAGTCCTATTGATTAAGTGCTATTGTTCTACGTCGAGTTAGGTACTATTATGAATTCATTTGACATCAAGTGTTTGAACATAAACTATACACATTTTGGCAGTGGGTTGTGAACACACAGGTTGCAAGTCTTGTATGGGCGGGACTTGGAACTGGGTGGACTTACAATGCCTTTGCTGCATAACGATTTTGAAAGGCTTTACATTTCAACACAAACTCTATGAACTCACTCAACCTTTGTGTTGACACTTTTAGCATGTTTTTATCTCAGGTATCTAAGGCATTCACTTCATGGCATGCATGTGGACACATCATGGAGTCGCGGTGACGACGCGTCTCACTTGGGTTTTACGTACTTTAAAACATCGTTTGAATTGTAACAAACTTATTTTCCGCACAAGTTGATTTTCATTTGGGACCTATACTTTGTAACTCTGATTATTTTAGTAAATCAAACGATGTATTTTCCAAACGACACTTTAGGTCGTTCAATATAACTGTGATTGTGATGCTATGACAGTCAATCCCCAGGAATTTCATTCCGCTGCAAAACAGGTAATTTGGGGGTGTGACACCTAGCATGTTGTACAGGTCGTCTGGGACGACTGATATATATATATATATATATATATATATATATATATATATATATATATATATATATATATATATATATATATATAGGGGAGGGTTAACGTGAGATCAAACTTAAAGTTGTAAAAATAAGATCAAGTCTAAAAAACCAATAAAACATTTATAAATAACAATTTTAGCAATAATACACATAAAAATGATATTTTAATACAAACTAACATTTTAGCAACTAATAAGCAAATGATACATGAGTTTAGATTAGTGATACACCTGATACATATTATACTAATAAATATTCCAAAGTCTGATACACATACAAAAACCTGATACACATTATACTTCTAATCAAAGTGTATCACCTAGGTTTCGTAAATTTTAAAAAGAAGTCTATCGAAACTTTAACAATTTTAGTTGTAGTTAATAGAAAATTTATTTTTCTTGTAAGGAGAGTGTCGCTTGTTAAATTTTAGTTGGATCTCATTTTAACAACTTTAAGCTTGATCTAGATTCCCATTATTTAACATCTTAACTTTTAACTAGACAATTATAGTTGAACAAATAAGCATTAAAAAGTTGTATTTTAATGAAATAATTGCACTCTAACAAATAATTACACTAAAAAAGATAGGAAACAAAAGGATAAGATTTAAATAATAATAATAATAATAATAATAAATAAATAAACTATAGCACCACCACAAACAAGAATTTATGTCGCATAGTGTAGCAATCTTAAAGTTATTGCTTACACTTGGACTTATAAAGATCTCACTGATTTTAATTTCTACCTATGTGGGATAAGTTATTGAAATACAACTTGGGTAAAACTCTAAAATCATGTTATACAATAATTAGAAACATTATATCACAAGTAGATCAATACATAGTTCCAACAAATGAAAAAGTAATGTTAACAACAAAGCCCTCTGTTTGAATTTTCCTATAAATATTTATCCCAAGTCAATTCTTTTTGTATTCCTGTAAATGATCTGTATCATGGCTTCATTTATTCTAGTAGGCATTATAGAAACAAGTTGGATTGGGTTGGCCTGAGCAGCAAAAAAAATACAGAAAACAAAAACTGCAAACAAGATTAGAGTAAAGTGAAATCCTCACCCATTCACCATTTCACCCTACTTGTTGCACAACAGCGCTATCAGCTAATCTTTGCCATGTTTGTTGATGTTGATCCTCTGCCACTTTGCATCTTGTAGGGGCCTGATATGGTGTAAACTGCCTTTGGCATTCCTCAAATACCTCGGTATCCATTTCCATGACCTTTTTAAGTAACTTGTGAGGTTATGAACAGCTGGGTTCCAGTAAGCCTGAACATCCATTTCCGGTGCTTCAAAGATGACGGGTAGAATCAGAGTCCGGCTCTGGCCAATCAAGCTAACTAGGTGCGCGTCGTTCCACATGAAAAGAGCCGGATAAATACCATTTCTATTCAGCATGCTTATCGGAGGTAGGCATTGAAGGCAAAGGGGGTAACCCTTACCTGCAAGTAGAAACGAGCTGTATTGGGTTGGCCCGAGCGGCTAAGTAGCAAACACAATTTTAATCTATTTTTGGTGAACATAAATAAGGCGTGGGTTATTCTTTTGTCTTTGTAAAAATATGGCTTTTGCAATATTAATGTGTTCTAGTTTTAATCTCTTAACCCATTAGCACCATTAGAGATAAAAGAATAATCCAATCCAGGCTCATATGAAACAAACTTGTTTTTAGTTCTTTAGCTATACAAAATTTATTAAATCCCCCACTAGACTTGGTCTCTTTATAAACAAGTTCATTTTCCACAGATTGATTATGTAATATCCAAATGGACTTCTAATTTCAGTTGATGCTGTTAAAAGCCTGCATCAAAACAATGTCTCTTTCACTCCTTGCCTTATCATCCATTTCCAAGAACATTTTATTGTTGTTATTACTTGTGAGGCCTGCACCGCTGAGTTCCAGTGAGCCTGAAAGTTAATTTCAAGTGATGTCTACTTTGGTCGCATTAATCTAGAGTTTTAGACTTTTGCATGATTTTTAATACAAAAACCGATTAGTTAATTATATTTGCTCAAACACACATAAAAATTAGAAAGTTCTATTTTATTTGAATAATTAAATTAAAAACAAAGAGAAGCCATACATCACAATTTTTATGAAGTAAGTACCCTCTTCTTATAAAGATCTCATTATTCTTACTTTCTACCTATGTGGGATAAGTTATTTTTATAAAATTAGCATGGTACATTCTTACATCACATTGTTACCACTACCAAGTAAATTTGATATATATTTGAATGATCCAAATATCGCTTTATTTATTATATAATACAACTGGATTCTTACAACCAATGTAAATCGTCAATAAGTGTTTTAGACACTGACCGCATTAGTTTTGTGCATGATTGAATGTCATATTTGAAACATTCTAATACATTCATCTACAAGCCAGTTTCTGTGTATGCATGCTGTCTTCGTCTCTGTATTCATCTCCATGAACATTTTTTTTATGTTACTTGTAAGTCCATGCACAGCTGGTTCCAGTGAGCCTCAACGGTCTCTTCATTTCTATTTACCTCCCTTATTGGCAAAGCAGGAAAAAGCAGGTGGGTTGGGTAACCTTTTAATGCAAGTAGAAACAAGTTGGATCGGGTTAGCCCGAGAGGCCAAGCAGCAAACACAATTTTTATCCATTTTTGTAAATATTAATAGTAAATGATGTGCTAAATTGGTTGCAAATACCATATTACAAAAATACTGTAACCCTTATTAGGCATTTGAATACACTTCTAATGATTTTCATCGACTTCGTTTTACATGAAAACACGAAAATGTCTCTCTCTTCTATAGAATTAGTTAAGTATATTTGACTTCACAAGTACTACGTATAAGTTATGTCAAGAGTGCTAACAATTGCTAAAAATTCCGTTGTGAATAACCAAGGTTACATTACTATATTTGTTAAAAACAATTCAAAAGTTAATATCAAGGTTATAAATAGCGCGAGGCGTGGCGTGGCGGCATGACCAAGCCTCACGCCTTTGCGGCCAAGGTGAAGCTTTTGCGTTTATAAGGCGTGGCATAAGGCGGCACAAAGTATGAAAATATTTATATATTCATATCATAATTCATATATATCGAGTTTACAAAAACATGTGGCATAAGACGGCGTAGCGGCATGACCAAGCCTCACGCCTTTGCGAGTCTTTTAGAACAGTGGTTAATATTACCAAATCATCTAAAGTTTTCAACTAATTCCACTCATTCAACCCACGTTTTTAATACATAGCCATATTCTTCTTCACTTATCATATTAATCATATCAACACTATTTATTTAACAATATATACAGTTGTCAACCTTTATTTACTATTCATAATGTCAACCATTAACTTGTACGAAAAATAAATGTGTAGTGAAGCTCGGGTTTTATCTAATCATGCTGTAAATTATGTTATTTCCGATTTATGTTGTTGACCAGACGTAGTTATTAAGTATATAAAGATTAAATAAGGCGTTGCATTTTAATAAAATAATTGCACTAAAATAACAAAGTTTTACATGACTAACATAAAAAACACCCAAAACAAGCGACATCACAAACATGTCTTTGTGATGTGTTGTTTTGGCGGTTAACATTGTTTTTCACACTTCGACTTTATAAAGATCTTATTGTTCTTACTATGTTAACAAGCGACATCACAAACATGTCTTTGTGGGACAAGTCATTAAAAAAAAATTTAAAGTAGAAGTATCAAACCATGTTTTGCAAACATAATATCACAGGTAACTCAAACTTGTTTAAAACAGCTATTGTAAAAAGTGTAAATTACCAACACAACTCTTTGTTTGAATGTTCACATAGATATTAATCCGAATTCAATTCTTTAAGACCCCAATATTTCAACTTTTACACATTGTTACTTGCACAGTAAATTTGATGATCCATATGGGTATCATGGATTGATTTCTTCTTGTAATTGGGTCAATACACAAGGCTTCTATAAATGCTTTTGACAGTGACCACATATGTTTTATGCATATTTAAGTATTTAACTAACAATCTTATGATGCATCATTTTTTCCGACACAAGCCCCAAATAACTATACATATTAATTTATCCATCTCAACATTCTTTTCAATGCTTCTATAAATGCTTTTGACAGTGCCACATGTGTTTTTATTGACTAGTTTCACGATGTCGCCTGCTGGGGCACGGCCAATTATAAGCAGTGGTCTGTCTTTTTTTATAGGTTCCACAACATGTCCCACACTAGATATAGAAGGACGTAGTATGGCATTCGTCAAACCAGAAGAACCCGAAACTATACCCCCACGAGTTCAATGATCGTGAATGAACTTGCACTTATCCCCGAAGCAACATGTCCCTTTAGGAAAATGAGTACAAAACCCACTCGTTTTCATGTTACAGTTAGAATTGCATACATCACCATGTTTTTATCACTCACCTTTTCACCAAGATTGTGCAAACGATCGACCATACCTTGCATCTTGGTACAATATGCATTAATGGATAGGTTGCCAAGCTTTATGGTGCGAAGTTCACTATCAATAGTAATGGCACGTCCGTCTATGTTATCGTGGAAAAGATCTTTGATATGGTCCCATAGTGCTTTGGCTACAAAATAATAATCTAGAAATGTTGTAAATGGGTTAAAGCCTCGTAACCAATGGCAATGGGCCAAATACATCAACTAACATTATATGCATCTAAAAAAGCATTTATTAGAAGTTGTACAAATACAAAATGGAGATTTATGATAAGATAAGAAGAGGATTTTTGCATTCTAGTCAAGACAATGATCACCTTGCCACTCCTCGCCGTATCCTCACATCTGGTACGACAAGGTTTGCAACAACACTAGACAATTCTAGTTGAACTAAACTTTGTAAGGAAGTTGTGTTTTTATTACTATCTCCGTCCCATATTAATTGTCATGTTTTGACTTTTTAAGTCTTTCCATCTCAACTTTGACTTTAAATATTTTTGTTTGTATTATATAATATTTAATAAAAATTATACCAATGATAATACATTTAAAAATTCAATCTATTCATATATTTTGTATCAAGTATTATATAACACAAACAAAAATAGTTAAAGTTAGAAATAAAATACCTAAAAAAGTCAAAGTGGACAGTAAATATGAAACGGAGGGAGTAAATAATTACACTCAAATAGACATGAAGTAAAAAACAATATTTTATATTTTTAAATTGAATAATACGTCGAAACAAAATAGATTAAAAAAAACTAAAGAAGACAACACCACAAACCAAATTTTGTAGAATTGTTTCCCAAAGTTTAACATGCCATTCATGCTTGTATATATAAAGATCTTGTTGTTCTTACTTTCTACCCATGTGGGATTGGTCATTGAAATAAATTTAGGGTACAATATATTATCACATCCTATTAACAACACTTGAATTTCTCATACATCTTTATAAACCTTTACACGTTGTTACACATGTACTCTTTGTTTTAGTGATCTGTATGATGGCTTAATAATCTTTAGGACTATAGGAGAAATGGGTTCATAAACTTGCTTAATTTGTATGGCTTTTGTTTGACACTGATCTACTATTTGTAAGTAGTTTTGATTTTTCAGCTTTGTCATATCGCCTTTTTTTTTAAAATCAAAAGTAAGATCACCTGATATAAATTATTGAGAAAATTACTAAAGTGGTCAAATATGAGCACTTTCTTTAAACCAACACCAACCAAAGTCATGTTTCTCAATTAAATCGAAAATGGTCATAAGCTGTAGCACGTCTAGTGTGCAACGTGCGCGACATAACTGTTAGGCTATGCACAATGGGGTGGGTTGTCTTCGGTTGAGGGGCTAGGTCGAGCAAGGTCGACCCACTGTGGGTAAGAAGGTTGAGCAAGGTTGAGGAGAGAAGAAGAGGGTATTCGGTTGAGCACACAACCGAGTTACACAATCCCAAACTTTACCACTTTTCCAAAACTTTACCACTTTTACAACATTATAAATATCAACCTCAAACACATTTTTAAACACACAATTTCAAACAACTTCTCATAAACACTTTCAAACACATTTTGATAATTATGTCTTACGAGTAATTTTTTAATTCTTCGTCTACACATTTTGTGATGTTTTCAGTTTTTAATAAGTATTGTAACGTCTACGTTTTATTAGTTTAAGTTTTTAATTATTATTGTAATGTTAAGTATTTTTATTAATGAAGTTTTGTTTTGTTTTTAAAAATATTTGAATTAAAAAAAAAAAAAAAAAAAAAAAAAAAAAAAAAAAAAAAAAAATCTCAGGTCACCACTGTGGCAACTAGGTCGTCGTTAGGTCGTCGGAGAGAGAAAGCTGATGTGGCACCGACGAACTAGTTCGCCATTGTGCATAGCCTTAAGACACAAGGGAGGATAAAGTGTTAGCTACAATGATTAAAAAAAATGATACAAAAATTGTCACAAACTATTCTTGTCATACTGGGATTTGTTATTGAAATTAAATCATGATAATTAAAAACAATTGATCAAAAGTAGCTCAATAACTTGGTTAAAACAACACAACTCTTTGTTTGAAATTTTCTCGTAAATCTTTATTCGAACAATAGATCAAACGTCTAAATTCTTACACATTGTTACGCCTATATTGTAAAGGAAAATTATTGGGAGACCTAACATATGTGCCTAAATTTAGGCCGAAACATATGTGTCATGATTTTGATAGTTTGTGAGAAAGTGGGTCCTTTAGCTACAACCATCAAGATTATGACACACAGGTTTAGACACATCTTTAAACATATCTTTAGGCCTCTCAATCATAACTCAATTGTAAACTTAGCATTTGTTTAAATTAGTGTTTTAGACAGTGACCACAATTATTTCTTGCATAACTGAATGTCGTATTGAAACTTTAAGATGCATCATGTAATGAACTGATCCTAACGGCCTTCAACTTTCATTTGCTCTATTAAGCCTGTGAGGGCATCAGCAACCTACTTTCATTGTATTCCCTACATATCTAATTTAAAAAAAAAAAAAAAAAATAGCTAAATGCAAACAAGTCCATGTCTGCTTCACGGTACGTGCAGACGTGACTGGCATAAACCTGAAGGAACCAGTTACACATTCAGCTAACAACTACTCCGTAACAAGTTACTAAAATTTGGTATAATAGTGGAAATATATTTCAATAATAAGTGAAGAAATGAAAGCGTATTGTTGTTTCAAGAGGAAAATAGTAAGGTGCTACTATAAGAAATGAAATGAAATGAAAATGCTTTGCGTTTATTCCTTTCTAAAAAGTATCCTTTTACTACATTATATCCACCGTTACATTCTTATACGCATTCTCAGTTTCTCAGAAACATTGTCATGCTCCAGTTGCGAGATCCGCGTCAAGGGGAAATTGAAGTCAAGCAACAATCCTAAATTCTGACACCCATGAACCATTGTCATCGACTAGTTTTGAGTTTTGACCAACTCATTGTCTTGTCTCGTTAGTCGTTAATTAAGACAAAGTCATTGTGTGAACTCTATCATAGCCAAAAAAAAAAGGGAAATTCAAAGCATTTGTCAAAATAAACAAGCCCACTAGACAATAATTATCATAACTGGTTAGAGTAAACAAAATAAGTTTTACACTTCCATTGAAACCTTGCATTATGAATCTTTTTGCTTAATATTGTAACAGATAACCATCTATACTACTTTATAATGCGTTTAGGCCTTCTAAAATTAGAAGGCTTAAAAATTCAGACTTTTTTACTTGCTTATTATGGAAAAAGTTTTCTAACCAAAAATTAAGATAAGGAGCTCCAATCATGAGATGACATGTGTCACTTCTTAACAAACTCCAAGCCTAACTTCTAACAAACTCCAAACCTAACTTCTAACAAACTCCAAGCCTAACTCCTAACCACTAAAAATTAAGATAAATAGCTCCAATTATAAAATGACATGTGTCATTTCTCAACTAAAAATTCATCTTTATTTTTAAATTAAAATATCTTTTTATTTAATTATTTTTTTTATAATCTAATTTCACCATATTTTCTAAAATTTTATGCTCTTTAATTCAACATCCATTTTGATATATTTTTATGAGTTTTTAGTTTTTATATTTTTAATGAGTTTATTTTATTTTAATTCAAAATTTTAGAACTTTAACCTTTATTTCATTTATTTCAATCAATTTAATCTTGATTCGTCAAAATCATATACTTTTGGGGTAGTGTTTGACACGTAAGAGATTGCGATGGTATTTCTATATGCGGGAATAATGATGTCGCGGGAAAGCTACGGGAAAGTTACGGGTAACCCAAACAAACACTTACAACTAACACATATACATTCGAAGTGTTGTGAAACGAATTCACTAAACGGGTAAGCAAACACATATAACTATACTTATCGCCGCCGCTGTGCGCGGGTACCCGGCTAGTAAGTCTATAATGAATATAATCGCATCCTTTCAGTTAGCCAAAGACGACTATGAGACCCAAAGAGCACGGTTTCTTCATTTCTTTCGTACCATATAAACGGAACCCGCAATGGACATGATAAATGACTAAAATCAATACCATTTCTATTTACCTCGTTAATTATAAATGGGAAAATAGGCACACCAGGTGGGTCGGATATAGCCATATAGGGGTCACTTATAATATAGCCCGTGCCTGTTCGGGCTCGAACCCGTTGGCCCGTGTCTGCTAGGGGTCGAGCCCGTTTGGTCTGCGCCCCTTCGGGCTCAAGCCCATTTGGCCCGTTGCCCGTTCGGGCTTGAATATTTGTATAATGTGTTTTATTATTTGTAGTAGTGAAATTTAATGCATAAATTTGTTTAATTTGGTTGTACAATATGCTTGATAATTTGTATTTCTTATGTAATGCTTGATAATTTGTATTTCTTATGTAATGGGTGTTTTGATAACTGTATTAATTGTATTTATTGACCAGCTAAATAATTGACTACATTAAAAAGCATTAATGTGGTGTTTCGTTGTACACTATGCTCCTTGTCTTGTACGTCTGAAAATTATGTGTATTAAAGTGTTGTACACTATGTATCTTTTCTTGTAAGTAGTAGTCATTATAGTCATTTTTTTTTTGAACGGCAGCTTTTATAAAAAGAGAAACTAGCAAGGAGCTAGAAAATTACAAAGAAACAATATGAGGGTTTTTAAGCCACTCAATCCAACTAAAAGAAGATTTACATCTATAACGACACCAATAAAAAGAACGAGATTGCACGTCTTCGAAAATGACCGCCTGAGAAGGAGACTCCGGACCAAAGATGCATTTATTACGAAAACTCCAAATATGCCACCACATCACATAACAAACTCCCTCAAAAATTCTTTTATGCTTGATCGGAAGCCGGATATTCAATATCCATTCAAGCCACTCTTCATAAGTAGATATCTCCATATACGAAACGTCCCACCATCGAGAAATCTTGTGCAAAATATCTCTAGCAATGTGACAAGTGAAGAAAATATGCCTAGAAGATTCAGCCGCCTTACCGCACATAGGGCAAAGAATAGACTCGATATCCATTCCTCTACGAGAAATATTCAATCTAATTGGGAGATAGTCTAACTTAATTTTCCAAGCTAGAACATTCACCTTGATCGGAACCTCTTTGATCCAACGAGTCATGGAAGCGACCTTCAAAAACAAGTGATTATCGATCGCTTTTCTAACCGAAGCAACAGAAAAATCTCCCGAGCCTTCCAAGGACCACACCCATCTATCCTTCATGTTAACAAGGGAAGTACCTGTAACTTTAACAGTCAACAGGTCAAGTTGCTCTTGTTCCGCACCTCCCCTGGGAACTCGACGAAAAGAGTAAGCCAAGTTATTATGAGATAATTTTGAAGCGACATCAATATTTTTACACGATTCCAAGGCGTACGCCCTAGGGTACATGTCTTTGAAAGCGGTATCCCCATGCCAAACATCCTCCCAAAACGAAGTATCCGAACCGTCACCCAGTTTTTTGTGAATAAAACTAAGCAGATTTAAACCTCGTTTCTTTATAAGATCCACCTCTTTAACAATGTCAAGCCATAAGGACGGGAAAGAAGAAGTCACCTTTTTACCAATTTTTCCTTGAGCTCCATGGATTGATTTAATAACGTTCGCTCATAAAGAAGAGTTTTGAGATAAGAAACGCCAAACCCATTTGAACATGAGAGTTCTATTCAACGCAAATAAACTTGAAATTCCAAGGCCACCTTTATCTTTAGAAGCCAACGCATTTTTCCATTTCACCCAAGTCAGTTTTTTACCAAGTATATCGGAGCCATTAAAAAAATGAGAACGGATGGATTCCATGCGGTTTATGATCGTCTTGGGAACTTTAAATAACGACATATGATAGATAGGCATCGATCCTAAGACCGACTTGAGGAGAGTTAGTCTGCCTCCTATCGAGAGAGTGTTCATCTTCCATTTAGGTAAATGAGTAACCATACCTTCTACCGTCTCATTCCAAGATTGAAGTCTAGACATAAAACCACCCACTTTGGACCCTAAATAAGTAAATGGGGCTGTAAGGATGGCACACCCGATCATCTTAGCAGCTTGATCTACATTTTCGGCATCCACAGAAATGCCCATAAGTTTACTTTTAGACATGTTAATGCGAAGACCAGAAGCACGGTGGAAGCAATCCAAAACATGCACAATCGTTTTTAAATTTGATTCGTTCCATTGGCCCATAAAAATAGTGTCATTATAGTCATTAATAACATTGACCAATTTAATAGCATTAATGTTGTAAGTCTGAAAATTACATCATGCTTATTTTGTTATACACTATGCTTATTTTGTTGTAAATCTTAAAATTGGTTGCAGCTATTGTACATTGTGCTTAAATGGTTGTAATTTTTTGTGAATGGGTGTTTTTAATAGCATAGTTTTGTTTGATAGAATTTTGGTCTTAAAATGACACCACGCTTTATTTTGTTGTACAATATGCTTACTTTGTTGTAATTCTGAAAATTTGGTGCATTAAAGTATTGTAAATCATGTTTAATTTCTGGTACTTCTTAAAATTAAAAGTGGGGTGTTTTCGTGCATTATATGTAGTATAGATAGTAAAACTGGATTCTTACTACCAATGTAAATCTTCAATAAATGTTATAGACACTGACCACATTAGTTTGTGCATGATTGAATGTCGTATTTGAAACTTTCTAATACATTCATGTACAAACAAGTTTAACCAAAATTTGCATCGACAATATGAATAAATCAAATTGCAATTGATGCATAAATCTAGCTGTTACTAGAAATTAAACCATACAAAATCTTCATAAAACATATCAGAAACCAAAGTATGTACATTACTGGAAATGTAAATTAAAGTATAATATAATTCTTGATTTTTTTTACACATTTCTCTTTTTCACCCATAATATTTGGAATAAACAAATTACAAAAAACTAAATAACCCCCCTCTAAATCTCGACCATCGTATTACTCAAAACAAAGAATCATATCTATTCCGGAATCCACGATGTTTAAGTCGGTTGTTGGAGAAAAAATTAAATCAGAAAACAAAATCTGCAAACCCGATCGAAAGAGTCAAGTAAAACTTTCCCCCTACTTGTTGCGCAAAGGCGCATCTGATAATCGTTGCCATGTTTGTTAACGTTGATCTTCTACCACATTGGCAAGGGCCTGTTTCTGTGTATGTTGTCTCTGAAATCTCTATGAACATTTTTTTTATGTTACTTGTAAGTCCTTTTCATAGCTGGTTCCAGTGAGCCTGAACGGTCTCTTCATTTCTATTTACCTCGCTTATCGGTTGTGGCCAGGTAGGTGGCAAAACAGGAAAAATCAGGTGGGTTGGGTAACCTTTAAATGCAAGTAGAAACAAGTTGGATGGGGTTAGCCCGATAGGCCAAACAACAAACACAATTCTTATCCATTTTTTAAAGGGCAAATCGCATAAAAAGGTACTTATCTTATGTCCAATTTTAATTAAAGGTACTATTCTTTTTTTTCTCAAATTAAGGTACCCGACTTTTTTTTGGGCCGATTTAGGTTTTTTTCTAACTTCCGTTAACTATTTCGTTAGTATATTACATGTTTGGTCCTTGAGTTTGTATAGGCATTTCAGGTTTGGTCTATTTTCGTCCGTTTTCATACGCTTGCATACGTTTTCGTCCGTTTTTATACGTTTTTGTCTGATTTTGCACGTTTTCGTCTGTTTTTGCACGTTTTCGTCCGTTTTTACACGTTTTCGTCTGTATTTACACGTTTCCGTCTGTTTTACACGTTTTCGTCCGTTTTTGCACGTTTTCTTCCGTTTTTACACGTTTTTGTCCGTTTTTGCACGTTTCGGTTTGTTTTTGCACGTTTTCGTCCGTTTTTACACGTTTCTGTCTATTTTTACACATTTTCGTCCGTTTTTGCACGTTTTCATCCGTTTTTACACGTTTTCGTCCGTTTTTGCACGTTTTCGTCCGTTTTTACATGTTTTCGTCCGTTTTTGCACGTTTTCGTCCGTTTTTACATGTTTTCGTCTGTTTTTTACACGTTTTCGTCCGTTTTTGCACGTTTTCGTTTGTTTTTACACGTTTCCGTCTGTTTTTTGCACGTTTCTGTCTGTTTTATACGTTTTCTTCTGTTTTTATACGTTTCCGTCTGTTTTTGCATGTTTCTTCCAATTTTGCACGTTTGCGTCCGTTTTTGCACGTTTCGATTTGTTTTTGCACGTTTTCGTCTGTTTTTACACGTTTTCGTCCATTTTACACGTTTTTGCTCGGTTTCGTATGTTTTTACACGTTTTCATATGTTTTTACACGTGCAAAAACGTGTAAAAATTGACGGAAACGTGTAAAAACAGATGAAAACATGTAAAAACGGACGAAAACATGCAAAAACGGACAAAAACATGTAAAAACGGACGGAAATGTGTAAAAACGGACGAAAACGTGCAAAAACAGACCGAAACGTGCAAAAACGGACGAAAACGTGTAAAAACGGAAGAAAACGTGCAAAACCGGATGAAAACGTGTAAAACAAACAGAAACGTGTAAAAACGGACGAAAACGTGTAAAAACAGACAGAAACGTGCAAAAAAAAGACGGAAACGTGCAAAAACGGACGAAAACGTGTAAAAACGGACGAAAACGTTCAAAAACAGACGAAAACGTGGAAAAACGGACGAAAACGTGTAAAAACGGACGAAAACGTATAAAAACGGACGAAAACCTATGCAAGCGTATGAAAACGGACGAAAATAGACCAAACTTGAAATGCCTATACAAACTCAAGGACCAAACATGTAATATACTAACGAAATAGTTAACGGAAGTTAGAAAAAAACCTAAATCTGCCCAAAAAAAAAGTCGGGTACCTTAAATTGAGAAAAAAAAAAGAATAATACCTTTAATTGAAATTGGACATAAGATGAGTACCTTTTTATGCGATTTGCCCTTTTTTAAAATATTAATAGTAAATGATGTGCTAAATTGGTTGCAAAAACTATACTATTACAAAAATACTCTAATTTTTTATTAGGCATTTGAATACACTTGTAATGATTTTCAACCAATTCGACCCATCTGACCAGCTTTGTTTATTGTTGAATCCTTTGGCCTAAGTCCTAACCCATTAGTCCCATTAGAGATTAGACATAACCCAAATTATTAGAAGCAACCGGATGAATTGCCACTTCTACGACACTAATCCAATCAAGGCTCATATGAAATTATAAACTTGTTTTTTGCCACTTCTATGACTTGTTGGTCTCTTTATAAACAAGTTCATTTTCCACATATTGATTATGTAATATCCTAATGGACATCTAATTTCAGTTGACGCTGTTAAGCTTGCATCAACAATGTCTCCTACTCTCCTTCACTCCTTGCCTTATCATCAATCGGTGCCACATTTGTCATAACCACCTCAAGCATCTTGTCATTTTCTAATACGGCTATATGCAAAAATTAGTAACCGACTGTCCTGCTTTCATTTCATAATGTATGTCTCTAACTAAAAAAGATTTAGCTCAATTTTAACAATTCCATGTCAGCATAATGGTGCATGCAGCAGATATTGCAAGTGAAGCATGACGTACATGGCATAAACCTGCCTGAACCAATTCCACGTCAACACCTTCGAATTACGGAGTATCAGCTAACAGATTCCTCTATAGGACGTTAATTGGAAGTACATTGCAAGAATAAGAAAAGAAATGAAAGTATGTTGTTCTAGTAAGTGGAAAGCGGTACGCTTCTTCAATGTGCGGCATAAGTTTAAGTATATTTGACTTCACAAATATAAGTTTAAGTTATGTCAAGAGTGCTAACAATTGCTATAAATTCCGTTGTGAATAACCAAGGTTTCATTACTGTATTTGTTAAAAACAATTCAAAAATTAATATTACCAATCATCTAAAGTTTTCAACTAATTCCACTCATTCAACCCTCGTTTTTATTACATATCCATATTCTTCTTCACTTATCATATTAATCATATTAACACAATTCATTTAACAATCGTCATTTAGTATTCGTAAATTGTAATGTTAACCATTAACTTGCACGGAAAATAATTGTGTAGTGAAGCTCAAATTTTATCTAATCTTGTTTTGAATTACGTTATTTCTGATTTATGTTGTTATCAGTCCATCTACAAAGAATTGCATGGTGTTATGTATCTATCATTTTAATAAAATAATTGCACTCTAACAAAAAATAAAAAATAACCAAAGGAACATCACAAACATGTATTTGTGATGTTTTTATCAGCCATTTAACTTTGCGCGTCACACTTGGACTTTATAAAGATCTTATTGTTCTTACTCTATATCTATGTGGGACATTGGACAGGTTATTAAAATAAAATTTTAGAGTAAAAGTATCAAATCATGTTATGCAACCATTAGATCACAGGTAACTCAAACTTGTTTAAAACAGCTATCGAAAAAGTGTAAATTACCAACACAACTCTTTGTTTGAATGTTCCCATAGATATTAATCTGAACTCAATTCTTTAAGACCCCAATATTTCAACTTTTACACATTGTTACTTGTATAGTAAATTTGATGATCCATATGGGTATCATGGATTGATTTCTTCTTGTAATTGGGTCAATACACAATGCTTCTATAAATGCTTTTGACAGTGACCACATATGTTTTATGCATACTTAAGTATTTAACTAACAATCTTATGATGCATCATTTTTTTCGACACAAGCCCCAAATAACTATACATATTTATCCATCTCACCATTCTTTTCAATCCATATCCTACTAATTTGACATACATGAACCATAATGTGTTTTTGTTGACTAGTTTCACGATGTCGCCTGCTGCCTGGGGCACGGCCAATAAGCAGTGGACTGGACCGCTTGAGGAGTAACATAACTACATAAGCAAGCTATTGTGGTCCAATGGAATATTGGGCCTGCTATGAAACTTGCTGTTGGACCTGTGGGAATGAATTGGATCCACCTTAGGCTTGTTGACCCACACGATATAACAGGGGTTAGGACGTTGGGTCTGTCTTTTTTATTACGTTCCAGTGTTCCACTAGGTAGAGAAGGACGTAGTATGGCATTCGTCAAACCAGAAGAACCAGCAGAAACCATACCCCCGCGAGTTCAATGATCGTGAATGAACTTGCACTTATCCCCGAAGCAACATGCATGTCCCTTTAGGAAAATGAGTACAAAACCCACTCGATTTCATGTAACGGTTAGAATTATCCATGTTTGTTCGAGAAGAGTTACGGCCTTATGGCTATTATTAGTTGTAGAAAAAAGTATGTAGGAGGCGAGGACGTACTACAATTGGAAGAGGCATTACCGTTTTTCCTTCAGCGTGCTTTCCTCAAGCAGTAAAATGTTACTACCTCCGTCCCATTTTTATTGTCCCCTTTGACTTTGATCAGTCTTTCTTATTCAACTTTGACCATTAATATATTTATTTGTGTTATATAATACTTGATGAAAATTATACCAAATGAAAATACATTTAAAACCTAATACATTCATATATTTTTCATCAAGTATTATATAACACAGACAAAAATAATTATGGTCAAAGTTGAAGAAGAAAGACTAAAAAAGTCAATATGGGACAATAATTTGAAACGGAGGGAGTACTACTTACGAGTGGTTTCGAATGTGGGAAGAGGTTCACGATGCCTTATGAGACGAACAATACCTTTATACAATGTTTGTCAACCCCATTTATTGCATGCATCACCATGTTTTTTTTTTTTTTTTTTTTTTGGTAAAGGTTTCCCCGGTAAATATATTAATCCAAAAAACATTTAAGTACAAAGGATATGAGTTAAGTCTCATATCTCAGCCCGTTATATAGGCGGTAAAGCTAACATAACAAGACACTTCCTATCCTTAAAACATTAAAACAACCACTACTCACTAGATTACATTTGACACAAAACCAAGCATAACCTAACGTCTAGATTGCTTACTACCACGACCTTGGAGCTTGATATCATACATGTCAGAAAAAACATCCAATTGCCCTGGTAAATCATAGACCTGATCCGCATAATCATCATAATAATCTTCAAGCTCATGACCGCCGCCTGTTGATGCGAGAAATTTAGCCATAGGATTATCCGGCTCAAGCACCTCCTCATCATCACTGTCAGAAACAATCACATCCCCCACTTTAGAGAATGGGTTACCCACCATAGAATACAGAGAGGAAGACGAACTAAGCTTAGTAGCCGTATCATGCGCCTTTTCCTTCAAATCAACCTTTTTAAGAGGTTTACCATCATCATCTACAAGAGTAACTTTCCCCTCAATAATTAGCTTTTCAAGCTCCTCAATTTTTCCAACAATAGGAGTAGTACTAGTGCTACCATTTCCACCATTAGCAGAGCTACCATCTTTGGTCAAGTCAATAGTAACACTAGGAATATCAGCCTCATCAGTATCAACCATATTAAGAGCATCAAACGGATTTGATGTAGCAATATTCGTCCCACTTGTACTAGCCACTTCAGAAATCTTCTTCTTTGTAGCATCCGGCTTCTTCGACACAGGCTGATACACCTGCTTCTTATGTTTAGAAGGGCTAAATTTAGCCCCCTTTCCCACCTCAATACCACGAAACGCCTTCCTTTGAGGCATTTGGAACCCTTCATTCTTTTTTGCTTGATGTTTAAGATCAACAGGCACACGTTTGGGACATTGGGTCTCATCATGGCCAAAAACCATACAAACGCCACAACGAGGTGGTTTCCACTCATATTCCATTCTGACAGTATGCAATAACTCCCCTTCACTATCCCACCTTGGCACATCAATAACCATTGTCCCCTTAAGCTCCCGATCCGCCTTGATGTCAATCAAAGCTCGAGAATAATCAAAATGCCCCCATGACTGCAAACACATAGAGCTCGTGTATGCATCAAGCATAATAGGGGTACCGAGTTTGGTAGCCATGGCACTCAATCCATCTTCAGTAAAAGCAGCAATAGGAATATCGTGTAATTTCACCCAGACAGGAATCGAACCCAAGTCCTCTTTAATAAAACTCGTCCCGGGGGTCCACTTCTTCAAAATAATAGGAACGGATCGAATAAACCAAGGTCCATTCTCTAACACTCCATGTAATCCCTCAATAGAGGCAAATTTGAAGAAAAATAAACCCTTAGAATTCATCATAGAACGTACCACACCAAACTTCTTCCATGCATTCTTCACGTAGTTATCAACTACGGGAAATGCAACCCTTTTTCCAATAAAATACCCGAAAAGAGTATTATCAAACTTAGAATTAGCTTCCAAGACAGATGACAAAGGAATTTTTACCTCGGCCTTCTCATTAAGAGGCTTGCCCGTATCAAGAGCGCGGAAATTAACTTTGCGGGTAGCAGAAGTAGATCCCACCTTACTTGCAAATGTAGGAGCTTTCAATCCATCGTTGACCTGCTCACCCCCCTCCTTAGTCACGTTCGGATTACCAAACAAAGCCACCTTAGGCATAGAAGTTTTAAAGGATTTACTTCCAGTCATATCATCAATATTACTAGCCAAAGTAGTACGATCGTAGGTGCGATTAAGAGAACTGACACTAGGGCTGTTAGTGTCCAAGCTAAGACTCTCAACTCCAGGAGTAACGACACTTGAAGCCTTTTCCGGAGTAGTCTCATTCAATGATGAGTAGTTATCAGCACCCCCAAAATCATGTTCCAATGTTCCCCCACCTTTATCCCTCTCTCTCTCGTAACCCCCATCATGAATAAATCACAACAATAAGACCCTCAAAATCGCATACAGACCAACGCCAAAATCACAAACAAAAAAAAACCCTAATCGCTTACGGTTACCAGCGTTTTATCACTCACCTTTTCACCAAGATTGTGCAAACAATCGACCATACCTTGTATCTTGGTACAATATGCATTAATGGATAGGTTGCCAAGCTTGATGTGTCGAAGTTCAGTTTCAAGAGTAATGGCATGTGTGTCTTTTTTATCGTGGAAAAGGTCTTTTATATGGTCCTATAGTGCTTTGGCATACAAGGGGTTGTAGCGACTTGGTCTTGGAGGGGTTCGTTTAAAGTACCTAGTATCCATACCATCACTAGGTCGTCTTGTTTGTTCCACTCGGGGTCGGTATTGCTTGTGGAGGTTCCCTCAATATGTGCTTTTAAGCCAAGACACCAAGATGGATCTTTAGGAGCGAACTCCACGAATTGTAATTGTGTTTTTTAAGACCCAACTTGATAGGGATGTTATTCGAGATACTAAACAGAATGATTTTATAATCAGATGTAGGAAGTGTGTTTATACCGGCATCATAGCCATGGTAGTGGATAGGATAAAGGAATTACAATATACAGTTTACATAAGAATAATCTGAAATAATGTAAATGGGCTAAAGCCTCATAACCAATGACAATAGGTCACATACATCAACTAACACTAGCAGGGTACCCGCGCGTTGCAGCGACGGGTACCCTGAAATAAAAATTTTCGGTGAATCATGTATTTTAGTTTATTATGCTCATAAATTTACAGATATTAAGAATTTCATGTGACATATTTTTAATCTTTAACTAAGAAATTTATTTTGCCTTTTTGGGTCTTTTTTAAAGCGATTCGTATAACATGAGTTTGGCCCGTGTCCGTTTGGCCCGTGCCCGTTCGGGCCCAAGCCCGTTTGGCCCGTGCCCATTCGGGCTCGAGCCCATTTGGCCCGTTGCCCGTTCGGGCTTGAATATTTGTATAATGTGCTTTATTATTTGTATTAGTGACATTTAATGCATGAATTATGTTTAAGTTGGTTGTACAATATGCTTGATAATTTGTATTTTATATGTAAAGGGTGTTTTAATAACTGTATTAATTGTATTTATTGACCACATTAATAGCATTAAAGTGGTGTTTTGTCTTTTTAATATGTGCATTAATATGTTGTATACTATGCTTATTTGGTTGTAAGTCTGAAAATGATGTGCTTTCAAGTGTTGTACATCATGCTCAATTTGTTGCAAGTCTGAAAGTATGAAATTTTTTTAGAAGAGAGATGCATCCGTGTATTATATATAGTAGAGATTATATACATCTAAAAAAGCATTTAAAGGATGTTGTACAAATATAAAATGGAGATTTATGATAAGACAAGAAAAAGGAATTTTCCATACTAAGGGGTGTTTGGCAACTCAGTCAAAACGTGATTATTTGATTATCACGTTTTGAAAATGTGAATAATCAACTTTTAGTGTTTGGCTAGAAACGTGATAATTGGATTATTTGCACTCAAAACGTGGTTTGCAAACTGGACCCTATGAGTTACTTTTGTAAAACCGTGTTTTGTAAACGTCATTTTGGTGGCTGATAATCAAACACAAACACCCCCTAAGTATCCATCAAGACAAGGTTTGCAACAGCACTAGACAATTCTAGTTTAACAACTAAACAAGGATGTTGTATTTTTATAAAATAATTACAATCTAAACAAAAATGAAGTAAAAAAAAATGTGTTATATTTACATGAATAACAACGTTAAAAGAAAATAGATCTAAAAAAGCTAAAGATGACCAATACCACAAACAAATTTTTTGTGGCATCATACAATCCAGCTTAACATGCGATTCATGCATATCTTTATATATAAAGATCTTGTTGTTCTTACTTTCTAGTTTCTACCCATGTGGGATTGGTTATTGAAATAAACTTAAGGTACAATTATCAAATCCTATTAACAACACTTTGAATTTCTCATACATCTTTACACATTGTTGTTACACGTGTGCTCTATGTTTTAGTGATCTGTATGATGGCTTAATATAATCATAGGAGAATTTGGTTCATAAATTTGGTTAATTTGTGTGGCTTTTGTTTGACACTGATGTACTATTTGTAAGTAGGTTTGAGTTTTCAGCTTTTTCATATCGTTGTTATGGTGCTTTGTTTTTATTATTATATGAAAATTAAGAATACATGATATAAATGAAAGGTTTATGGATAATTATTAATATTAGTATGACCGGATTCGAACTCGAGACTTTGGGATTGCACACATTACGTATGAGAATTGATGTACATAATTAATATAAATAAAACGTTATTGTTATTAATTATTAATCACTAAATAAAACATAACGATAGTTAAATAATTAACGAGGTTTGGTTAACGGTCGTTAAATATTAACTAGAAGGACTAAGAATGAAATTAGATGTCGGGAAAGTTCTAGAATCCTCTTTGGGATGAATAGGCCGATCGGTGGGGGTTTCCAAAACCCAATCCCACTCTAACTTGGTCACCAAGATAAGTTACCTATAAATACAATTCATTGTATTCATTCATAACCTAATCTTGGATCACCAATAACCTAATTTCTTCTCCTTCTCCTCTTCTCTTTGTGTGGCCGGTCGAATACCCTCACCCCAAGGGTTTTCGATTTTGTCTTAGCTCAAAGATAAAGTGTTTGGTTTATTAGTGATTCAAAGGAACTAGCTTTTCACATCAAATCGCTATTAGTACGTGTGTACAAGAATGAAGAACAAGCACGCTTGAGCTTGTGAATCTTGGTGGTTGATTTAATTGGTGGGTCGACATAGATGTTGGTCGACATTCACAAACCCTAATTTATTAGGGTTTAGGGTTTCTTGTTCTTGATCCTAATTAGGGGTTTTTCTATAAACCCTAATTGCATTGATTCGCAAAAGGTACGCACATACTTTTAATTCGGTTAATTAATTTACAAGTATTATTCCTATTACTTCCGCTGCATGCTTTGATGATGTTTACTTGTTTTCTATAATTGTTATGATTAGTAAAACCCAACAGTGGCATCAAGAGCCGTTAATATGTTGTAATTAATTACCGAAACACATAAAAATTGAATCTTTATGATTATTATATGCTTTTATGGTTTCTAGGGTTTTGAAAATTGGAACCCTAATTTTTTATTATTGGGTCGATTACCCTTTAATTGTTTATTAGGTTTTATTTTTTGTAAAACTTGTAGAAACCCTAGGATTGCATGTATATTTTATGTGGTTTTCATGAATAATTGTTATTTGCCCTGATTATATGCGTATCTTGGGATTATAATTGTTATGAGGAATCCATGGTGAAACATGCATGTTTTGCCATGGAGTATTGTTTTTTGATTAATTGTTAAGTTTATTCACATGTAAGTTGTTTTGATAATATTGAATTGGGGAAAACCTCAATATATCTAATGAATCAATTATGTGCTATGTTGTATGTGTTTTAGCTAAGACTTACGCAATCGATTTATCGATGTATGTGGCTCACGTTGTACTTGATGAAAACACGTGGAAGTCTTGGTTAAACATATGCATTATTAAACCTAGAATTGATTATTAGGGTTTTATCGAACATATTATGCATGTGGCTAATTGTTTTTACATATGTTAATTGTTAAGTTATATGTATATTATTTGAGTGTGTTTAATTTTTATTAAAATGCTTTTTTGTTTATATAATTGTTTGACATGTTAGTAAGCAAAAAGGGTTTTATGAATAGAAAATTAAATGGACTAAATAATGGCGAAACTGATTTGTTATCTAAGAATTAATTCTTGAACTTTTAATCGATTGATGCGACTGTACTAAATGGTTAGAACGGCTCACCCACTAGAACAAACTATAAAGGGGTTGTTTAAGAAGTGAGCACAGTCTCACTGAATGGATGTCTAAGGTTATGCTTTTAAGCTTACCTGGTCCTCTGCCCCCTGTGAGTTCGATTGGAGCTACCTAGTATAACCATTCTATGTACGAAGCATCTTAGTGCAAAGTTGTAAGTTTCTCAACGCATCGATTAAAACTTAGTAGAATTTAATCTTAGCAAATTAAAATCTTATGTAAGGTTTTCGAAAGTATTTTGTTATAAAGTTGTATGCATGCTTCTTTATACATAAGTTTTGATTACACGTCAAAATTTGTACCCTTTAAATTTAAGTTTATGCCATCTAATGATATGAAACACTTGAAGTTGTAATTTAGTTATGTGAGACCTTGATCTAGATTACAATGACAAGGTGAATTATTTTGTTGTGTGAGACCTCAGCTTAATGATTTGCAGTTTCTAAATTAGACAACTTGATTAAGTTAGTTAGTGAGACCTATGACTTAAGGCATAAGATGGGATAAAACATGCTTACGTTTTGCATTAATTGTTTTGGCAAAATTGTAAATCCCATATTTTCTAGGAATTGAAAACTTGTTTGTCAATTATTGTTCTTCGACAATTACCTATTCTATACTTTCATCACTAGCAGATCAACTGATGTGGTGAAACTATGATAATGAGGGTCCTAGATTCAAGGAAAATTCTATGGTTAATATGAATATTAACCTAAGGGTATTTTATTTTCTTGAAAGATTTAATTATCGAAAATACTACAAATTGAATTTTGTTAATTCTTTTGATTGTATTAATGCAACATTAAACCGTAAACATAGTTTGGGCTTTGGTAAATTGATCTAGTTCTGTTTTCAAACAAAATGTTTGATCAAGAAAAATTTACTAAAAGACAAACATAAACTCTTTTCCATGGAAGAAGAGTGAGACTCAATCCTATTCCTTTTCATGATTGAGAAAGGTATGTTAGGAACATTAGAATTGTCTAAATTCTAATATAACTCATAGCAACTTTAATAGTTAAGAAAATTACACACCATGTTTTCCTTAAGAGATTTCATTACCCTCTGTTGGTGATTGAATTCTTATATGACATTTTGGTCAACTAGAAAACATGTTTGACATTATATGAGTTATTACATTAGAATCTAGACTAATTACCGCAAAATTGGTAAAAGACAAACTAGTATATTGTATCTAGTTGTTTTGATTTGACCAATTAAAGGTGCTACACACCATTGTGGGGATAGTAGACCTATTGAGGAAGAAATTGCATGCTCAATTTTTCAAGTTAATAGCATTGATGGATGATCCATCATCTACAGAGTAGAATACACTCTTTTAGTACCTAAGTAATTGTTACGAATGGTCTTACAAAGGGGTAGTAACGTAATAGCACGCTATTTTCACTGGTTAATGAAACACTTACAATGTTGTCAAATCCAGTGGGAGTATTATGGTGTATTACTGAATAAGACATTATTGTAACGTTGTCTAATTCAGTGGGAGTTACAAGATTTATTATCTTGGTAGTGACTCAGATTATTTCTAGATTTTCTTGAAATAATACATTACGTTTAAAAATGTAGACATTCATATTCTCAAGGATAGTCATGAACGTTTCCTTGATAATTAAGTGCTCCTACATCTACTTGTAATGCTTATATATCTATGACACTATCATATTGCTCACATAAACAAACGAATGTCATGGTGTTTATCTACTATATGATGTTGTTCTATGCACAAGTGGGAGAAGAATTTATTGTGTGCATAGGAACAACACATACAAATATGATTAATGGATTCTCTTGATCGTAAGATAAGAGATTAACGTTCTAATAAGATTGACTTGTTTAGAACATGTGTCAAGATTATAACATAGACTACTTTTATGTCTTATATCATTCAAATTATAGAAACACTTGAAGTTACATTTTAGGTTAAGTGAGATCTTGGCTAGATTGTAATCTCAAGGTAAATCTCCACTTGTTGTGAGATCGGGAGTGGATGCTTTACAGTTTCTTAAGTTGGACACTTCTTGGAATGACATAAATAAATAAAGTAATACTATCTTAAATATTTATGTATTTTTAGAATGACATAAATAGATAGAGTAGTATATTAACTTGAAAATTAATTAATTGAAATCATTGTGTGGTGTTCATAATAACTTTAAATTATACATGGTTATGTGTTTTTGTATAAACTCACAAACATGAAGTCTTTTAAAGACTTATAATATAAAGTAAGATACTATAACTGTTATGTCTTTTGACTTGGTCAAAGAATACTTATGTTATAAAACATGCAATTGGCTTGGATATTCTATTATACCATTAAGTTGACTTAGTTGGTAAATAGGTATGCCAAAAGGAATATGATTATCTTAAATATTGTTAGATTGTCTTACAATATTAATTCTAATGAAATACTGTATGTATATGGAATGTTCAGTTAGAAGAATCAAACATTTGTCATATTGTTTGATTCAAGATAACTATATCTTCTTTTCTTCCAAAAGTTATCAAGGTTAGAAAATTGAGTATTGATTGGATATACTTAATAAAACTCAAACCTAGAAGATTAATAAGACACCATTTTAGTATGGAATGTGATGAATCACATTGAGTCTTATATTGAAGTTCTGATTTGTTAAAACTACTTATGGAGTAGGTTATTATTGAACAAGATTTACGAACTGTTAATGTGATTTGTAATATCCCAAAAAGAAAACAATTTAGTGTTGTTCTAATTGCTAAAGTAATTATAGATAGTCTTTAAATTACAAAAGCAAGTGGGAGTTTTGTTTAGATCTTGAAGAGATTAAATTACAATTACAAAACACATAATCTTCTAAAATACACTAGTAAATATCATGATGAGGTCAAATATGATATACCTCAAAATGATGGAATTCTCATTCATAGATCCGCAAGGATATCTCAGATATTTGATATGATGAGAAATATGATTTACAGGATCATGGTAAACCTGTTAATCATAATGATATATTACCTAATATTGAATTGTGGTAAATTATTCATACTATGAATGATAAGATGCTGTCCAAAGAGATAATCAACTTGGTAAACTTGGTTTATCTTAATAAAGATGAGTTTCTTCAAAGGAAGGAAAATCCTAGCGGTTTAAAATTCTTTGTGTAGAAATCATATGGACAAAATTGTACATGTGTTTAATGCATGGCTTGTGACAAGATTATTAATCACACTTAAGCAATTAACTGTGATTGAATATTCTTTCCTTGGCACATTAAATATATAATGATTATGATTGTCATACTTATTTTCATTGATATGAAAAATGACAATTGGATATTAAAACTCTTTGTTGTGTGATTACTTTTGCGAGGACGATAAGTAATACAAATGAGTTTTATGAATTCACATAATCTTTGAAAATGTACAAACGGCAAGAATCCATGAATGGATATATGCATGCATCTAGGAGATGATTCTTATGTTTAACTATTAAATCCAAGTTTTGGTTTTAAATTAAAATAAGATAATTTCTAAGTATTCCTGAAAGCTAGTGGGAGTATTATGTTTATTTCCTTTAAATCTTAATTGTTGTGAGTAGTAACATTCCATCTTAAACTAAATGTTAAGCTCTAGTTGGGAATGGAACTTCACTTAAAAGATTTAGAAAATAAGACATACAACCTTGTAATATATGTTTATTATTAATAAACATGTGCGGTAAAATAAATGAGTCTAATAGAACATGATATATCATTTGGAAAATGGATATGTAGAACATGAATTAAATCTGTGTTTAACACAAGGATTTTTCATGTACATCATGTTATTGTTGTATCATGCTTGAATGCAAGATGATTTGACAACATTGATATCTAATGAAGTTATTAAATAACTAGTGTAATGAATATTCTAATGGAATATGTTTGAATCTAGAATTACATTCCTCAGCCTGGAGTTGCTCTCAAAATTCTATGGATGAGCAATACAGCAATTGTTGAGTAAATTGTCATAGCTAACAAACTTGAAAGTTTGAAGGCATCAAACATTACACTATAGATATTGAAGTTTACGAAAATTTTTAAAGATCATATTGTTGTTTGTATACAATGATGCTGGTTTAATTGAGATGACACTCAATACTAGTCATGGGAGGATTTCATCCTTGTAAATGGCCATGTGAACTGGTTGTGCTCAACCAAGAGCATAGTTGCATTATACAATAAAGAATTAGAATGCTTTAAACTTTAAAAATTGTTTGGAAGTTTGATTGTCATAAATTGGTGTTGAGGATGTCACACACTTTATGAAATATATTATGTGGTAATATCAAGATATTTTGAATGCACACATACAAGAACTTCACTAGTTGAATTCTTGAAATAAGTATTCTCAAAATTTCGATAGATCAAAGTTAGTTGAAATTATGTCTTGTCAACAAGTATGATTGTCATTACTTGAGACATAATTCATTAACAAGTATTATCATGCATTGATCTATTTAGTATTTGGATAAGGGATGTTTTGAACAAATATTATTTAAATGAAATAAAATATTGGTTATGTTTATTTTCATTTTCTTAATATTATATCCTATATTTGCATGTTTAATCCGTGAATAACTTATGTTATTCTAAAAGTCCGTTGTCGATCAATGATGTGGGAATGTCATTGAATTAAGACAAATCTGAGTTTTGGTAGAATATACTTTAAGTATATTGATGCGTGGGACATGCCAAATTCACATGATATTCAATGAATTGAATATAGGACAGATCCCAACTTTACATGATGATACTTTATGGATCTTTGTCATTAAGTATATCATGAAGTGTTTATCCTCAGACTTGAGATACCAGATAACTGTTATGAATGTAGTGCATTTGTGTAAGATAGTCTAACGCTATCCGTAACTGGTAGTTATAAGGGCTATTTTCGGAAGTGTTACAAAGTTCATGAGTTATGTTTGTAGTCAAGAGAATTTGTTTCTTTGAATTTGTTTCAAAGCATAATACTATATTTGGGCCCCTCGTAGGATTGGCAAGATGTTTGTAAGGCCTTACCCAAGATCTATCTGGAATACGTTCAGATGATTTGGTAATCTTGTTCAATCGAATACAACGAGAAACAGAATATTAACTTATGAAATGACTTGATCCATATTCATAGTTAATGTAGTATTAGTAACAAAAGGATAAGTAAAAATGATGAATCATTAAATGGTTTTTTCCAGGAGACCATACTCGATTTGATCTGGGGGCATTGGCGTGTGAAAGCTAGACTAACCAATGTCATTACTATATTAAGTAATATCCAAGTGGGAGCTGAAAGGTTTATGGATAATTATTAATATTAGTATGACCGGATTCGAACTCGAGACTTCGGGATTGCACACATTACGTATGAGAATTGATGTACATAATTAATATAAATAAAACGTTATTGTTATTAATTATTAATCACTAAATAAAACATAACGATAGTTAAATAATTAACGAGGTTTGGTTAACGGTCGTTAAATATTAACTAGAAGGACTAAGAATGAAATTAGATGTCGGGAAAGTTCTAGAATCCTCTTTGGGATGAATAGGCCGATCGGTGGGGGTTTCCAAAACCCAATCCCACTCTAACTTGGTCACCAAGATAAGTTACCTATAAATACAATTCATTGTATTCATTCATAACCTAATCTTGGATCACCAATAACCTAATTTCTTCTCCTTCTCCTCTTCTCTTTGTGTGGCCGGTCGAATACCCTCACCCCAAGGGTTTTCGATTTTGTCTTAGCTCAAAGATAAAGTGTTTGGTTTATTAGTGATTCAAAGGAACTAGCTTTTCACATCAAATCGCTATTAGTACGTGTGTACAAGAACGAAGAACAAGCACGCTTGAGCTTGTGAATCTTGGTGGTTGATTTAATTGGTGGGTCGACATAGATGTTGGTCGACATTCACAAACCCTAATTTATTAGGGTTTAGGGTTTCTTGTTCTTGATCCTAATTAGGGGTTTTTCTATAAACCCTAATTGCATTGATTCGCAAAAGGTACGCACATACTTTTAATTCGGTTAATTAATTTACAAGTATTATTCCTATTACTTCCGCTGCATGCTTTGATGATGTTTACTTGTTTTCTATAATTGTTATGATTAGTAAAACCCAACAATAAATTGTTGAGAAAAATACTAAAGTGGTTAAAATATCAACACTTTCTTTAAACCAACCAAAGTCATATTTCTCAAGTAAATCGAAAATGATCATAAGGTGTGCAACATGCACGCGACATAACTGTTAAGACACAAGGGAGGATGGAGTGTTACCTACAATGATAAAAAAAAATTGTCACTAAATATGCCAATTAAAGCTATAGATTCGTATATTGGTGTAAACAAGATGGTCAAATATGATTCTCGAAAAATTTAACTATTCTTGTCATATTGGGTTGTCTCCAAACTTACATATTTAAAGCGGTTACCGGGCGCCCTACAACAAAAGGTTATAAATACATATATTGGTAGGACTTTTACTTGGTGTCATATATTCAACATTTTAATTTTAACTAGATATAAAAATGATGTAAAAAGAAAGTTTTATATAGTATTAAATAATTCCACTTAAACAAAATAAAAAGAATTAAAACTCAATATGCACAAACACCACTAACCACTTTTATTGGTGGTGTTCATCATAAGAAGTTAACTCTAAACACACACTTTGCACTTAGAGCTATGGGTACAAGGGCTGTTGGCTTGAGCCAAAGCCATCGGCGCCAACCTTTGGCACGAGGAACCACACCGGAGGTGGCATGACTTTTTCTTATGACAACACATTTGACACGAGACTATACCTAGCCCTCTTATAAAGATATTATTGCTTTTACTTTCTATCCATGTGGGATTAGTTATTGAAATAAAGATCACAAGTAACTCAATAACTTGTTTAAAACAACACAACTCTTTGTTTGAAATTTTCACATAAATCTTTATTCGAATTTAGTTCTTTCAAGTCCCGCAATGTGTAAATTCTTACACATTGGTACGCCGATATTGTAAACTTGGCATTTGTTTTATTAAAAAAAATAATAATAATAATAAAAATAAAATTAATGATCCGTATGATGGACTCATAGAGTCTAGTAGTTTTGGGTTCATAAGATTAATGTAATTCTCCATTAAATGTTTTAGATATATAGTCACAATTGTTTCGTACATAACTGAATGTCGTATTGAAATTTCAATATACATTCATGTATCTTGAAAGTTTAACCAGAGTTTGCTTGGACAAAATGAATAAAACCAATTGCAATTGGCGCAAAAATCTTGTTGTGAGAGCACAAGGTATCGCAATGACGGATAACACATTATTGGTATGCCACCTTAGCGCCACATCATTCACCTCACAATAACACACCAATAACTAAAACACCCTCCCTCATAACACACTATTAACTTGTTATTGGGTCCCACAAAATACTCCACTAAAAATACTCACTCACTCACAATCAAAAAACAAAAAACACAAAATAAACAAATGGCTTGAGCCATTTCACTAACTTATATGTGTTTGGCTCACTAATGGCACAAAGTGACAGTACCATTTAGCTCACCAATGGCACGAAAATGAAACGAATGGCATGTTAAATGTCATGCATATCGTGTGCTCTGACTTTGTCGAACCAAAATCGTACCAAATCTTCCAAAAACATATCAGAAACAAATATATGTACACAGAATTTTACACACTTCTATTTTCTAACTATAAAATTTGGAACCAACTTGTTGTCAGTCGTATGGTATTTTACATCCCACGCTAGACTTGGTCTCTCTTCTTCCGCATACTGATAATGTAATTAACTGATCCTAACAGCCTTCAACTTTCATTTGCTCTGTTAAGTAGGGGATCAGCAACCTACTTTCATTGCATTCCCAACATATCTAATTAAAAAAAATAAAAAATGCAAACAATTCCATGTCTGCTTTACGGTACGTGCAGATAGGGTCGGGTTCTAAATAGGGTCGGTTTGGGTATGTTTTTATAGCATCAACCCGAATTGATCTGAACCCGACTAACACCCCTAGTACTGCAATTGGGTGCATTCGATTAATGTAATTCTTCGATAAATGTTTTATACAGTGACCACATATGTATTTTGCATAACTCAATGTAATATTTGAAGCTATCTGATACATTTATGTGAAAACTGTTGGTTTAATGGACAATAAATTAATAGTTGTGTGTTAGGATCGAACTCGAGATTTTGGGATTGCACATTTTACGTATGATAATTAAAGTTATAATAATTAAATATAAGATGTTATATTTAGTTATTAGACTAAAATACACCGTTGGTCCCTAAACTTGGCAGGACGCATCACGATGGGACAAAACTCACCCTTTTCATCGCCACAAGTCCAAACATCGGCCTTTAAATGCCAAATTAGTCCCTTTGACCAATTCTCTGTTAGTCAAAGTCTGTTAATGTCCCCATGTGCCTTGCACATGAGGGTAAAATCGTCATTTCATTGTTTTGGTTTATCACCCTTCATCTTCATCTTTCTCATGGGCTAAACCCAGATTCCGGCGACCTTAAACCCAGAATCCGGTGACCAAGAATATCTTTGAACCATAAAGATTAAGACACAAACTCTTTTTATAACAGTACATAACAACATATGTATACCAACTTTAAAAGTACCTTGTATCCAACAGTGTCTCCAATACTTTCACCTCTTTAAGAAGATATTCTTTCGGCAACTACAAAAATTAAATAAACAAACGTATAAACCTAAGATAAATAGAGCTAGGGGTGTTCAGTGTTTGGTTTGGCACCGAACAAACCGAAATATAAATTGGACCGAAACCGAATAAAACCGGACCGAAAATTTTAATTGGTGTATGGTTTGGTTTAAAACCAAACCACAGTATTTAATTGGTGTTTGGTTTGGTTTTGGGTTTGACAAATACTAAACCAAACCAAACCGAAAAAACCGAATATATATCTATTCACACAAAAAAGTTCAAATTATATATATACAGATTTTATATGTTTATCTAATTATCTTCCAAACAAAAAATCCTAATAATTTAAAATCTTATAAACTAACCACTCCTTAAATCGGGGATTGATGCATAGCTGATATCTAGGACTCCAGGAGCAATTAACCTACTTGATTTCTATAAATTCACATATATCGTATCCTCTCCTCCCATAATTTCACACATCATCTAATCATCTATCTCCCATAATTTACTTAAGCACTTTGTGAGACATTTTGATTTGGTAATTTTATTTGAACTTTTAGGTTTTTATTTGTAACTTTTAGATTATATTTTGAAGTTTACTTGAATTTGGTTTTTTTGGTTTTAACCGAAACCAAACCGAATTTCAATTTGGTGTATGGTTTGGTTTTATCCGTTCTAAAATTGGTTTGGTTTGGTTTTGGATTAGACTTTTAAAATTTTCAAACCGATTAACCCGAACCATACAACCCACGAAACCAAAAACCGAACCGATGAACACCCTTAAATAGAGCATAATAAACGAGATTGTTATAAGGTTACTTACCTGATATTGCGGAGATCCGACGAGGTTGGGTGCAGACTATCTTACATGCATCACCTTTACTCCACATATGGTCCAACAGATATTGAGGCACCTGGCACCAAAAGTTAGTTATAAGGATACAAGTGATTGGGCACATAAAGGCCATACAACTTTTTTAATTACATAGATAGGTTCGCTATTTGTCTTCATGTGTAATATACTTGTTAAAATGAAACCACGGTAGTATTGTAAATGAGATGCCAACCTGTGTTGTCTTCCCGCACCCAGTTTCGCCTGATATAATAACTACATGTACCAAGGCAACACACACAAAGCTATTATAATACCATTTAACAAACAAATCTCGCATTCTACATATATGCACATACATTTGTACATCCAATAAGATATAGATATAACATAGGTGATACATAAAGTGAGTAGTCATACCTGATTAGATTCTACCGTTGATGCAATAACGTCCTTAAAGGATGCAATTGGAAGTTTGGATCTATTTTCGGTAATCTGCGAGCGCAAATATATATCTATAACAGAAGTGT
This sequence comes from Chrysanthemum seticuspe, assembly GCA_019973895.1. Lineage (NCBI taxonomy): Eukaryota > Viridiplantae > Streptophyta > Magnoliopsida > Asterales > Asteraceae > Chrysanthemum > Chrysanthemum seticuspe. The sequence goes on along the minus strand of BPTQ01000006.1, from coordinate 132,672,458 downwards.
CTAGTATTCATATCTACTCTAAAAAAAAAAAAAAAAAAAACTGTTTCAACCAGAGTTCTTCTGATTTCATCCTGGGAGTAACCGTTCTTAGCTTCTTTGCAATTTCAGCTTTTGTCATTATAGGTTTGCATAAAATGTCATCCGTCTTTAGCGTGTTATGCCTATTTTTACTAGAAGTGGTTGCAGTTTTTCAGCCTCCCCATGTTCACCAGGTGGATAAAGGGGAAAAAAATTTTGTCAAAACTTCTTTCCCCTCTTCTGAAAATTTAAAAGGAATGAGATTCCTCCTCGCCTCGGCCATTTTCATCATCTTCTCGATCTCCTCGATGGCTTTTTTCTTCATCTCCTCCTTGATGGCCTGTTTCTTCATCTCCTTGATGGCTTTTTTCTTCTTTCCCCTCTTCTGAGTAACATGCTTTTAGTCTTTCCCGATCCAGTATATATCACTTTTCTTGGTCGCCGGATTTTGGGTTTAAGGTCGCCGGAATCTGGGTTTAGCCCATGAGGAAGATGAAGATGAAGGGCGATAAACCAAAACAATGAAATGACGATTTTACCCTCATGTGCAAGGCACATGGAGACATTAACAGACTTTGACTAACAGAGAATTGGTCAAAGGGACTGATTTGGCATTTAAAGGCCAAGGTTTGGACTTGTGGCGATGAAAAGGGTGAGTTTTGTCCCATCGTGATGCGTCCTGCCAAGTTTAGGGACCAACGGTGTATTTTAGTCTAGTTATTATTTACACAAAACACATAACGAATGTTAAGTAATTAAGTGTAATGGACTAACGAACGCTAAATGTTAAAGAAAAAGACTAAAGATGAAATTAGAAGTCAAGATGGTTCTAGAATTCCCTTGGGGAATGATCGGATCGGTTATGGGCTATGGGTTTTCTAATCCTACCCTAACTTGGACTCTAAGTTTCTACAAATATAAATAGAATGCTTAGGGTCATTGCTATTTACTCTTGTACACCTAAACTTAAAACCTAAATTGTTTGTGTGTTTTTTTTAGTCTAATCGATCGACACTTATTCCTAAGTGGTCGATTATTTTTGTTTTTCTTTACAAATTGTTTTGTGTTATTTAAACTAGCATTTACTTTAATTCGTTATTAGTACGTGTGTACAAGAACGTGGTACAATCACACTATTGATTGTATCTTGGATTGACTTACAAAACGGTAAGGGGTAATTCTTATAATCCTATAAACCCTAATTATGGTTCATCTAAATTGCTAGTTTTGTGGAATTGATTCTTATTCGGCTAGAATAAAAAAGGTACGCATACTTTATGTTTTAGTTAATTAATTATTCATTATATGTTCTTTACGCTTCCGCATGTGTACTTGATGTTTATTGTTTATATCTATGATTGTCATGTTATATAATTCCAACACAAACCAGTTTTACCAGATCATACTTTGGTTGAAACCGTCCCCAATAATATCCTATTACTCCATAATTTCTCACAACTATTTTGCTTATGCTTCGGTTGTACAATTATCGTCAACCACCATCCTATATTATGGTACCACTTCATCCCCCTTCTCTTATCCTTTTAAGTCTTAAACTATAAACCTAACAATTAATCATTATTCACATATGAACCCTAAATAACTAGACAATTCTAGTTGAACAACTAAACTTGTAAGGAAGTTGTATTTTTATTAAATAATTACACTCAAAGGTGGCTAAATGCTATTGTGGAATCGGATTCTCAAATGGCTATCTCCTTATTATCTTCGGAAGCATACCCACCATGGAGATTTGCAGCTCTTATTGATGACATTTGCTTTTGGGCAAAGAATATGCGGATTTCATTTTCTTGGGTTAAGCGTGAGCAAAATAAAGTAGCACACTAGGTTGCTTCTCACGCGTTTTGTTCGGCTTCTGGATTTAGTTGTGATAGTTCTTTTCCTCATGAAATTATCTCGCTTGCGAGGAGTGATTTGTATGTTCATTAGTTTTTTCTAATAATATTTGTAACTTAAAAAAAAAAAAAAAAAAAAAAAAAAAAAAAAAAAAAAAATGAAGTAGAAACCAATGTTTTGTTTTTTTAAATTGAATAATAACATTAAAACAAAATGAGTAAAGTCCTAAAAACATCCCTGTGGTTTGCCCCGCGGTGCTGTATACATCCCTAAACTTTTTTTTGGCACAAAATCATCCCTCCGTTAGTAAAGTTGGCACAAATACATCCCTCCGTTAGCAAATTCAGTTAATGAGGACTAACGGTGCAAATTTTTCTCCGTTATATTTACGTAAATCGTCCTTGTGGCAAGGAACAAATTGCAACCAAAGTCCTTAAATTTATTTACGAATTCGTCCCTGTGGTCAACATTTGGTCAACGCCACGTGTCACCACATGAGTGGTGACACGTGGCAACGGGTCGGGTCGGGTCGGTAAATGGGTCGGGTCGGTCAACGGGTCGGGTCGGGTCGGTCAACGGGTCGGGTCGGGTTGCCACGTGGACCAATGAGGTGGTGCCACGTGGCATTGGTAAAATATACCATTTTTGGCTCGAGTGGGATTCGAACCCGGGTTGTTTGTGTGGGAAGCTATGCATTGGAAAGAACACGAAAAAAAGAGTCCGACGGTATGCTCGGGGAATTTTTTCGACTTTTTTTGGACCTCGAAAAATGCAAAAACAAAGAAAAAACGATGATTTTCGCATTTTTCGAGGTCCAAACTAAGTTGAAAAAATTCCCCGAGCATACCATTGGAAAGAGCACGAAAAAACGAGTCCGACGGTGTATTTATTTATTTTTTGACAGTCCATATAACCTCATAAATTTTGCAACGTTAGTCCTCATTAACTGAATTTGCTAACGGAGGGATGTATTTGTGCCAACTTTACTAACGGAGGGATGTATTTGTGCCAACTTTACTAACGGAGGGATGATTTTGTGCCAAAAAAAAGTTTAGGGATGTATACAGCACCACGGGGCAAACCACAGGGATGTTTTTAGGACTTTACTCAAACAAAATAGATTAAAAAGACAGTAGAAGACCAACCCCACAAACAAATTTTTATGAGGTGTTTCGACTCTCTTTAACATGCAATTCATACTTGTATTTATAAAGATTTCGTTGTTTTTACTTTCTATCGATGTGGGATTGGTTATTGAAATAAATTTAGGGTACAACTTTCAGATCCTATAACAACACTTTTTATTTCTCATACATCCTTATAAATCTTTACACATTGTTTACACGTGTACTCTTTTTTTAGTGATCTGTTGATCGCTATTGGTTCATAAATTTGGTTATAGGTGCTTTTCTTTATTATATCAAAATTAAGATCAGGTGATATAAATTATTGAAAAAATTAGTACTAAAGTGGTCAAATATCAACATTTTCTTTAAACCAACCAAAGTCACGTTTCTCAATTAAATCGAAAATGGTAATAAGGTGTAGCACGTCTAGTGCGCAACGTGCGCCACATAACTGTTAAGACACAAGGGAGGATGGAGTGTTACCAACAAATTACAATGATACAAAAATTGTCACAAACTATCTTGTCATATTGGGTTGTCTCCAAACTCATGACATATTTAAAGCGGTTATCAAGTGTCTTATAATAAAACGAGAGGTGATTTGCACACTCCATGAATTGATTGAAACATTCAAAAGTATTATATCTTGACATTTCTACCCTTGCAGGGGTGAATATGGGTAAAGTGATCTAAAGGTACATATGTCGGTACAAAATACGTTTGAGTGTCTCAATCAATTAATGAAGTGTGCAAATCACTTTCCATAACAAAAAGCTACAATCTACAGACACGTATATTGGTAGGATTTTTACTTGGTGTCGTATATTCAAAATTTTAATTTTAACTAGATAATTATTGTTAAAGATAAAGATGATATAAAACGAAAGTTTTATATCTTACTAATAATTCCGCTTAAATAAAATAAAAAATAAGAAAAATTAAAACTCAATAAGCACAAACACCACAAACCATTTTTATTTGTGGTGTTCAAAAAACAATATACACGCTTTGCACTCATAAAGACGTTATTGCTTTTACTTTCTACCCATGTGGGATTAGCTATTGAAATAAAATAGGATAATCATAAACAATCGATCACAAGTAGCTCAATAACTTGTGTAAAACAACACAACTCTTTGTTTGAATTTTTCACATAAATATTTGTTCGAATTCAGTTCTTTCAAGTCCCGCAACTTCTAAATTTTTACACATTTTTACGCATATATATATATATATATATATATATATATATATATATATATATATATATATATATATTTATATATATATATATATATGAGAGGGTTCTTTTCAGAACCAAGAAAATGTCGCGAACTGCGAAAACCAGGATCAATCAATCAGATTTTTTTGGATATTTATTTTTATTATTTAATTCAAAATGTTATATTGGTAAAATTACTATTTGTGTTTAGTTTTAAAATTAATTATCCTCTTTTTATTTTGTGAAGTTCCATGATTGTAGGGATTTCATATGTGTCTTATTTATTTATTTATTTTATAGATTATAATGCTATACAAGTTTTCATCACTCATAGATTTTAATTTAGTTTTTTTACGTCATATGTATTTTATGAAAGTTAACATTAACACTAACCATTCTGACATACACAGCTAAAAAGTAAATAATGAATAATATTATAAGGAATTCAAGTCATTTACAAATAGACAAGTGACTGTAATGTGTTGCAAAGAAAATTTATGAGTCAAATACATGTGCAAACACATATGGACGCTGGAATGCTTTGATAAAAGACTAAATTTGGCTTTTATGCATGCATGCACGTTGGAACCTCTTCAACAACACCAACTTTGACTTCGGTGAATGCGTGTTGTCTACAATTCTCATTACGAAATTATACATGTACGCTTGGATATACGTATTTGAGTTCATTGATTTGCACTTGTATCTCATGCACGCACTTGTATTATTACATCTTTTTCTTTATCATGATGAACTTCTTGCTTGAATGGATGTACTTGTTCAAAACACATGTGTACTCTTTATATCGGCGATTGTACTCACCTTGACAAAATTTGTTCAGCCAGAAACTACTAAAACGTTCACACCAAAGTTTATGTTCTTGTAAACATCTGCAATTTACACGCAATCAATTAGAACTTTTTAAAAAGGTTCAAACATATTTATTAATTAACCGATTTTGATGTAATAGTATGTGCATGTGTATTTGGTCTTATATATTTAGAAAACTTGATTATAAGCAAAATACCACGCTCATTTATTTTCAATCTCGTATAACAAACATAAAGAAAATACATGTGCATATACATGGTATTGTGGTTCATTGTCTCCGTCTCACAATCCGCTCATTGGGAAAAGTAGATAAAAGAATACATGCACAAAAGGTTTAAACAAAATTACATGATGTATATAATGCATACTTACTGCAGTGTTCAAAGTATATAAAATCAAAACAAAGATAAATTCTAAATTAAAGTCAAATAATCGAAATAAAACTGAGATTACTCGAAATAAAAAATGATTTTTTTTGTTAAACTAAGACTAAAACATAAGCATTGAGAATCATAATATGGTATTTCCATCTGTAAGACACACGAATATATTTAGATTGAAGAAAAAGTATTAACGATACATGAAACTACTCAGCCTGCGTAACTAGCTTTCGCAAAGGAACATGTTTATTTATAAAACAACAATACTTGTGCACACAATCATTGGATGAGTATTTATTAATCAAATTACATGTGTATTCATAAAACAACAATACTTGTGCAAACATGTTTTGGGATGTCTAGCAACAACACATGTGCAGTCATCATCTTCATTCTTGAAGCATACACGGATAACTCTTTCGTTGATTTTATATCAACCTTAAAACACATATGCACACTTCTTTTATAAATTTATTTATGAATAACCCTTTCCTTGATTGTAAATCAACCTCAAAGGAACATGATATGCGTATGTCAGTATGGGTCATGTGGGCATGAGAAGTAAAGAAACACATATGCACACATTCAGAAAGATGGATGTGTTTTTATGCCACAAATTTCAGAAATTGGTTTGGTGAAATAAACCAAGTATATGAACATTAAACATATTTTTAAGCTACAATGATATATCTTAAAAAAGTCTATACTATATCAAAACATAATTATCTTAAAAGTATTATTTTCCATAAAAAAACATACGAGTACATGATTACGTAACCATCTAAACATTTACAAAACTAAACATTAAACAAAACAATTAATAGCCTAGACAAAAATTCCATCCAATGATTATTTTGAATCACAGCTATAAGGCCTTGAAGTCTCTTGTCTAATCTTTGGTATGTACAGTAATACAGTGACAAATAAAGAATTCATAGTTTATCCCTTTCTCAAACAAAAAGATTTATCACAACTTATTGTAGAATATGTTTTAAATCACAAACGATTTCTTCTTATTCGATATTCAAAAATCATTAAAATGTATTTTTGATGAGATAGATAATATCAGACATAAAGAATGACAAGTGCACCCAAATTCGATCTAATTATCGATCGAGCAATGCGAAATATTTATGCTGTAAAAACCAAACTAAACAAAATTTTTGATGGAAAATAATATAAAATCATCTAATATACATAAACAAATTAAAAAACAATATACCTTCATTGATGGTGTAACAAAAAAAATAGTGATTGGTTTTTTTATGTATGTGCGTCATCTAGAAAAAGAAAAGATTGAGATGGCTGCAACTTGTTTGATTTTAAAAGATGTACTCAAAACCTAATATGCATATAATAATTCCTAGTTTTATGGGACGGTTTTGGGAAAATGATGAAAGAAAATTCCTTTATTACCCCTCTATTCTCTACAAAATAATATCTAAAGTTTTATTTTATTACAATTATGCCACCTTCTTTTGTAACCATTGATCAAATATTTAATGGCTAAGATTGGTTCTCGCAGTTCTTGACCTTTTTTCAGTTCTGAAAATAACCTTACACTATATATATATATATATATATATATATATATATATATATATATATATATATATATATATATATATATATATATATATATATATATATATATATATATATATATATATATTGGGATCAAATGAGATCATTCTTAAAGTTCTAAAAATGAGATCATCTCAAGAACCAATAAGAGGAGGGCAAGTGTAATTTAATTATTAAAACACTAAAAATTAAATCTATAGCCAAAAGGGTATTCTAGGTATTTTACCATCTAATCCTAAAAAAACTTTCAATCCTTAATAAATATACAAACAATCATCCCTCCAATTTCTCTCTGCCATAAATCTCGATCCCTAATAAACCGCGCCTCCTATATTTTATTCTCTCCTCCCCACCATCCTTTTTTCCGGCTAATCTGCTGCTGTTAGTTTTCGATGGGTTCTTGATACATAGATGTGCTAATGTATCTGTTCGGTTTTGATATGTGTCACCAGTACACCGGATACATGGTGGGTTGGTGTCGCTGCTGTAGCAGCAAGTATATATCTTTGTGGTTTCGATGGCCCAATGGAAAAATGATGGGTACGAGTCTTTGGTGTTTGTTTTCAGATCGTGATGTTTGTTGTATATATCGCCGCCTCTTCATCACCGGATCTGATTTCTTTTTGTTGTGGTTAGTCTCAAACAACCAAGGAAAAAAATAACAACCATGATTTGTTGGTGATACCCGCAAGCACCATATATCCGGTGACGGGGATATAATCTTTTTTTCGGTTGTGGTGTTTGTTGTTTCGATGGAAGAACGGTTATCTTTCAGATCTGTTGATGACGGTTATTTTCCGGTGACGGGGATATAACCTTTTTTTCAACTGTCGCCGGTACACCGGATACGTCAGTGTACTTGCTTTATCACAAAATCTAATTGATTTTGGTTGTATTTATATATTTGGTTGTATTTGTTGGTGTATTTGTTATTTATATTTGGTATTTGGTTGTATTTATCCGGTGTTTTTGTTGGTGTATTTGGTATTTGGTTTTAGTTATCCGGTGTACTGGAATCTGTTGGTGTATTTGTATTTATCCGGTGTACCAAATTCTGTTGGTGTATTTACCTGGTGTATTTGGTATATCCGGTGTACCAGAATCTGTTTGCTTTATCACAAGATATGTTGGTGTATTTGTAGGTGTATTTGTATTTATCCGGTACCGGAATCTGTTAGTGTATTTGTATTTATCCGGTGTACCGGAATCTGTTGCTTTATCACAAGATCTGTTGGTGTATAAAAAACGTTGATTTGATTTTTGTATAAAAAAATAGATAAAGATTTGAAAAAAGATTGACCAAAGTTGGATTTACATTGTCCAAAATACCCTTGAAACACTATTTAATTATTAAAATGTCACTCATTTAATGCTAATCTATACTACTTTATAATAGATTTGGGACTTGCTAAAAGAGGTAGTCTTAAAATTGTAAGACCAAAAACATTTCCATTATAAGAAATATTTGTCTTACTTTTATTATGAAAAATCAATACATGCACATATAATTAAAAGCCTAGAAAGTCTTGTAACTGCCCTTAAGAGCTTTTAATAGCCCATAATTTTCTTAAATTCTAACATTGATACATACTTATAAGTTATAACAGCCCATTAAAGGCTTGTAATAGACCATTAAAACCGAGCCTTGTCTCAACCTATCTATTATAAAAACCCATACACGGGGTACCCGCCGCCGTAACGCGCGGGTACCCGGCTAGTCTCATCTAACACAAATACAATGATCCAATGGTCAATATTCGGTCTTACTTTTAGAACTTTAAGGTTGATCTTACATTAACCTTACCATATATATATATATATATATATATATATATATATATATATATATATATATATATATATATATATATATATATATATATATATATATATATATATATATATATATATATATATATATATATATATATATATATATATATATATATATATATATATATATATATGGTGAGGTTATTTTCAGAACCAAATAAATTGCGAGAATTGCGAGAACCACCATCAACCAATCAGGTTTTTTTTGGATATTAAATTTTATTATATATTCACAAGGGTATAATGGTAAAAGTATTTTTTTATTTTATTTTTGATTTTTTTTTACAAAAAACGTTTTTTTTTGTTCCTTAAATTGAAGGTTTTTTTTTTTTTTTTTTTTTTTTTTTTTTTTTTTTTTTTTTTTTGCGCATTATACATGTTTAAACACATATTATGTGCACATGTGTTTTGTATTACGTGACAATTGTATTTTTCGTTTATGCATAAGTGTTTTGTATTTGCACATGTATCTTTAAAAAATATTACATAAATATGTATACAAAAAACAAAATTTCATTAATAGATTTATGTAATTTTATACAAATACAAAACTTTATTAAAAAATAATACATAAATATGTTTTATTACAAATATATGAAGTGTACACATGTGCATAATACAATGTCTTGCACAATTGGTTCATCTTTTAGGCGTGCACATGTATTCCTCTCCTGGTTCAATAACCCATGAAATCTACATATGTGTTTTTAATCCTTGTACACATGTGTTTTAATCGTCACACTCATCTTAACTGATACAATTCTGTGTCAATTGCCACACGTCAAGTAATCTGCCACCATCAATTATCATTCGACATGTTACATAAATTATAAAATAGACTAAGAGAAAACTTTTATTAAATAATTCATCTTATACAAGTGCATTTGTATTCTTCGCCTTCACGATGAACTTGAAAATTTGCATCCAATATTAATAGTTTAGTACATACTCAAGAACAAATAAAAACATAAATATAAACTTGGAAATTTGCATATATAAAAAAAGTTCAATGACTTAAACACATGTGCATTCGTTGTCAATTCATTATTTTCATTACGTAAATACATGTGCATTTGTTTCAAATTCACATGTTTATGACGTAAACACATGTGCATTATTTGACTAACACATATTCAAAAGCAAACGCAACAAAACTGAACCTATAACAATTAATGTAAACGAATTTTTTAATCATAGAAATTATCATAAGACATATACACATTATTTAGGTACATCAAAATATAGCCGGATACTTCAAAATCTATCTCATCCGAATAGAATTTTGAGGTGTGCACATGTATTTGCCAACAACAAACAATATTTTATATTAATATTAACATGTACCAAATGTAAATGTATTGTTATTAAGATGGTAAATGAATAGGTCAATCAACAATCATAGAATTAGAAGTTGGATTTTTGTTTAAAAGAAAAAATAAAACGTACTGCATTCCTTTTTGCACTCACTTCTTCACTTGCTAATTCAACCATTCTTCTCCCCATACTTCTTGACCAAACCAACTACGTGGTACTATCAGTGTTGTAAAAAGCGGCCTAGGCGGACGCCTAGGCGCTAGTCGGTCACCCACCGCCCCGATTTTGAGCAAATCGGCCGAATTAGGCGTTTTGGTCAAAAGGCGGTCAACAAACCGCCTAGGCGGGCCAAATCGGCCTAGGCAGCGGGTCGGTCAACGCCGGTCAATGCCGGTCAACGACGGTCAATACCGGTCAACGCCGGTCAAACTCCAGATCTAGTTTTTTTTCTTCAAATTCACGCCTCTTTGCACCGATTGGAACACATTCGGGGTTTTGATTTTTTTGATTTTGTTTTAATTTGAGCCAAAGGATGTTTTTTTTAGCATAGAGAAGAAAGGGGGAAAAGAAAAGAAAGGTGGCTGTGTTATAAATACCATATAACCCTAATGTAACCCTAATAATATTATATATATATTTTTATAGCCCATTAAAAAGCTTATACAAGCCCAATAAATAACTATGTCTATGTGGGCTTTAATAAAAGACCAAAAACTTAATCAAAATCACATATAGTGTATATTTTGCAACATATACAAAAGATATAGAAATAATAAAATTATTAGAAATATATGTTTATGCATATTTTATACCAAATACATATAATTTTTAAATTTTTTATATAGAAAAGTTCAATCCGCCTAGGCGGCGCCTAGGCCCCGCCTAGGCGGCCTAGGCGCTAGGCGATGGTCGATCGCCCGACTAGCGCCTAGCGAGTTTTGCAACATTGGTACTATCCCATCTTTCCTTTTCTTTTTTCATTCCTTTTAAGTTTGATCTACAAGATAATTATTGAAATAAAAATGATGGCTTGAATTTTTCAAATAGAATAATTTATCAAGTCGAAAGCCATAATTTGTTTTTCAAATCGAGAAACGGAGTTTTATTATATCAAAAAACATATATGTCAGATCGAAAGCAAATCTTATGGAATATACTTTTCATTCACATTAAAGACAAAAAATGAATTGCAAAGAGAAAAAAACTTATAATATTTGAAGACAATGGAGTATTTGGTCGGTGGTTGCTTTTGTTAACGTTAACACTTGTCACCGAAAAGCTGTCCCGACCGCCTTACCAACGTCAGAGAGGCCATTTCTTAGATCGCTTTTGATTTAGTATTAAAAAATTCTACGAGTTGATTTGTTATTTGAAGTTGTGGGGGTGTTTGGATTTTTATTTATAAAAATGAGATTTGAACAACAACTAAATGGGAATGAAGAAAGACGATCGTATGATGTTTGAGAATGAGAGGTAAGGATGGTGGCTAGGGTTTGAAAGGTAGAGATAGAAGATTGAATTACGGGAAACGGTTGAGGTATGAGATGCTATTATTGTGGAAGAATTATTATGATTTATACTTTGGCCTCAATTTAAAATACCGACTTTGCCCTCAATTTAATTTATTCTTTCAATATAAGTTACAGCTATTTTCAAAAATGCCACTTTGCATCTATATGATGTACATTATGCTTTATCAAGCAAGGTTGTCAGGATCGGGATCCTACGTAGGATCGTTTTCGGCTTTGCAAGATCGTAATCGTAGGATCGGATCGGGATCGTAAGATCCTATGAAAATGTATATATTTTTGTATAGGGGTTGTAGTTTTATATTTCTATATAATATTTCATATGATAAACGAATCTAAATGGATGATAAAAGAAAAAGTTATATGTTCAAGTAATGTAGTAGTAGAATATTAGATATATTGCATTACATACTTGCACAAAGTTACTACATACGTGCACGGTGCACCTACTTCTTGTTTTAATGTTTTTTTTATTATAGTTTTTTCATGATAACATTTATGCAGAAAGATAATGTTAATTTATTAGCACGTGATTCTGTAACTTTTTTGTTACAATATATAGAATAATGCAAAAAGATAAAAGGATTGTATCTGAAAATGAAACGACATAATTTATAATAGAGGGCAACACAATTTTTTTTTTCTTGATGACCAAATAAATTAAATTAGAATATTCTGATAATATTACTGAATTTTTTTTCTTGATAATCAAATAAATTAAATTAGAATATTCATGCTTTTATATGTAACATAAAATAAAATATGAACAAAATTGGGTCAAGTATGTAGATAGTTTACTTCAAAAACAAGCTTCTGACATTTTACAAAGCACGAAATCGTTTTTCATAATGAACCCAAAAAGACACATCTAAACTATTTCTAAATAGTCCATAAAAATATAATGATTTTACACTCATTAATCTTGCAAGAGACAATTAATTAACAACACCAAAATAATAATTTTTGTAAAAAATTCTTAGTCATTAGGCTTTAAGACATGAGCTTATAATTAATAAGTTAATATACCCAAAAAAAAAAAAAAAAAAAAAAAAAAAAAAAAAAAAAAAAACTAATAACCGGCGATCCTATACGATCCGATCCGATCCTACGATCCTACGCGCGATCCTACGATCCTGCTGCGATCCTACCTGGATTACGATCTTGTTAAGATCCTGATCGTTTTTTGTGTGTAGGATCGTAGGATCGTACGATCCTACGAGCAGGATCGCGATTTTGACAACCTTGTTATCAAGAGTAACAATGTGGTTCTCGCAGTTCTCGCAATTTATTCGGTTCTGAAAATAACCTCACACTATATATATATATATATATATATATATATATATATATATATATATATATATATATATATATATATATATAGAATCCGGATCGATTGAGAATGTTTTTATTTTGAGAAGATTGAGAAGGTTTTCAAAAATGATAGATTTTTAACTTTGATTCATGTTTTTCAAGCGCAAAACTCATTTTAATGTGATTAAAATTCAAAATGTGTAAAAAAAAATTGAATCAATGTTAAAAATCTCTCGATTTTGTGATATATGTAGAATACTGAATCATCTGTACAAATTTAATGAATCATCTTCATACCCCGATTTTAACAATGATTTGTGAATCAAGTTTGTGATTTATAGATTCGATTCACCATAAAATCATGTTTACTTGTGAATCAAATAAAAAACATGAATCAATTTGCTCAAACGAAGATTTCTCAATTTTCTCAAAATAAAAACCTTCTCAATGGAACCGGAGTCTATATAGATTCATATAGTCTAGTAGTTTTGGGTTCATAAGATTAATGTAATTCTCCATTAAATGTTTTAGATAGTGACAACAATTGTTTCGTGCATAACTGAATGTCGTGTTGAAACTTTAAGATACATTCATGTATCTTGAAAGTTTAACCAGAGTTTGCATGGACAAAATGAATAAAACCAATTGCAATTGGTGCAAAAATCTTGCTATTACTGTGTCGAACCAAAATCATACCAAATACTCTAAAAACATATCAAAACCCAAAATATGTACATAACTGGAAATGTAAACCAACTGGAATTATTGTACACAGAATTTTACACACTTTTATATTTTAACCATAAAATTTGGAACCAACGCATTCTCATGTAATGAACTGATCCCAACGGCCTTCTACTTTCATTTGGTCTGTTAAGCCTGTGAGGGGATCAGCAACCTAGCTACTTTCATTGCATTCCCTACATATCTAATGTAAAAAAAAAAGGCAAACAATTCCATTCATGCTTCACGGTACATGCAGATACTCCACGTGACTGGCATAAATCTGAAGGAACTGTTAGTCTAATCTTCTATCTATGAACAATCGAATATAAATGGTATACTAGGTTTATTTGATATATAACAATCGTTGGTTTTACAGACTTGGGTTTTATGGGTATATATAACCCACCAACCGACACAACCATTCACAATAACTGTCATTCGGTTATAGGCTTTGTTTTTGACACACTAGGACCCTATACTTTATATAGATACATAAATACTACTCTAATCTTGACTTACATGGATTAGTAAATTAGTATCTAATACTCCTCCCTAATTTATTAATCCATGTCTTCGATATCTTCAAGCTCCATCATCTTTATCTTTAAACTTTGGCTTGTTTCCACTTTCTTTGTCTTGATCTTCAACACGAACTATGTCTTGAACTTCCTCCTTGATTTGACTTCTTTCTTCCTTGTCTTCAATCTCATCTCGATCATCTTTGTCTCCTTTGTCACTATCTTCCTTCATTTGTATCATTTCATAATCTTGCGTCTCCAATAATCCGTTTCTCGTATCACGATCTTCTGGTTCAACTTTCTTGTTGCATGATTTAATGTCTTTCTCAATCTGGCTTTCCTTAGGAACTCTTGATGGCGTCCTTTGATGTTTCTTGCATTCGCCTTTGTCAACTCTTTCTTCTTCTAGATGTTTCTCATTTGAAACAACTTCATGGTTCTCTTTCTCAAACAATTCTCTTACTGTCTTTAACTCTTTCATCTCTTTGCTTGTGCAATCTCTCAACTTCTTGAGGTTCTCTGATTCTCTCTGCATTTGTTTCTCAAATGCCATTTCTCTATTTCTTATTTTCTTCTCAAACTCTTGTTTTTCAATCTCTAACTCTTGAAGCATTTCAAACTTCCAAAACTCTAATTTACTCTTCAAATCAATTTCTATCTCTGACCGCATATCTTCTAACTTTTCCTTTTGAATTTCATCCTTCTCAATGACAATTCCTTTCCTTTTCGGTTCTTCCTTTATCTCCTTTTCATCTTTACTAGTAACCATCAATAGTGCTGGTTCGTCATCTTCAAACATAAGGTTTGCTTTTTCTTCTCTACGGTTTGGTTTTGGACAATTTGCAGCAAAGTGTCCAAACTCATGACAATTATAACACTCTATTTCTCTAAAGTCTCTCCTATGGTAGTTTTGATTTCCATGATTTCTCTTGTTTCTATCATAACTATCTCCATTCTTACCATCTCTTGTGAATCTTCCTTGGCCTCTTCCCCGTGTCTGATTACCACCTCCTCGTCTATCATTTCCATAGTTGCATTCATAATTTCTGTTATTCCCTTGACGTGTGAATAACAATTTCTCACTATTATCTTCCTCACTTCCTTTTCTAAACTTAAGACTTTCTTCATAAGTCTTAAGTTTCCCAATAATCTCCTCTAATTTTGCTTTCTTAAAATCAACAACCATTTCAATGGTTGCTACTACTGGTACAAACTTGTCTGGCACTGCATTCAGTAATTTTCGTACTTTTGTTTGTTCATCAAACGTCAATCCACATGTAGCAGCCTTTGTAATAATACTCGTCAACCTCCCAGCAAATGAATCTATTGATTCATCTTCTTTCATCACAAGTCTCTCAAATTCTGATTTAAGTTGTTGAGAGTGTGCTTGTTGTACATCTTCTGTTCCAATAAATCTGTACTTTAGAGAGTCCCAAATTTCTTTTGCTGTTTCACATCCCGCAACTTGCATTTGCAAATCCTCTGGTAACCCTTGAAATAGGTATGCCGACGCCGAACTATCCTTTTTTACATCAATCTCTTTTGATGTACTTACTCCTTCTACTAAATCGCATACTCCATTTGCCGTTAATATCTTCTTCATTCTTAATGCCCATAATGTATAATTTGTGTTGCTTAAAACTGGGCATTGATATGATGGTAACGATGTGGTGAAAACAACTCTGTTTTCGTTTTTATCTCCCGTCATATCTTTCGATTTGGTTTTCTTCTCAGACCAATATAATTCTTAATAATTCTAAACTTTCTGACTAATAATGGTCGAACTTAAAACTTTCTGCCTAATCACAATAATTCTTAAACAATTCTAACGGTTTCTAACGCGAATTGTAATGGAAGAAATCTATTCTACCAATCTACAATACTAATATGCAAATTCTCTAACTTTTCTAAAAAATAACTAAGTAGGAGTAAAAAAAAACCTGTTACTTTATTTGGGCCTTTTCAGTTGTGGGCTTTTGTAAGTAGTATCTTCTGTTCCCAAATAAAAAGACCGGCTTCTTTTTTTTCCCCCCCAATTCGCTTCTGCTTCTTCCTTCAACACACAGTTAGGGCAAAGCCCTGTAAATGATGCCTCTTCTGGTTTTGTTCTAATCAAAATGGTGATGGTTGTTAATCGGTTTCTTTTTCTTTTCCGGCAACCATACACGGCGACGGTTGTTTTTTTTTCTCCGGCAAACAATACGGCGGCTTCGCACAACCGGTATGTTTTTTCTCTTCTCTTTTTCTAAATCTCTGATTCGATATTATCTTTAATCGAATCGTGTCTCTTTCTTTATTGATTCCTCTGAATCAATAACTCTTCTCTTGTTTTGATTGATTCCCTGAATCAATCGGTCTTCTATTTTTCTTTTCTGGAACGATTCCCTGAATCGTTGGGCTTTCTTCTCTAAAACGATACCCTGAATCGTTGGTCTTCTTCTCTATCTCTGGTTCCCTGAACCTTTTGGCTCTGATGCCAATTGTTAGTCTAATCTTCTATCTATGAACAATCGAATATAAATGGTATACTAGGTTTATTTGATATATAACAATCGTTGGTTTTACAGACTTGGGTTTTATAGGTATATATAACCCACCAACCGACACAACCATTCACAATAACTGCCATAACCGAAAATAACTGTCATTCGGTTATAGGCTTTGTTTTTGACACACTAGGACCCTATACTTTATATACATACATAAATACTACTCTAATCTTGACTTACATGGATTAGTAAATTAGTATCCAATAGGAACCACTTATACATTCAGCTAACAACTACTCCGTAACAAGTTACTAAAATTTGGTATGATAGACTTAACAGTGGAAATATATTTCAATAATAAGTGAAGAAATGAAAGCGTATTGTTGTTTCAAGGGGAAAATAGTAAGGTGCTACTATAAGAAATGAAATGAAATGAAAATGCTTTGTGTTTATTCCTTTCTAAATAATATCCTTTTTCTACATGTGTGCCATCATATCCACCGTTACATTCTTATACGCATTCCCAGTTTCTCACCAACATTGTCATGCTCCAGTTGCGAGATCCGCGTCAAGGGGAAATTGAAGTCAAGCAACACCCCTAAATTCTGACACCCATGAACCATAAGGTATTTTATCGACTAGTTTTGAGTTTTGACTAACTCATTGTCTTGTCTCATTAGTCGTTAATTAAGACAAAGTCATTGTGTGAACTCTATCATAGCCAAAAAAAAGGGAAATTCAAAGCATTTGTCAAAATAAACAAGCCCACTAGACAATAATTATCATAACTGGTTAGAGTAAACAAAATAAGTTTTACACTTCCATTGAAACCTTGCATTATGAATCTTTTTGCTTAATATTAACCATAAGTCTATAATGAATATAATTGCATCCTTTCAGTTAGCCAAGACGACTATGAGACCCAAAGAACACGGTTTCTTCATTTCTTTCGTACCATATAAACAGAACCCGCAGTGGACATGATAATTGACTAATATCAATACCATTTATACTGTTGGGATTTAATACTCATAACAATTATATGAAATCAAATAATATCATCAAAGCATGCATCGGAAGTAAATAGGAATAATATATGTAAGTAATTAACCGAACAAGAAAGTGCGTACCTTTTAGCAATTCAAGAATCAAACGATGATTAGAACAAGAACAAAACCCAAAACCCTAACTTAAGGGTTTATAAAATTCGACCCAACCAAAAGTCGACCACCAAGATTACAAGCTCAAGCGTGCTTGTCCTTCGTTCTTGTACACACGTACTATTAGCGATTTGATGTGAAAAGCTAGTTTCTTGAATCACAAATAATACCAAACACTTGTTTCTTTGACTTGGAAAAATCGATCCCAAAGGGATGGGGTTACACCGATCGGCCAAGCAAAGAGGGAGGAAAGGAGAGGAGAAATTAGGTTATTGGTGATCCAAGATTAGGATAATAATGAATATAAGGGATTGTATTTATAGTTTCTCAAAACTTGGTGACCAAGAAAGCTCACCCTTGGGCTTTTGAGAAGCAACGACCGGCCACCCAACCCAAGAGGGGTTCTAGAATTTTCTTGCCCACTAATTTCATCTCTAGTCCTCGTAGTTTACATTTAACGACCGTTAGTCAAAACCCCGTTAAATATTAACTATCGTTATATTTTATTTCGTGACTAATAATTAATAATAACATTTTATATATTAATTATTAACATCAACTCTCATACGTAATGTGTGCAATCCCGAAGTCTCGAGTTCGAATCCGGACATACATATATTTAAATATCCATAAAACCTTTCAACTCCCACTTGGATATTACTAAATATAGTAATGACATTGGTTAGTCTAGCTTTCACACGCCAATGCCCCCAAATCAAATCGAGTATGGTCTCCTGGAAAAAACCATTTAATGATTCATCATTTTTACTTATCCTTTTGTTACTAATACTACATTAACTATGAATATGGATCAAGTCAATTCATAAGTTAATATTCTGTTTCTCGTTGTATATGATTGAACAAGATTACTAAATCATCTGAACGTATTCCAAATAGATCTTGGGTATGGCCATACAAACATCTTGTCAACCCTACGAGGGGCCCAAATATAGTATTATGCTTTGAAACAAATTCAAAGGAACAAATTCTCTTGACTACAAACATAACTCATGAACTTTGTAACACTTCCGAAAATAGCCCTTATAACTACCAGTTACGGATAGCGTCAGACTATCTTACACAAATGCACTACATTCATATCAGTTATCTGGTATCTCAAGTCTGAGGATAAACACTTCATGATATACTTAATGACAAAGATCCATAAAGTATCATCATGTAAAGTTGGGATGAGTCCTATATTCAATTCATTGAATATCATGTGAATCTGGTATGTCCCACACATCAATATACTTTAAAAGTATATTCTACCAAAACTCAGATTTATCTTAATTCAATGATATTCCCACATCATTGATCGACAACGGACTATTTAGAATAACATAAGAGCAAGGGGTACGGGGAGCGTTGGTTCTCGCCACTTCCAACATGGCAGCTCGCCACAAAATTTCGTCCATCGCCATGATACCACATGGCTTCGCCAGTATGCAATTCGCCGGGGAAACAACGAAGTAAACGACAAGGAACATATCCGTTGCAATCACTATTTTGTTAACGGCATTATTTAAAAAAAAAAAAAAAAACTTTCCATACCCTTTATAAATAATACCTCATTTTTATACAATCTATCACACAATTTTATTTCATTCACACACATCTCTTTCAACTCTTTACATCTAATCAAAATAAACATGGCTGGTTCAAATTCGGATTCCGATCTTGATGATTTCGACGATATCAAGATGATCTTGAAAGTTGCAGGTTATGGGCAATCGTTGCAAGAAGATGAAGCCGAAAGTTCACGCAGCCGTAATTACATCTACCGTGACCGTGAAATTGCTGAAAACCGTCTTATATCAGACTATTTTTCGGATAATCCAAAATATCCGGAGTACTATTTCAGGCGTCGATTTCGTATGAGCCGTAGACTATTCTTACAAATAGTACAAGGTATCGAAAATCATATTCAAACTGTTGATCCTCTTCCACCGCATTTTGATTTCTTTAGAGTCCGACCCGATGCGTGTGGTGTAATGAGTATGAGTGTAATTATGAAATGCACATCTGCCTTACGCCAATTGGCCTACGGCACCGCCCCCGATGCATTTGATGAATATTTGCAAATGGGGTCACACACGGCACGTGATTGTCTAGATAATTTTACTATGTGTGTTATTGAGTTGTTTATGCCCGAGTTTTTAAGAAAGCCTAGTTTAGTTGACATTCAAAATTTATATAACGCACATAACACGGTCCATGGGTTGCCGGGAATGCTTGGGAGCATTGATTGTATGCACTGGGAATGGAAAAATTGTCCCGTTGAGTGGCAAGGGCAATTTCATAGAGGTGATAAAAAATATCCAACTATTATGCTTGAAGCTGTTGCATCATACGATTTATGGATTTGGCATGCATTTTTTGGGGTAGCGGGTGCGAATAATGATTTAACTGTTTTGAATCATTCACCGTTATTCGACGACCTTCTTGATGACATCGCCCCCAAGGTTCCGTTTCAAGTAAACGGTGCAACCTTTCAACACGGGTATTACCTAGCTGACGGGATTTACCCAATGTGGTCATCTTTTGTCAAATCATTCTCGACTGCATATTTCGAGAAAAATGCCTTGTTTAAACAAAAACAAGAAAGCGCTCGCAAAGACGTTGAAAGAGCTTTCGGGGTCCTGCAAGGACGTTGGCATATTATAAGCCAACCGGCACGTGCTTGGACTATCAACAAACTAAGAAGAGTCATGTACACGTGCATCATATTGCATAACATGATTTTGAAAGATCAAAAGTATGCAATATCCGAAATGAATGAAATTTTTGTTTGTCCGCGAGCAAATTTACAACGGACATGGATTGAGCGATGCGATATACAACGAAAGAATGCCAAAGAACTGCGTGATAAAGCAACGCATGCAAGACTTCAACGAAATATCATTGAGCATGTTTGGCAACTTCATCAGCAACAACAACATTAATTTAAATTTCGTATGTTTTTTTATTTCGCAATGCATTTTAAATTTCGTATGTTTTTTTATTTCGCAGTGTATGTTTTTATGTTGTATTTTTATTTTAAATGAATGAAATGAATTTAGTTGTGTTTGGAAAATATGGAAAATAAATAAAATGATAGTGGGTGGGGCCCAAGTGAAGAGAATTGGTGATGTTGTGATTGGGGGTATTTTTTTGTTAGTGTGTTGGAGTGATGTGGAGGTGATGTGGCACACGTGGGGCCCAAGTGAAGAGAATTGGGCATGTTGTGATACCCCTTGCTCTAAGTTATTCACGGATTAAACATGCAAATATAGGATATAATATTAAGAAAATGAAAAATAAACATAAACAACTATTTTATTTCATTAAAGTAATATTTGTTCATAACATCCTTTATCCAAATACTAATCACAGATCTGCATGAAACTACTAGCTAAACGAAGTCCTATCCCATCAGCATGGTCAGTAAGCTTTTCTTTTGGCAAAGGCTTCGTAAAGGGATCAACTAGATTATCATCTGTATGAACTTTGAGTAGATTGATTTCACCTATGTCGACTTGTTCTCGAACATAGTGATATCGATGAGGAAAATGTTTGGCGCCCTTCATGACTCTAGGCTCATTGGCAAATGTTATTACAGCAGAGTTGTCACAATACACATTTAAAGGTAATTCGATTGAGGGCATTACTCCGAGTCCCAAAATGAATTTCCTAATCCAAACAGCTTCCATCACATCTTCTGAAGCAGCTATGTACTCAGCTTCTGTAATAGACATCGCAACCGTTGTTTGCTTCTTGCTATTCCAGTCAACTGCTCCTCGATTAATGACAAATACATAACCCGTCTGAGACTTCGTATCATCTTTATCAGTTTGGAATGACGCATCGCAAAAACCTGTAACATCAAGTTCTGCATCTGGATTTCCTCCATAAACTAAAAACATTTCTTTAGTAGCCCTTAGATACTTAAGAATGTTCTTAACAGCTTGCCAGTGTTTCACACCTGGGTTCTGTTGATACCGACTGGTAATATTCTGTGCAAACGCCACATCAGGCCTTGTACATCTTACAGCATACATGATAGATCCTACAGCCGAAGCATAAGGAACTTTCTTCATGTATGCCACCTCTTCAGGTGTTGACGCGCATAGTTTATTACTTAAGCCATGTTCAGCTTGCATCGGCTAATATCCCTTCTTGGAATTTTGCATACTGAATCTCTTCAATATTTTATCAATGTAAGCACTTTGGCTTAGTCCAATTAACCGCCTTGATCTATCTCGGTAGATCTTGATTCCCAGAATAAATGCTGCTTCCCCTAAGTCCTTCATAGAAAAGCACTCTCCAAGATAAGACTTTACATCTTGCATACTTGGAATGTCTTTTCCCATGATCAATATGTCATCGACATATAAGACAAGGAAAATAACATTACTCCCACTAGCTTTGTGATACACACATGGCTCATCAAGATTTTGAGTGAAACCAAATTTCTTGATTTCTTCAGCAAACTTCTTGTTCCATTGCCTTGATGCTTGCTTCAATCCATAAATGGATCTTTGAAGTTTGCATACACGCTTCAGAAACTTTGGATTCACAAACCCTTCAGGCTGCGCCATATAGATGTCCTCATCTAGGCGACCGTTTAAGAAGGCAGTTTTGACATCCATTTGTCATATCTCATAGTCATAGTACGCAGCTATGGCTATAAGAATCCTAATAGCTCTAATGTCTGCTACAGGAGAAAATGTCTCCTCGTAGTCTACCCCATAGGTTTGAATACCCTTGGGCTACAAGACGAGCTTTATAGGTGTGTGCATTGCCATCCATGTCAGTCTTTATCTTAAAGAGCCACTTACTTCCAACTACCTTAGCATTTGGAGGTAAGTTAACCTCTATCCAGACTTCGTTATCTTTCATGGATTGCATTTCCCCAATCATTGCAACTCGCCATTTTTCCTTTTCAGGACTCAGCATGGAAGCTTTATAGTTAGCAGGTTCACTAAGATCCCCTAACATATTTTCCTCAGCTTCTACGTTGAGACATAGACGCTCAGCTGCACGCGTAGCCCTTGCGGATCTACGAATGGGAACCACTTCAACTTCAGGTGGAACGCCCAGACTTTCAGGTTCTACTTGAGGTTGGCTAGTGTTTTCAGAAGGTGTTGTATCTTCTTGATCATCTTCCAGATCATAAACTCTCCCACTGAATTCATGAGATATGAGATCCTTTTCAAGAAAGTCTCCATACCTAGCAACAATTACTTTGTTTTCAGGTGGAAAGTAAAAGTAGTAACCCATAGTTTCCTTTGGGTATCCTACGAAGACACACTTAACAGATCTTTGTTGCAGCTTATCAGCAGAGTCACGTTTAACAAACGCCTCACAACCCCAGACCTTTAAGTAAGACAAGTTGGGAGCTTTCCCATACCACACTTCATAAGGAGTCTTATCAACCTTCTTAGTTGGAACCATATTCAATATGCGAACAGCAGTTTCTAAAGCATAATCCCAAAAGGATAAGGGAAGAGTTGTAAGATTAAACATCGATCGCACCATGTCTAGCAATGTACGATTCCTTCTCTCAGATACACCATTTTGTTGTGGAGTATATGGAGATGTGAGTTGCTGGACAATACCACACTCAGCTAGATAATCTTTAAACTCTTGGCTTAAATATTCACCACCTCTATCGGATCGAAGAGCTTTAATCTTCTTTCCTAGTTGCAGTTCTACTTCACTTTTAAAAACCTTAAATGTTTCAAAGACTTCATGTTTATGTTTAAGTAAATAAACATAACCATAACGACTGAAATCATCAGTAAAGGTTAAGAAGTAGCTAGCACCCTTTCTTGACACATGTCTTAGTGGTCCACATACGTCAGTATGTATCACACCAAGAAGATCAGAAGCCCTTTCTAAACTATTTGTAAAAGGTTTCTTGGTCATCTTCCCAGATATGCAAGATTCGCATTTATCAAATGATTCATCATTAATGTCTTGCAAAAGCCCATCGTGTTGCAGCTGTTGCATGCGTTTCTTGTCTATATGAGCAAGTCTACAATGCCAAAGAAATGAAGAATCCAAATCACCTTTGATTCTTTTATTATTGATGCTAAAGACAGAATTATTTTTATCAATCACATTATCATGCAAATCAATTTCAAACACACCATTTACTGGAATAACATTAAAGTAAAAAACACCATTTAAAGAAACCGAAATTCCATAATCAGTAAATGTATGAACGAAACCAATATCTTTTAACAAGGAAACAAAAACGACACCCCTAACAATGGAAGGTGCGTAATGACAATCGTTTAATGACAGTACTAAACCCGAAGGTAAAACTAAATCAAACGTGCCTATAGCTTCAACGACTGCATGTGCTCCATTACCCACGTGCAGGTATTGTTGTCCATAGGCAAGCTTCCTTGCTCCTCTAAGTCCCTACAATGTATTACAAATGTGAATACCACATCCAGTATCATATACCCAGGAATTTATTTTATGAGGAAAAGCAAATAATTCTATCATCAAAAGAGTACCTGAAGTACTAGCCACAGTGCCAGTATGTTTATACCTCTTATTACGCAACTCATCAAGGTAGAGTGGACAATTCCTTCTTCTGGATTCTCACGCTTTTTGGGAGGGTACTTCTTGGGTTCTTGTTGATAAGTCATAACTTGTTTTCCCTTATCAACTTTACCCTTACCTTTCCTTTTCTTGTTCGCTAGCGACTTATTAGGCTTAGAAATCCTACCCTTCTGGATGGTCAGAACCGCAGGTGTAGGGGCATTCTTGGGCAAACCTTTCTCGTAATCAATGAGCATTGCATGTACCTCACTGACTATCTTCCCCGTGCAATGCATATTGTAATTGCGCACGAAACCATCAAACTCCTTGTTAAGGGATCTGTTGATCAGGCCAATTTGTATGTCATTAGGGTAGACATAGTTAAGTCGCCCCAGCTGGTCCATGTAACTCATCATTTCCAGGCAGTGGGCGCTTACATGTTTCCCTTCTCCTTGCTTGCAACTATGAAGAGCATCTATCAGATCATACAGCTCTACAGTCACATGCTTTTCAAACAACCTTTGCAATTCTTCAAGCATGAGATTACGGAAGTAATTCTCAAACTGCTTTTGCAAGTTTGAGTTCATACTCCCGAGCATAATGAAGGCTACCTCATTATACTTGTCATACTCAGATTGCCATGCAGCTCGTGCTTCAGCAGTAGCATCAGCTGCAGGTTCAGGAGGACAAGGCGTAGTCAAATAATTGAGTCTTTTGGCAACCCTCAAGACAATTCTGAGTTGCCGATACCAATCATTGAAATTCGCGCTACCAGTCAATTACTCTCGATCAAACATAGATTTGAACGACGAGGCTAGTGCAGTAGATTCAGCTTGAGCCATTTCTACAGAAATAAAAGTTCAAAAGTTAGTACTTTCGATAAGTAAACATTCAAGAAAATAAAATACCCTTTGGTCAATATTCATATTAACCATAGTATTTTCCTTGAATTTTGGATCCTCATTATCATAGTTTCACCACATCAGTTGATCTGCTAGTGGTGAAAGTATAGAATAGGTAATCGTTGAAAAACGATAATTGACAAACAAGTTTTCAATTCCAAAAGTTATGGGATTTACAATTTTGCCAAAACAATTAATGCAAAACGTAAGCATGTTTTATCCCATCTTATGCCTTAAGTCATAGGTCTCACTAACTAACTTAATTAAGTTGTCTAATTTAGAAACTGCAAATCATTAAGCTGAGGTCTCACACAACAAAATAATTCACCTTGTTATTGTAATCTAGATCAAGGTCTCACATAACTAAATTACAACTTCAAGTGTTTCATATCATTAGATGGCATAAACTTAAATTTAAAGGGTACAATTTTTGACGTGTAATCAAAACTTATGTATAAAGAAGCATGCATACAACTTTATAACATAATATTTTCGAAAAAACTTAGATGAGATTTTAAGTGCTAAGATTGAATTCTACAAAGTTTTAATCGATGCGTTGAGAAACTTACAACTTTGCACTAAAATGCTTCGTACATAGAATGGTTATACTAGGTAGCTCCAATCGAACTCACAGGGGGCAGAGGACCAGGTAAGCGCTAAAGCATAACCTTAGACATCCATTCAGTGCGACTGTGCGCACTTCTTAATTAACCCCTTTATAGTTTGTTCTAGTTGGTGAGCCGTTCTAACCATTTAGTACAGTCGCAACAATCGATTAAAAGTTCAAGAATTATTATTAGATAACAAATCAATTTCGCCATTATTTAGTCCATTTAAACACACTCAAATAATATAAACATATAACTAAACAATTTAACATAAGTAAAAACAATTAGCCACATGCATAATTATTTCAATAAACTCTAATAAACAATTCTAGGCGTAAATAAATGCATACATTAACTAGGGCTTTCAACTACAAGGTAGAAGAGCCACATACATCGACAAGTCGATTGCGTAAGCCAAAGTTAATAATATACCAATTAGCACGTAACGAATTTTTATTAGTTATAATTGAGGTCTTCCCCAATTTAATAATTATTAAATAAATAGAACATGTGTGTATCACTAAACAATTTATTGCAAACAATACTCTATGGCAAAACATGCATGTTCCACCATGGATCCCGCATAACAATTATCACCCAAGATACGCATATTACATGGCACATAACAATTATTCATTAATTAACCACATAAAATTAGCATGCAATACTAGGGTTTCTACAAGTTTTACAAAATTAAAACCTAATTAAATAAAATAAGGGTAATCGACCCTATCATTAAAAAATTAGGGTTTCGAATTCAAAACCCTAGAAACCATAAAAAGCATGCATATAATCATAAAGATCCAATTTTTATGTGTTTCGGTAATTAATTACATGATATTAACGGCTCGTGATGCCACTGTTGGGATTTAATACTCATAACAATTATATAAAATCAAATAACATCATCAAAGCATGCAGCGGAAGTAAATAGGAATAATATATGTAAGTAATTAACCGAACAAGAAAGTGCGTACCTTTTAGCAATTCAATAATCAAACGATGATTAGAACAAGAACAAAACCCAAAACCCTAACTTAAGGGTTTATAAAATTCGACCCAACCAAAAGTCGACCACCAAGATTACAAGCTCAAGCGTGCTTGTCCTTCGTTCTTGTACACACGTACTATTAGCGATTTGATGTGAAAAGCTAGTTTCTTGAATCACAAATAATACCAAACACTTGTTTCTTTGACTTGGAAAAATCGATCCCAAAGGGATGGGGTTACACCGATCGGCCAAGCAAAGAGGGAGGAAAGGAGAGGAGAAATT
The DNA here is from genome assembly GCA_019973895.1 of Chrysanthemum seticuspe. Taxonomy (NCBI): domain Eukaryota; kingdom Viridiplantae; phylum Streptophyta; class Magnoliopsida; order Asterales; family Asteraceae; genus Chrysanthemum; species Chrysanthemum seticuspe. The sequence goes on along the minus strand of BPTQ01000006.1, from coordinate 132,645,236 downwards.
AGGTTATTGGTGATCCAAAATTAGGAGAATAATGAATACAAGGGATTGTATTTATAGTTTCTCAAAACTTGGTGACCAAGAAAGCTCACCCTTGGGCTTTTGAGAAGCCACGAACGGCCACCCAACCCAAGAGGGGTTCTAGAATTTTCTTGCCCACTAATTTCATCTCTAGTCCTCGTAGTTTACATTTAACGACCGTTAGTCAAAACCCCGTTAAATATTAACTATCGTTATGTTTTATTTCGTGACTAATAATTAATAATAACATTTTATATATTAATTATTAACATCAACTCTCATACGTAATGTGTACAATCCCAAAGTCTCGAGTTCAAATCCGGACATACAAATATTTAAATAACCATAAAACCTTTCATATACTCACCTCGTTAATCAGAGATGGGAATAAAGGCACATCAGGTGGGTTGGATATAGGGGTCAGTAACTGCAGGTAGAAACAAGTTTGATTGGGTTGACCCGAGCAACAACCACAATTTTTATCCATTATTTTGAATCTTATAAGTAACAAATGTGTTAAATATGGTTGCAAAAACTAAGGTTGTGTTTAGTTGTGAGTTCATAGACAACACAAAACTATATACGCGCATTGTAAGAAAACCGTTCAACTCGCAATAACACATTCATGTCATGAGCAAACAATCAATAAATCAAACTGTAAACACAAAACTATGCACAATGTAATAATATTGAGGTGTTCTCAAACGTAAAAATTTGTCAAAAGTCACATGATTAATGTGGTTATCTTATAGTTAACATCTTAACTAGAAATTATAGTACAACAAACATAAAGAAAGAAATTGATTTTAAATAAAATTATTATACCTAAAAAAATATAAATTAATAACAAAGTGTTATAGTTAATTAAATAATAAAACTAAGAAACATAAAATAAAAAAACTAACAGCACAAAGACAACACCACAAATTTTTTGTGATGGTTGACTTTGGCCAATTAATTCAAGTGTTTACAATTGGGTCTATAAAGGTCTTAATGTTCCTACTTTCTTCCTATGTGGGATGAATCTTACTGTTTTTACACACTTTTACGCCTATGTAATATCGATAAATCCTAATTATTACTGGGTCCAAGTCCAACCAGAAAACGATACCAAATTTTATAAAAACAAATCATAAACCAAATTATGTACACTGCTAGAAATGTAAACCTAAGAATTTTAGTAATGACGTATAGTCTATGTTCGGGTCATGAGCCCGACCAAAGCCCAATACTAATAAGCCCAGCACGAACTGGGCTACGCCGATAAGTGTTTGAGCCCACGAAGGCCCAAGCCCAATGTTAATTACGGAACACGATATCGGATATCTCCTAATTATGGAGATAATCATTCCCCAACCGACTTAGGCGGGATACGCCGAAGGTTGAGGAACACGGAACCAACAAGGATTCCGTGTGTATATAAAGGGAATCACATCCCTCGTTAAAGGTACGATTTACAAATCGTTAAAGGTACGATTTACAAACCCTAACTCTCCTTTAACCCTAAACCGATTACTTACTCTCAGGCCGGAGGATAATCGTGGGAGACAATCCCATGATAAGCCTAACGGTGTTTTTTGTCTCTTAGTGCGCATGTCTCAAGCAACAATCATCAATTGATACGAGAGCCGGAGCCCAAACAAGGAACGTCCATCTTTTGTATCAACAAGTGGCGCCATCCGTGGGACCATTCACTAAGAACTAAGAACTAGGATGACGAAACATGAAAATCAGCGATCGCAAACAGACCTTACGGGAAAGAAGCCGCATGCCGGTTCAGCTTCCAAGCAAACTTCTGGGACAACCAGTGTTGCAAAAAACCAGGGATCAGGCCAAGATTTGGTCTTCCCTCTGGTGGAACCACGCCCAGGGGCAACCCAGGCCACGGTAACCACCGCTAGTGCAGGAGATCCACTGCGTACTCCTTTTGCCACTCCATTCCAAACGGTGGTGGAAACAAATTTCACAAAAGCACCTGATGCGCCTGATAAAAATAAGGGTATAGTGGTGGAAACTGATACTCCTACTCTAGAAGGGGTTGTGTCAGAACTAGCGCCAGATGAGTTCGTATCACAAAACTACGAAACCTTGGCTGCTCTTATGGAAAAGGAAGCAAAGAAGAGGTCAGGTCGGAGTCTGCATGCCCGACTCGATTTCGGCCCTGAGTTTGAAACATCCCCATCGCGCCGCCAGAAGGAGAAGCGCGGGAGGGATAGCCGCCGGCCCCCAGTGTTTAACAGAATTGGGAGGAGAATTGAGGATGATGAGACATCCAACTCACAGCATCTGGAAGGAAGTGAGGAGGATTGATAACACTCAGATTGTGCATGTTTTTAGTAGCATTATGTGTACTTTTATATCTGTTATTTGGTTATATTTGCGTGATTTTAGTACTTAATCGTATCTAGAGATGTTTGTCTAGTATTTATAACCAAGTGCAGGGAAATGGAGGAAAATGTGGAAATATGCAGCTAATCGAAGATTCCCGTTTCAGTAAAGCTAAATCTCAAGTACCTTTGAAGACCTTAGTGATTGAAGAACCAAGTTCTACAAGTCATAGTGAAGAGAGAAGATCAAGTTTTGTATCTCAGAAGATCCAACCGGATCCGGTTACACCTTCAGCCGGATCGGTTGGAAGTTGGTCGGAATTAGTATTTTTGCCATAGCCAACCGATCGGTCGCAACCCGCAACCGGATCGGTCGGCGTGTTATTATTGAAGACCAACCGGATCGGTTGGTCATATGACCGATCCGGTTGGAGAAGCTGCAGTTGTCAAATCTTCATCACTAAGCTTCCCCTTTGCATCCAAACGATTCTAGATCCTTCTCTTGGTGTATTCTAGTCCCTTCCTTACTCCTTGGAGGCCAAGTTAAGCATTTAACACCCTAGGCCTTGGAATTAGTATAAATAGAGGCTAATTGTGAGCATATGAGACACACCTTAATTACAAAGCTCTCTACTCATCAAACCAAGCCTTAACCTCTTAAAATTCGTCCTTAGAAATCCAGAGAAGTTTGGAGTTCCAGAAGTTCCACCTTTGGAGGCCAAAACACCAAGAAGTCCACCACGATCCTTTGGGAATCATTACTCCATCATTTGTAATCTTATTCCAAGCATTGTAAGACTTTCAATCATGTTTTCTAATGATCAAAGTTATGAGTTTATGTTCATGTTTGCTATGAGTGGCTAGTTTCTTTATACACTTGCTTAAATGATGTTGATTATCATATGATTAGTTAGTGATTGTGTTAACATGTTTTAATTCAATTTCAAGTTAATTCTAAGATCCAATTGTGCTAAAGTTTCATAGTGACATTTGTTAATCAAGTTTGGCTAATTGATAATAATCGTTGGGGTCGAAAGAACTTCGTGTTATTCAACTAGTCATAATCATTTTGTCTATGGATGATTGTTTTTACCCATTATTCTTGATTAAACAAAGGAACTAAGGTGTGGTTGTAATAGAAACGCTTTTTGATTATCAAATTGGATTGGTTGGAAACATCTAAATGTTCGTAAGATTAGTTGTTGAGAATCAATTGTAGCCTTTTGTCTATGATCGGTTACCTTTTGTATTGACCATTTCTTAAGCAATTTGATGAACTAGTGGATGTTTTTGTGTTTAAGTTTATGTATGTAGACTTATGAAACTCGAATTGATCTTGAATTGATTGGTTAAACTTAATGCTTGTTTTTATAAACTAAACTCTTGATCAAAGTTTAACTTGTGAGAACAATAGATTAGTACACCAACTAATTATCATAACCAACATGTTAAGAGGTTAACACAATCACATTAATCTATGATATGAAACTAGTTTAAGCAAGTGTAGTTTTTAATCATCTGAATTTCATTATATCTATTTGCTTTGTTATATGTTTTGGATAGACTTCGTTAATTCAAACTTGTGCTTAGATTCACTCAAATCCCTGCGAACAATCCCGACTTACCATCATAATCTTGCTATAACGGACGAGTATACTTGCTCGTATGTGTTATTGGTAATATTGGTAATTCACCTTTTATAAATTTAAAACTTGCACCAACCGGGCACATCAAGTTTTTGGCGCCGTTTCCGGGGATTTGATTGTGTTTCAACAAGTTTTTAAATTTCCCAAAAGTCAATTCGAAAAAAAAAAAAAAATTCACAGAAACCTTAACCGGATTCGGTTGCCCCTCAACCGAATCGGTTACGATTTTTTCATTACTCAGCTGGTCTAACCGATCGGTCGCATTCCGCAACCGATCCGGTTACCCACTTTGTCCCATAAAGAACTGTTTTCGTTGTTTGTCTGTGTGTTTAGATATTGCCTGGATTCTCTAGGACATTGTATGAACACTCGAGCAGCGGGAATAGAACCAATTACACCTCTTACCAACCCCGAACGTTTGATTCGAAGAAGAAGGAGAACACGTTTCATACCATTGGAAAATCGTGTACCAAGAGTACCAAACCCACCATTTGATAACCTCATTGAAACCAAAGTTGTTTACAACCCTTTCACCAATATACCTTTTCCCATGGCGGACGATCAACCCATGTGGGGAACCAACCGAACCGTAGCACCAACCCCCGAAAGTGCTATTGTTGCTATTAACCTTGGTGACAACTTCACCGTGAAGGGATATCACCTTTCTATGATCAAAGACCGACAATTCGATGGCCGTGCGCGGGCCGATCCGCATAAGCACATTGCCGAATTCATCGAAATTTGCTGCATGTTTCGTTATGGCGACACCGATGTCAATGCCATCAAACTCAAACTTTTCCCATCATCACTCGTCGGAGATGCTAAAGTATGGTACAATGAATTAACCCCGGGAATCATCAATACTTGGGAGGAGATGAGGCAAGCTTTTGTAAGCCGATTCTTTCCACCTGCCATGTTTGATCGATTAATGGGAGAAATTCGTGCTTTCAACCAAAACCCAAACGAATCACTTGTCGAAGCTTGGCTTCGAATGAAAGATTTGCTTCGTAGTTGTCATGGACATGGATTATCAAAAGGAACCATTATCCAAATCTTTTACCATGGGCTAGATGAAATCTCTCAAGGCATCCTTGATGCTGGAGGAATTTTTCTCTATAAAACTCCCAATGATGCACTTCAATTGCTCGAAGATCGAGTACTTCTCAAACTTGATTGGTCCAAAGATTCCAAAACTAAACCTCTCCGAAAAACCGTTGCTTTTGTCGAAAACACCGATACCTCAAAACTCATGGAGAAGATGGAAGCGTTAACCTCAAAAATCGACTCGCAGTACAAAGATATCAAAGATGAAATGAAGGAAATGCGAGACGGATGCAACAATTGTGGAGGAAATCATCCATCGTCCGAGTGCGACGATAAACCTATGGGTGGACTGAAGGAAGGAGAAGCAAGTTACACTCAAGGAGGAGACCGTGGAGGAGGATATCGTAGTAATTATTACGGTCGAAATTCTGGAAATTGGCAAGATCGCCGACCAAGGGATGACAACCGTGATTCTCAGCCACGAACTGACGATCCACCACCACAAAATCCCGACAAAAAGATGGAAGAAACTGAATTTGAGAAAACCATGAGAGAATTCGTGGCTGCTCAAAAATCTGCAAATGATTTTATCAAAAATCAATTTTTCAATCTCAAAGCCAAAGTTGAGCAAGGACAGAAAAATCATCAAGCATCTATCCAAGATCTTGAAAACAAGTTTGGCAGATTTTCTGACCAACATTCCTCTAGACCATCTGGTTCATTGCCAAGTAATACCCAATCCAACCCAAAACCATTAAATGATAAGACGTATCGTCCACCACAAACAAGAAACGAGTATGTCAACACTATCTTCACAAGAAGTGGTCTATCGAACGATTCCAATCCGAAAACCATTGTTTCCGCCGGTGGAAGCAACATCAATACCGATCATGCCTCATTGATCGAGAAATTGGAAGCTCTCTCAACAAACATCGATACCCAATTCATAAGCATACGGAGGGAGATGATGGAACTGCGAAATAATCACCAAGCTTCAAACCACGATGCTGAGGATGACACGCCGATGTGTGATCCCATGGAAGCGAACCTAGTCCAACATGAAGGATATCATGGAGGATATCACCACCAAAATTCTAGAAATTCGTACTCCTTTCCATACCACAACCTAACCCAAACATATCCTCGATATCAGTCATGGAATACAATACCTCATCCATCACAACATTTCAATACACCTAAAACCTCACCAGAGGAGATGATGAGAGAATGGATGGCCAGTCAAACAAAAGCCAATGAGAATATGACGAACCTGTTGGTTGAATTGGAACATAAAGTCGATCAAGGAAGAAGGAACCAACAAGCGATAAGCCAAGACTTGGAGAGGAGGATAGAAAGATTAAGTAAGGAACAGGAAGTCCATCACGTTGAATCTCTTCCTTACACCACAGATTCCAACTCTAGACATGAATTTGTCTACAAACCAACCTCAATTCAATACGAGAACGATAAGGGTGAGGATGAATTTATCGAAGAGGACGAGACCGAGCACATTCCAACCACGCCAAATCTGAACCAAATCATGTCTAACTCACCAACCGTGTCACCTTTTCTTGAGGATTGCACCATGCATATCCCAATGACTCAATTAAAAGGTTTTGAATGCAATTTATTTCCAAATCATGATGGTAATGAAAAGTTCAACAAAATCAGTGACAACTGGAATGGAGAACTGGAAAGAAAGATAGACAAATGGTCTGAACCACAAAATCCAGTTTCTTTAAATCAAAACGGTAGGACTAAGCCACCTCCTACATCTCACCTTGAGAATGTGGATGCCATATTCACTGGGAGTGGAAAGTCCGATGATCCTCCGAAAAATCATAAAGATCCGCCACCTATCCTCATTTCTAATGAAATCGACCAAATGTTCGAGATAACAAAGAGGGACTTTCACTTGGTCAAACCAAAAGAATCAAATGTATTCCCATCCATTGTGGAGTACAAACCAAAGATTCCATACCCTCAACGTTTAAGAGCTGAAATTCCCCATTTGAACCGTATGGTCAAAGTATCCTAACCCGGGGAAGATTCGAGTCAGGCTGATGACTCGGTAATAAAACAAGCGCTTCTCGGGAGGCAACCCGTGTGTTTCAGATTTGATTTTCTGTGGTCACTCCCCAAAGTTTAAACCTTTGGTTGAACTTAAGTGTGGGGGGGTGCCACCTTTTAATAAAACCTCTTGTTTGTTTATAAGATTGTGTGCAGGTGATGATTTCTCCAGTGGACGCCAGGAATGAAGAAAGAATTTTAAGCTGATAAACTCATTGACATATCTGGTTTCATCTCTATTTTCCCTATTTCTATACTTTGAAGTTCGTTTTTCATTGAGGACAATGTCTAACTTAAGTGTGGGGGGGGGGGGGGTGAATAGGAAAAATTAGAGTTTTCATGCTTAAATTTAAAATTTTGTTTGCCCTTGTGATCTAGTTGTTTTCACACTTTTAGGATTATCTATTAGAATAACTGGATCATTCCACTGGTAAAATTGGTAATATTTGAAATTTCAAGATGTGTTCCGATTACTATTGCAATCCATTCTGGGATCGATAAACATTTGCTAGCACATATTATACCCTTTCCACTAAATTGTGAGGATTTAAGCCTATTTCTTATTAGCATACATCTTTTATGCTTGGATCTTTTTGCTATGAGTGTGCCGGTGATTTCATTTATTCTAGAACTTGTGCTTGTAAATCATTACCAGACCGCAGTGAGATTGCATTCGTGCGATATAAGTGAATTCGTGTGATAAAGAGGCACCTTAGGATTTAACCCAAATGGCCTTCCATTTTACATCTAATGATATATTAGCTAGCCACATTGGTTAGTTAACCACCCACATGGACCCATTTGTAGTGCTCATTTTTAGCACTAGATACCCCTAGTTACACCTTCTGAGCCATCCTTTTCATTTTTGCTTCACCCAGAAAATACAAAAAGATTTTACACTTTAAACCTTTGCCTATCCCATATCAATGTCTAAACGGTTGGTTGCTAGTTACCTGGAAAGTAAAGATTGGTCAAATGATTATGAGTACCACATCCTATGTGATTGATTGAGCCATGCGATGAGTTTATGTTCAAAAAAAAAAAAAAAAAAAAAAAAAAAAAAAAAAAAAAAATTGTGTTGAAAGTATGGAAATAATAGCCAATGTGCTATGATCAAAGAACAATTGTCATGGCAAAGCAAAAAGCTGTGAAAAGTGGAAAAGAAGAAAGCAAAGCTATAATCGTTAATTTGGTTCGTGGAATGTTTGGTAGCTAGCAACATGGGTATTAGACTTGATTTCATTTTTATTTTTATACCAATTTCATAACATTCCCATGCCTTATCCATACCCTTAACCCTTAGCCATATCATTATAACCCGAATAAAAGCCCTCTTTAGATGTTTTTACTTGGTGCTCACGCCACGTCGGTGGAGTTTTGTTTCTTGTACAAGCTTATGGTAATAATCTAATCACGACTGAGCAATGAGTGTGATTTATCTTGTTACTTCACTAAAAATGAGTGATTGAGTGAATTATATTCCATTATTTTTCGTGAGGTGTTTTGAAATGTTTATCATGCAAGAAAATCATTGGATATTGTCAAACATCTTGATGTTTCACCTTTATAAGCATAATTGATGAATCTTCTCTCGTATTTATACTTGGTTGATTTGCATCACATTTTTCATAATCACGATCTGGTACCAGTGGATGTTTTTCCTAGATTTGCTTGAGGGCAAGCAAAGTTTAAGTGTGGGGGAATTTGATAACACTCAGATTGTGCATGTTTTTAGTAGCATTATGTGTACTTTTATATATGTTATTTGGTTATATTTGCGTGATTTTAGTACTTAATCGTATCTAGAGATGTTTGTCTAGTATTTATAACCAAGTGCAGGGAAATGGAGGAAAATGTGGAAATATGCAGCTAATCGAAGATTCCCGTTTCAGTAAAGCTAAATCTCAAGTACCTTTGAAGACCTTAGTGATTGAAGAACCAAGTTCTACAAGTCATAGTGAAGAGAGAAGATCAAGTTTTGTATCTCAGAAGATCCAACCGGATCCGGTTACACCTTCAGCCGGATCGGTTGGAAGTTGGTCGGAATTAGTATTTTTGCCATAGCCAACCGATCGGTCGCAACCCGCAACCGGATCGGTCGGCGTGTTATTATTGAAGACCAACCGGATCGGTTGGTCATATGACCGATCCGGTTGGAGAAGCTGCAGTTGTCAAATCTTCATCACTAAGCTTCCCCTTTGCATCCAAACGATTCTAGGTCCTTCTCTTGGTGTATTCTAGTCCCTTCCTTACTCCTTGGAGGCCAAGTTAAGCATTTAACACCCTAGGCCTTGGAATTAGTATAAATAGAGGCTAATTGTGAGCATATGAGACACGCCTCAATTACAAAGCTCTCTACTCATCAAACCAAGCCTTAACCTCTTAAAATTCGTCCTTAGAAATCCAGAGAAGTTTGGAGTTCCAGAAGTTCCACCTTTGGAGGCCAAAACACCAAGAAGTCTACCACGATCCTTTGGGAATCATTACTCCATCATTTGTAATCTTATTCCAAGCATTGTAAGACTTTCAATCATGTTTTCTAATGATCAAAGTTATGAGTTTATGTTCATGTTTGCTATGAGTGGCTAGTTTCTTTATACACTTGCTTAAATGATGTTGATTATCATATGATTAGTTAGTGATTGTGTTAACATGTTTTAATTCAATTTCAAGTTAATTCTAAGATCCAATTGTGCTAAAGTTTCATAGTGACATTTGTTAATCAAGTTTGGCTAATTGATAATAATCGTTGGGGTCGAAAGAACTTCGTGTTATTCAACTAGTCATAATCATTTTGTCTATGGATGATTGTTTTTACCCATTATTCTTAATTAAACAAAGGAACTAAGGTGTGGTTGTAATAGAAACGCTTTTTGATTATCAAATTGGATTGGTTGGAAACATCTAAATGGTCGTAAGATTAGTTGTTGAGAATCAATTGTAGCCTTTTGTCTATGATCGGTTACCTTTTGTATTGACCATTTCTTAAGCAATTTGATGAACTAGTGGATGTTTTTGTGTTTAAGTTTATGTATGTAGACTTATGAAACTCGAATTGATCTTGAATTGATTGGTTAAACTTAATGCTTGTTTTTATAAACTAAACTCTTGATCAAAGTTTAACTTGTGAGAACAATAGATTAGTACACCAACTAATTATCATAACCAACATGTTAAGAGGTTAACACAATCACATTAATCTATGATATGAAACTAGTTTAAGCAAGTGTAGTTTTTAATCATCTGAATTTCATTATATCTATTTGCTTTGTTATATGTTTTGGATAGACTCCGTTAATTCAAACTTGTGCTTAGATTCACTCAAATCCCTGCGAACGATCCCGACTTACCATCATAATCTTGCTATAACGGACGAGTATACTTGCTCGTATGTGTTATTGGTAATATTGGTAATTCACCTTTTATAAATTTAAAACTTGCACCAACCGGGCACATCAAGGATGAACAACGTACCCGTGTCCATGCCAGACTTGGTAGCCGGAGAATTCAGGACAGACTTGGGCGACAATACTCCCCAAGTGATAGCCTTTCAAGTCCAGATTCTGAGGACAGTCGGCGCAAGCGCCGAAGAAAGAAAAATTCATCTTCTGATAATTCCTCGGACAACGAGGATAGCGATACAGGACATTGGAAGTCCAGAAACAGATATAATGACCAAGAGGAGGAAGATATATCTCTCCCGTGGCGTCGTCAAAAGGTGGATGCGTTCACTCGACGCATCAGTGATTTCTCAGAGAACAAAAGGAGGCGCATGCCTGCCAACGTGAAAACCTATGACGGAACAGGTGATCCGGATGATCACCTAAAAATTTTTGAATCAGCCGCTACAATTGAAAACTGGCCACAGCCTGTATGGTGCCACATGTTCAACTCCACGCTAGTAGGAAGTGCGCGGAACTGGTTCAACAAGCTTCCACGCAGAAGCATCAATGGTTTTGAAGAATTGAGAAAGGCGTTCCGCCTAAACTTTACTCAACGGAAAAAATGTGCAAAAAACCCCATTGAACTCGCCAGGGTCAAACAACGCCAAGGGGAATCCACAAGCGCTTTTATGGAGCGCTTCAAAGATGAATGCATGCAAGTTAAAGCATGTCCCGAGGTGCTCAAAATCTCAGGGTTCATGAATGGGATCAGCAACCCAGAACTTATCAAAAGGTTGAACGACAAGATTCCCCAATCCTTTGATGAGGTCATGAAACGCACACGGTATTTCATCCAAGGAGAGGCTGCTGCGGCGGATAGCAAGAAAAGCTACTCGAACTACCTGTCACAGGAACAACCTGGGAGACAATCCACTGACCGGAGTAGTAACCGTAACAGGAATTATCGCAACCAGGGGAGTGGGCGCGACAATGACAAGTATATCCCACTGACAAAGACTACAAAGGAGATACTTGCAACAGAAGGAGCAAAATTCCCAAGACCTCCACCAATGCGCACCCCGGAGGATCGGCGCGTAGGAGGTGGGTACTGCGACTATCACGGACAGAAGGGCCACACTACTAATGAATGTGTCCAGCTATGCCAACTCATCAACAAACTAGTCAAGGAAGGTCGACTGGACCATTTAGTCAAGAACATCAAAGAAGGGAAAGATAGACAAAAGACTGGGAATAAGAAGGAGGGGCCCAAGGATAAGGCTGATACTATTTACATGATACAATCATGGCAAAGAGTAACTAGGCAGAAGGTCAGCCAGAAGTTTTCCCATGGAAGTGCAATCACTTTCCCTACATTAACTACGAACGACGCAGTGGTAGAGCCGCTCATCATCGAAATTAATGCGGGGGGTCACGACATCCATCGCATGTATGTTGATGGTGGAGCATCTGCAGACATAATGTACGAACAATGCTTCAAACAACTGCGCCCGGAGATACGCAGTCAGTTGAGCCCAGTCACGACAGCGCTGACTGGCTTCACAGGAGAAAAGATATGGCCTATGGGGCAATTACGACTACTGGTTAGGGTAGGTAATAACGACCACTCCACAACAGCATGGCTGGATTTTATGGTAATCAAATCCCCCTCGCCATACAATGGCATTATCGGAAGACCGGGGATATCAGCCATACGCGCAGTCCCGTCTACAGCACACGGGATGCTCAAATTTCTAGTGAAAGGAGGTGTCGTTACCCTCTACAATGCTGCCGTACCACCTCAAGAATGTAACGCGGTCACATGCGAAACGGCACCCATTACAGCACAGTGCGCAACCAAAACTCCAAATCTAAAGGTAGCAATCCATCCCGATTACCCCGAACAGGAAATATCGATAGGAGGATCATTGTCGGACAACGGCAAAGCAGCGGTGTGCGCACTCTTGCAAAAGAACCTGGACATCTTTGCATGGGAGCCAAAACACATGACTGGGGTACCGCGTTCAATCACAGAACATAAGCTGAGAATCCGACAAGGATACTCACCAATACGCCAGAAGAAGCGCGGTCAGGCTCCGGAGCGCGCGCAAGCAATCCTGGCAGAGGTACACAAGTTGGTAGAGGCAGGAATTATGCGGGAAGTCTACTACCATGACTGGCTTTCTAACCCAGTTATGGTAAAGAAGAGTGATGGTAGCTGGCGAATGTGCGTGGACTTTACTGATCTTAACAAAGCATGTCCACAAGACTGCTACCCCCTACCAGAGATAGACTGGAAGGTGGAATCTTTGTGTGGATATCCACTAAAGTGCTTCCTCGATGCATACAAAGGATACCATCAAATCCAGATGGCTAAGGAGGACGAGGAAAAAACGGCCTTTCACACAAGCCAAGGCGTCTACTGCTACACAAAAATGCCCTTTGGCTTGAAGAATGCAGGCGCTACCTATCAGCGGTTGGTCGATAATGCATTCGAAAAATAGGTGGGACGCAACCTAGAGGTTTATGTCGATGACCTGGTCATAAAAAGCCATACGGAGGAGGAGTTGGTGCGCGATATTGAGGAAACATTTAAGACACTCAAGGAGATCAACATGAAGCTCAATCCTAAAAAATGCGCCTTCGGCGCTACGAAAGGCATGTTCCTTGGATACCTGATAGAACCTGATGGTATAAAACCGTGTCCAGAAAAGACTAAGGCTGTCATTGACCTTCCTTCACCACGCACGTTGAAGGAAGTCCAATCTCTCAATGGAAAGCTGGCCGGTCTAAATAGATTCCTATCCAAGTCAGCAAACAAATCGCTACCTCTTTTCAAAACACTCAAGAAGTGTATAAAAAGGGAGATTTTCGTTGGACTACGGAGGCAGAAGAAGCCTTCGCACAGCTCAAACAACACCTGGCAACACTCCCTACACTTGTAGCACCCCGACCAGGGGAAGAGTTGATCATGTACTTATCTGCAACTCATGGAGCAGTCAGCGCAGTGTTACTAACGGATAGGGACTCAGTACAAACTCCAGTGTATTTTGTAAGCAAAGCGCTCAAGAAAACAGAGATGAACTATAGCGCAATGGAAAAGTTGGTCCTAGCATTAGTCTTCACTGCCAAACGGCTGCGCAGGTACTTCCAAGCGCACCTGATAGCAGTGATTACAGACCAACCGATCAAGCAAATCATCTCCAAGCCTGACGCATCGGGACGACTGCAAAAATAGAGCGTTTTGCTAGGTGAGTACAACATCTCCTACAGACCACGTACTGCGGTAAAAGGACAGGTACTAGCAGATTTCATCATCGAAAAACTAGACACTGATGATGCACCCGCACCAAGCAAGAAGGAACTGCCAGATCCATGGATCTTGTTCACAGATGGATCTTCATGCGTAGACGGGTCAGGAGCAGGCCTCATTCTCATAAACCCAGAAGGAATGGAATTCACTTACGCACTGCGTTTCGAATTCACAACAACAAATAATGAGGCAGAGTATGAAGCTCTAATAGCAGGACTACGCATTGCAGCTCGAATGGGTGTACGTAACCTGGAAGCAAATGTAGATTCCAGACTAGTAGCCAACCACGTGTTGGGCGAATACGTGGCCAAGGAGGACAACATGATTCAGTACCTCGACAAAACCAAGGCGCTAATCCAAGGCTTTGACAGGTTTACCATCAAACAGGTTCCTAGAGGGGAAAACCGTAAGGCGGATGCACTAAGCAAAATTGCATCCACAAGCTTTGCACACCTATCCAAACAGGTGTTGGTGGAAACGCTGAAAAGCAAATCCATATCAGAGATGGAAGTATCCACGGTAATAGAGGAAGACGGCCCTACGTGGATGACACCGATAACGGAATTCCTAAACAAAGGAACGTTACCCCAAGAGCATAAGGAAGCTCGCAGGATACGGCGCACAACACAGAGGTTCGAAATTCGAGACAACATACTGTACCGACGCTCCTTCCTGCAACCATGGCTACGCTGCGTTGGCCCCCTACAAGCAAATTACGTACTGCGAGAAATCCACGAAGGTTCATGCAGCATGCACTCAGGACCACGGTCTGTGGTGGCACGCGCCTTGAGGTCAGGATACTACTGGCCAACCATGCACCGCGATGCGTGGGACTTAATAAGGAAGTGTAACGATTTCCAAGTTCATAGACCCGTTCCGTGCCAACCACAGCATGAGCTAACACCAATTACGGCACCATAGCCATTCTACAAGTGGGGTATCGACATTGCAGGCCCTTTCCCTGTTGCAGCGGGAGGGTTAAAGTTCCTCATATTCGCTATAGACTACTTCACCAAGTGGATCGAAGCAAAGGCAGTAGTGACCATCACTGGCAACCAGGTAAAACGCTTTGTCTGGGAAAATATTGTATGCCGCTTCGGGCTTCCTGGGGAAATCATTTCGGACAACGGGAAACAATTCTGCGACAACCCTTTCAAGGATTGGTGCGAGAAGCTGAAAATCACACAACACTTCGCGTCAGTTAAACACCCACAAACCAACGGCTTAGTAGAACGTGCGAATCGAAGCCTGGGTGAAGGAATTAAGGCACGCCTGGACAAGCCCAAAGGAAGGTGGGTGGAAGAACTATCGCATGTTCTGTGGGCGCACCTCACTTCAATCAAAACCAACACAGGGGATACCCCCTTCTCTCTAGTCTATGGGACAGAAGCGGTCATACCAGCCGAAATCGGAATGCCAACTATCCGCACTGCTGAAATCAATGTGGCAACCAACGACGACGAGCGACGTATCGACTTAGACCTGCTAGAAGAAAGGCGCGAACGCGCAGCTATACGTGAAGCAAAATCAAAGTCAAGGATGAAAGGATACTATGACGCTAAAGTGCGAAGTGTTTCATTCAGACCAGGTGAATTCGTTTACCGTGCCAACGATGCGAGCCACGCAGAAGACACAGGCAAGCTAGGACCAAAGTGGGAAGGACCCTACAAGGTTACTGAGGCATTAGGAACAGTCGCGTACAAGCTACGAGGCTTGGATGGTCGTGAACTGCCGCGCACATGGAACATCTGCAACCTTAAGAGGTGCTACCTATAGGAATGGCTACAGCCCAGCGCACAGACGCTCCTGCACTTTATTGAAGTGCCCAATAAACATCTATGTATTTACTTTTTTGTTTTACTTAGTATAATGTCTTATTTATTTCTCATAAAAACTTGCAAGTATCAATAAAACGTCGTGGTTTCTAGCTAACTCCGCGACACATTTTAATTTGTTATTTCCATATACTGTATGTCTTAACAAGTTTTTATTTCTTTCCTACATGGCGTGCATACACTAAATAAACCCACGATGGTAAAAGGATGAGTTCACCTACCAAATAACTCGTTGAGTAAGAGGGTTGCAAACCCATCAACATTGGATCACGTATCCTTATTAAACACCTTGTTCTCAAGACGTTGGAATAAGTTTGTGCGCATCTCACGACAGGTGCGCAACAATGCATATGGTGCGCGTTTAACAACTTAGGAACCAAAGACATTTGATTCCTTGATATGATATTTACAGTACGCTGCATATCACAACATACAAGATTATGCTAGAAATTATCTCTTAAGTATACTATGATCTTCATACATGACTATGGATTTCTTATTCTATTCGCGCTTGTGTACAACTTTGACCCTTAGAACATGTCTTATACGCAAAGATAAACAGATAAGTACATGATTGTAGAATAATTCGTACGACCAGGCCTTCGATGGTGATCGAAGGGTATGAGGGGTGATATGCTTGCGCCAAACTTGTAGTCAATCTGCAATAAGAAATAGTAGACACTTCGTTAAGTGATTGCGCAAGGGTTGGGCCCTGCGAACCACCTCCGGCGTGTGAATAAGTATATGATATGAGTTGTGGATAATATGATGTATGGGAAATACTGTGTTGAGTGAACATACCATTAAAATGACTCGTCCAACCTATTTATAGATGATGAAAATAGCTTGGAGAGTGTTAGCACACGTTTAGGAGATCATGGGGGGCGTCCCCTGATTTATGGTAACCGCTAGGGCTTCATCCCCACTATCTCGGACTTGGCGGGGAAGCTAAGGACATAGTGGGAACGTGGGGGAAGACCAAGTCAAGGTTCTTATTTGTCTTGGCATCTTCAAGGGAAGACACCGAAGGGCATAGGCCTTCGGCTGGCGGATTCCTAACTGGTAACCATGTCAATGATGAATGGTTTTACGCCACCAATGACTTATGAAGAAAGACTTGGGTCTTTGTAATGCAATTTCGACTGTGGCCGAAGGGGGGTCCTTCGACCTGATCGGAGGGTACGTCATCAGTACACACATTACAAGTTGCATTAATATCAACACGCACTACGCAAAAGGAGATTTTCATTAATAACTACAAGTTATTACAAAAGGATGTTCACTTTACGAAGTACAACCTACCAACTATTACAACGCTCAAGAGATGAGCTACTTACGCGGTTTTCTGCATCTTTAACCTCGCTTAAACTCTTCAATAAATCAGCATCTTTACGAGCTACGGTAGCAACACTAACAGGCACCCCGTCAGAACGGGGGAGGTGAGCTGCGCCAACGCCACACAAAACGGCCTTACCCTTAATGCCTTCCTTCTTGGCGAGCCTGGTATCATGAGCTTCCAAGACCTGTTTCAATGGAACTTCCTTCTCCAAAGCGAAGGGGTTCAGGATATCTTTGGGATGAGCAAAAACAGGCACTTGAAGCTGCGAGACATCGGGCTTCAAAAAATAGTCTGGCAGCGCTTCTGCATTGTCAATGCGGTGGCGCGCTAATGTCAACCCTTCCATAATAACAGTTATGGGATAATCTTGGTCGCGTTCCATTTCAGCAATCATTGGAAGCTCCAAAGACTTCATCTTCTCCATGGCAGACACTAGCTCATCATAAGCCTGCGCATTATAGCCAGGTACCTTTTCAGCAGATACCTTCAACAGACCTGCCTCATGAAGCTTCTCCACAGCTTCTGCTTTACCGTGCTCTAAGGCGCACTATACTACCCCACCAAAAGCATTCACCACTTCTGGTGACTCCAAGGTACTAAGTGCAGCCAGACGAAGACCATGAATTATGAGCCATCTGCGCTCAGCAATGGTGGATAAAAGTTGGGGATATAACTCCTCGTCGTACTCCAAGCTGAGCTTGCGCATTTTCATCTCTTGCTCTTCTAGGGCACTTTTCACAGTTACACCGAAGTTTTCAAGCTGCGAAGTCAAATCCTCTTTGCCCTTCTCCAAATACTTCAGTGCCCAGCGCTGCGCAGACTTGTATCCTGAGACCTCTGCACGATTTTGGCTTATTTGGCCCATCAGCGCCATCTTTTCCCCAGCTAGCTTCTGGGCATACACACTCAGACTCTCTGCCTCAGCCTTGGTACTAGCCAACTGCGCCTCCAGCGACGCAATTTTCCGATCCTTTTGCGCGCCTTGGCTGCTTTCACCAGAAACCTTTGCCTTTAATTTTTCTACTAGGGAAGCTTGATGTGCAGCCGCTTGCGCCAACTCTTCGACAAGCTGCTCTATGGGCGCATCTCCAGCCACCAATGGCTCAGATCTTTGGCTATGCGGCTCAGAAAAAGCAGAAAGTACAGGACTCTCTTTGGGTGGCGACTCAGCAGCCTGTTCAAACCTGCATACACAGACAGAGAATTATCAGTTTCCCATATAAACAGTTGGCGCGCAAAAAACAGTGACGACATTACTTAGTGTGAGCCAGAGGCATTCGCAGAGGGGTGAGATGACGCAACATCACTGGCGGATGATTCCACAGTGAGGATCACAGGGCGTTTTTTCCTCGAGGAGCTTGCGCCATCCTCTCCGAGTAATCTTTTGCGCTCTAGCCCGGATTCCTGCTCCTCCTCCTCCTCTTCTTCTTCCATAGGCTGCGCCACTGCTACGGGTGGTGGTTGCGCTAATGGGGATGGCACTCTGGGGTTTGGCACGCTTTGCAGCGGCGTCGCTTCCACTGCAATCGAGGAGCTGGTCCTTATTTCCCCTACATTCATCTCCAGGGTACGCCCGGCAGTAGCCTCCAGTATGGGCTCTTCTCCCTCCATCAGTGGCCGCGTCCCTATATTAACCTGAATAGGCTTCGCTAGTTGCACCACGGTAAACAGATCCATCTCTGCCCAACATAATACAACAAACACATAGGTTACATAATGTGCATAAAGGAAAAGAACGCTCTTACATTAATTAAGAAAGGGGATACGAAGGAATGAGCACCCACCCTGGCCATTAGCGCCTAAGAAGGTTGGCACCTCATCTGGCATACCAAAGTAATTCCGGCTAATGCCCATATGCACCAGAAATTCCTCAGGATAGGAACTAATGGGGATGCGGTTGGCGTTTATCAGTTCCACATCCTCCACGACATATGATCCAGGCAGGGGGCGCTCATCCTTCGGCAATGTCCCCTGGGTATAAAATTCAAAACGCGGTGGGAAGCACACGTCGTCTACCCAGAAAAAAGTCTCTCTCCAGTTCCTGAGTGCGTCCAGTTTTTCTGTATAACACTGGAAGCGCCCAACGCGTTTAGCAAATGAGACCCACCCGTGTGACCACGTTGTGTGGTAGAACGCACGGAATAAGTGGATAGTGGGGTTAACCGCCAGTAATCGGCAATTAACCTCGAAGTTGGTGATCTTCGCCGCACCGATGCAGTGAAGCTAGGATAGGTGCAGTGAGTAATAATTTAATACGTCATACATAAATAGGGATATGGGCACACGTTGATTCGCGAACTCGAAAAAACATGTATATACTCCTACTTTCCCTTCGAGGAAATCTGCAATAGATGCTTGCGCACCCGGAACAACCGGATGCACGTCAAGGGGTATAAAATAATCTGAGGTAAACTCTAGAAGTTCATCCTCAGTTATATCGAAGGTGAAATCAGATAACTGCTTGACCATGGTGTTATTTTTTAAAGGCGTACGCGTGGTTACCTTCGAAATAGGTGATTTTCTGTTTTGCGAATGAACGGTTTCTTAGCAATGGCGGATTTGGTTTTTCACTGTGAGAAACACAGTAAAATGAGGTAGCCGGTTATTTAAGTCTTATCATCCACGCGATGAGTGACATATGGATCCCACTATCACCAACATGTGGTTCAGATTACTTGATGTGACGCTGCTGCAGTTACTTTCCCCCGATTTACGAGGCGTCCATTTTTAATTACTATGTCTAGATACAATGTATTGGCGGGTATCTTTTTTAACTTCTTTGCTACGCTTCGTAGTTTTTTATTGTCTGCCGTCATTAGTCTAGCATCTGCAGTCCTTCACTGCACATACTAGACTGGGGGGACATGATGACGTATAGTCTATGTTTGGGTCATGAGCCCGACCAAAGCCCAATACTAATAAGCCCAGCACGAACTGGGCTACGCCGATAAGTGTTTGGGCCCACGAAGGCCCAAGCCCAATGTTAATTACGGAACACGATATCGGATATCTCCTAATTATGGAGATAATCATTCCCCAACTGACTTAGGCGGGATACGCCGAAGGTTGAGGAACACGGAACCAACAAGGATTCCGTGTGTATATAAAGGGAATCACATCCCTCATTAAAGGTACGATTTACAAACCCTAACTCTCCTTTAACCCTAAACCGATTACTTACTCTCACGCCGGAGGATAATCATGGGAGACAATCCCACGATAAGCCTAACGGTGTTTTCTGTCTCTTAGTGCGCATGTCTCAAGCAACAATCATCAATTGGTACGAGAGCTGGAGCCCAAACAAGGAACGTCCATCTTTTGTATCAACATTTAGTACATAGAATTTTACACACCTCCTTTTTCACCCATAAATTTTGAACCAACAAATTGCAAGAAACTAAATAACCCATTTCCAAATCCTGGCCATTTGTGTTGCTCAGAAAAAAGAGTTCACGTTTAGACCTGAATCCACGACGTTTTAGTCGGTTGTCGAACAAAGCAACAAAAGCATAAACCAACTTGAAATCCCCCCTACTTGTTGCACAAGTGCACAACCACGCTATCTGAATCTTTACCATGTTTGTTGACGTTGATCTTCAACCAGTTTGGCATAGGCCTGTTTTTGTGCATACTGCCTTTGGCATTCCTCAAATACGGAGTGACTCGTTATCCATTTCCATGAACATTTTTTTATGTTACTTGTAAGTCCAAGCACTGCTGGTTCCAGTGAGCCTGGATGTTCATTTCTAGTGCTTCAAACACGATTGGTAATATCTGATGACGTATAGTCTATGTTCGGGTCATGAGCCCGACCAAAGCCCAATACTAATAAGCCCAGCACGAACTGGCCTACGCCGATAAGTGTTTGGGCCCAAGAAGGCCCAAGCCCAATGTTAATTACGGAACACGATATCGGATATCTCCAAATTATGAAGATAATCATTCCCCAACCGACTTAGGCGGGATACGCCGAAGGTTGAGGAACACGGAACCAACAAGGATTCCGTGTGTATATAAAGGGAATCACATCCCTCGTTAAAGATACGATTTACAAACCCTAACTCTCCTTTAACCCTAAATCGATTACTTACTCTCACGCCGGAGGATAATCGTGGGAGACAATCCCACGATAAGCCTAACGGTGTTTTCTGTCTCTTAGTGCGCAGGTCTCAAGTAACAATCATCAATTGGTACGAGAGCCGGAGCCCAAACAAGGAACGTCCATCTTTTGTATCAACAAGTGGCGCCATCCGTGGGACCATTCACTAAGAACTAAGAACTAGGATGACGAAACATGGAAATCAGCGATCGCAAACAGACCTTACGGGAAAGAAGCCGCATGCCGGTTCAGCTTCCAAGCAAACTTCTGGGACAACCAGTGTTGCTAAAAACCAGGGATCAGGCCAAGATTTGGTCTTCCCTCTGGTGGAACCACGCCCGGGGACAACCCAGGCCATGGTAACCACCGCTAGCGCAGGAGATCCACTGCGCACTCCTTTTGCCACTCCATTCCAAATGGTGGTGGAAACAAATTTCTCAAAAGCACCTGATGCGCCTGATAAAAATAAGGGTATAGTGGTGGAAACTGATACTCCTACTCTAGAAGGGGTTGTGTCAGAACTAGCACCAGATAAGTTCGTATCACAAAACTACGAAACCTTGGCTGCTCTTATGGAAAAGGAAGCAAAGAAGAGGTCAGGTCGGAGTCTGCATGCCCGACTCCATTTCGGCCCTGAGTTTGAAACATCCCCATAGCGCCGCCAGAAGGAGAAGCGCGGGAGGGATAGCCGCTGGCCCCCAGTGTTTAACAGAATTGGGAGGAGAATTGAGGATGATGAGACATCCAACTCACAGCATCTGGAAGGAAGTGAGGAGGATGAACAGCGTACCGGTGTCCATGCCAGACTTGGTAGCCGAAGAATTCAGGACAGACTTGGGCGACGATACTCCCCAAGTGATAGCCTTTCAAGTCCAGATTCTGAGGACAGTCGGCGCAAGCGCCGAAGAAAGAAAAATTCATCTTCTGATAATTCCTCGGACAACGAGGATAGCGATACAGGACATTGGAAGTCCAGAAATAGATATAATGACCAAGAGGAGGAAGATATATCTCTCCCGTGGCGTCGTCAAAAGGTGGATGCGTTCACTCGACGCATCAGTGATTTCTCAGAGAACAAAAGGAGGCGCATGCCTGCCAACGTGAAAACCTATGACGGAACAGGTGATCCGGATGATCACCTAAAAATTTTTGAATCAGCCGCTACAATTGAAAACTGGCCACAGCCTGTATGGTGCCACATGTTCAACTCCACGCTAGTAGGAAGTGTGCGGAACTGGTTCAACAAGCTTCCACGCAGAAGCATCAATGGTTTTGAAGAATTGAGAAAGGCGTTCCGCCTAAACTTTACTCAACGGAAAAAATGTGCAAAAACCCCCATTGAACTCGCCAGGGTCAAACAACGCTAAGGGGAATCCACAAGCGCTTTTATGGAGCGCTTCAAAGATGAATGCATGCAAGTTAAAGCATGTCCCGAGGTGCTCAAAATCTCAGGGTTCATGAATGGGATCAGCAACCCAGAACTTATCAAAAGGTTGAACGACAAGATTCCCCAATCCTTTGATGAGGTCATGAAACGCACACGGTCTTTCGTCCAAGGAGAGGCTGCTGCGGCGGATAGCAAGAAAAGCTACTCGAACTACCGGTCACAGGAACAACCTGGGAGACAATCCACTGACCGGAGTAGTAACCGTAACAGGAATTATCGCAACCAGGGGAGTGGGCGCGACAATGACAAGTATATCCCACTAACAAAGACTCCAAAGGAGATACTTGCAACAGAAGGAGCAAACTTCCCAAGACCTCCACCAATGCGCACCCCGGAGGATCGGCGCGTAGGAGGTGGGTACTGCGACTATCACGGACAGAAGGGCCACACTACTAATGAATGTGTCCAGCTACGCAAACTCATCGACAAACTAGTCAAGGAAGGTCGACTAGACCATTTAGTCAAGAACATCAAAGAAGGGAAAGATAGACAAAAGACTGGGAATAAGAAGGAGGGGCCCAAGGATAAGGTTGATACTATTTACATGATACAATCATGGCAAAGAGTAACTAGGCAGAAGGTCAGCCAGAAGTTTTCCCATGGAAGTGCAATCACTTTCCCTACATTAACTACGAACGACGCAGTGGTAGAGCCGCTCATCATCGAAATTAATGCGGGGGGTCACGACATCCACCGCATGTATGTTGATGGTGGAGCATCTGCAGACATAATGTACGAACACTGCTTCAAACAACTGCGCCCGGAGATACGCAGTCAGTTGATCCCAGTCACGACAGCGCTGACTGGCTTCACAGGAGAAAAGATATGGCCTATGGGGCAATTACGACTACTGGTTAGGGTAGGTAATAACGACCACTCCACAACAGCATGGCTGGATTTTATGGTAATCAAATCCCCTTCGCCATACAATGGCATTATCGGAAGACCGGGGATATCAGCCATACGCGCAGTCCCGTCTACAGCACACGGGATGCTCAAATTTCCAGTGAAAGGAGGTGTCGTTACCCTCTACAATGTTGCCGTACCACCTCAAGAATGTAACGCGGTCACATGCGAAACGGCACCCATTACAGCACAGTGCGCAACCAAAACTCCAAATCTAAAGGTAGCAATCCATCCCGATTACCCCGAACAGGAAATATCGATAGGAGGATCATTGTCGGACAACGGCAAAGCAGCGGTGTGCGCACTCTTGCAAAAGAACCTGGACATCTTTGCATGGGAGCCAAAACACATGACTGGGGTACCGCGTTCAATCACAGAACATAAGCTGAGAATCCAACAAGGATACTCACCAATACGCCAGAAGAAGCGCGGTCAGGCTCCGGAGCACGCGCAAGCAATCCTGGCAGAGGTACACAAGTTGGTAGAGGCAGGAATTATGCGGGAAGTCTACTACCATGACTGGCTTTCTAACTCAGTTATGGTAAAGAAGAGTGATGGTAGCTGGCGAATGTGCGTGGACTTCACTGATCTTAACAAAGCATGTCCACAAGACTGCTACCCCCTACCAGAGATAGACTGGAAGGTGGAATCTTTGTGTGGATATCCACTAAAGTGCTTCATCGATGCATACAAAGGATACCATCAAATCCAGATGGCTAAGGAGGACGAGGAAAAAACGGCCTTTCACACAAGCCAAGGCGTCTACTGCTACACAAAAATGCCCTTTGGCTTGAAGAATGCAGGCGCTACCTATCAGCGGTTGGTCGATAATGCATTCGAAAAACAGGTGGGACGCAACCTAGAGGTTTATGTCGATGACCTGGTCATAAAAAGCCATACGGAGGAGGAGTTGGTGCGCGATATTTAGGAAACATTTAAGACACTCAAGGAGATCAACATGAAGCTCAATCCTAAAAAATGCACCTTCGGCGCTACGGAAGGCATGTTCCTTGGATACCTGATGGTATAAAACAGTGTCCAGAAAAGACTAAGGCTGTCATTGACCTTCCTTCACCGCGCACGTTGAAGGAAGTCCAATCTCTCAATGGAAAGCTGGCCGGTCTAAATAGATTCCTATCCAAGTCAGCAGACAAATCGCTACCTCTTTTCAAAACACTCTAGAAGTGTATAAAAAAGGGAGATTTTCATTGGACTACGGAGGCAGAAGAAGCCTTCGCACAGCTCAAACAACACCTGGCAACACTCCCTACACTTGTAGCACCCCGACCAGGGGAAGAGTTGATCATGTACTTATCTGCAGTCAGCGCAGTGTTACTAACGGATAGGGACTCAGTACAAACTCCAGTTATTTTGTAAGCAAAGCGCTCAAGAAAACAGAGATGAACTATAGCGCAATGGAAAAGTTGGTCCTAGCATTAGTCTTCGCCGCCAAACGGCTGGGCAGGTACTTCCAAGCGCACCCGATAGCAGTGATTACAGACCAACCGATCAAGCAAATCATCTCCAAGCCTGACGCATCAGGACGACTGCCAAAATGGAGCGTTTTGCTAGGTGAGTACAACATCTCCTACAGACCACGTACTGCGGTAAAAGGACAGGTACTAGCAGATTTCATCATCGAAAAACCAGACACTGATGATGCACCCGCACCAAGCAAGAAGGAACTGCCAGATCCATGGATCTTGTTCACAGATGGATCTTCATGCGTAGACGGGTCAGGAGCAGGCCTCATTCTCACAAACCCAGAAGGAATGGAATTCACTTACGCACTGCGTTTCGAATTCACAGCAACAAATAATGAGGCAGAGTATGAAGCCCTAATAGCAGGACTACGCATTGCAGCTCGAATGGGTGTACGTAACCTGGAAGCAAATGTAGATTCCAGACTAGTAGCCAACCACGTGTTGGGCGAATACGTGGCCAAGGAGGACAACATGATTCAGTACCTCGACAAAACCAAGGCGCTAATCCAAGGCTTTGACAGGTTTACCATCAAACAGGTTCCTAGAGGGGAAAACCGTAAGGCGGATGCACTAAGCAAAATTGCATCCACAAGCTTTGCACACCTATCCAAACAGGTGTTGGTGGAAACGCTGAAAAGCAAATCCATCTCAGAGATGGAAGTATCCACGGTAATAGAGGAAGACGGCCCTACGTGGATGACACCGATAACGGAATTCCTAAACAAAGGAACGTTACCCCAAGAGCAGAAGGAAGCTCGCAGGATACGGCGCACAGCACAGAGGTTCGAAATTCGAGACAACATACTGTACCGACGCTCCTTCCTGCAACCATGGCTACGCTGCGTTGGCCCCCTACAAGCAAATTACGTACTACGAGAAATCCACGAAGGTTCATGCAGCATGCACTCAGGACCACGGTCTGTGGTGGCACGCGCCTTGAGGTCAGGATACTACTGGCCAACCATGCACCGCGATGCGCGGGACTTAATAAGGAAGTGTAACGATTGCCAAGTTCATAGACCCGTTCCGCGCCAACCACAGCACGAGCTAACACCAATTACGGCACCATAGCCATTCTACAAGTGGGGTATCGACATTGCAGGCCCTTTCCCTGTTGCAGCGGGAGGGTTAAAGTTCCTCATAGTCGCTATAGACTACTTCACCAAGTGGATCGAAGCAAAGGCAGTAGTGACCATCACTGGCAACCAGGTAAAACGCTTTGTCTGGGAAAATATTGTATGCCGCTTCGGGCTGCCTGGGGAAATCATTTCGGACAACGGGAAACAATTCTGCGACAACCCTTTCAAGGATTGGTGCGAGAAGCTGAAAATCACACAGCACTTCGCGTCAGTTAAACACCCACAAACCAACGGCTTAGTAGAACGTGCAAATCGAAGCCTGGGTGAAGGAATTAAGGCACGCCTGGACAAGCACAAAGGAAGGTGGGTGGAAGAACTATCGCATGTTCTGTGAGCGCACCGCACTTCAATCAAAACCAGCACAGGGGACACCCCCTTCTCTCTAGTCTATGGGACAGAAGCGGTCATACCAGCCGAAATCGGAATGCCAAATATCCGCACTGCTGAAATCAATGTGGCAACCAATGACGACGAGCGACGTATCGACTTAGACCTGCTAGAAGAAAGGCGCGAACGCGCAGCTATACGTGAAGCAAAATCAAAGTCAAGGATGAAAGGATACTATGACGCTAAAGTGCGAAGTGTTTCATTCAGACCAGGTGACTTCGTTTACCGTGCCAACGATGCGAGCCACGCAGAAGACACAGGCAAGCTTGGACCAAAGTGGGAAGGACCCTACGAGGTTACTGAGGCATTAGGAACAGGCGCGTATAAGCTACGAGGCTTGGATGGTCGTGAACTGCCGCGCACATGGAACATATGCAACCTTAAGAGGTGCTACCTATAGGAATGGCTACAGCCCAGCGCACAGACGCTCCTGCACTTTATTGAAGTGCCCAATAAACATCTATGTATTTACTTTTTTGTTTTACTTAGTATAATGTCTTATTTATTTCTCATAAAAACTTGCAAGTATCAATAAAACGTCGTGGTTTCTAGCTAACTCCGCGACACATTTTAATTTGTTATTTCCATATACTGTATGTCTTAACAAGTTTTTATTTCTTGCCTACATGGCGTGCATGCACTAAATAAACCCACGATGTTAAAAGGATGAGTTCACCTACCAAACAACTCGTTGAGTAAGAGGGTTGCAAACCCATCAACATTGGATCACGTATCCTTGTTAAACACCTTGTTCTCAAGACGTTGGAATAAGTTTGTGCGCATCTCACGACAGGTGCGCAACAATGCATATGGTGCAAGTTTAACAATTTAGGAACCAAAGACATTTGATTCCTTGATATGATATTTACAGTACGCTGCATATCACAACATACACCATTATGCTAGAAATTATCTCTTAAGTATACTATGATCTTCATACATGACTATGGATTTCTTATTCTATTCGCGCTTGTGTACAACTTTGACCCTTAGAACATGTCTTATACGCAAAGATAAACAGATAAGTACACACATAACAAGTTGCATTAATATCAACACGCACTACGCAAAAGGAGATTTTCATTAATAACTACAAGTTATTACAAAAGGATGTTCACTTTACGAAGTACAACCTACCAACTATTACAACGCTCAGGAGATGAGCTACTTACGCGGTTTGCTGCATCTTTAACCTCGCTTAAACTCTTCAACAAATCAGCATCTTTACGAGCTACGGTAGCAACACTAACAGGCACCCCGTCAGAATGGGGGAGGTGAGCTGCGCCAACGCCACACAAAACGGCCTTACCCTTAATGCCTTCCTTCTTGGCGAGCGTGGTAGCATGAGCTTCCAAGACCTGTTTCAATGGAACTTCCTTCTCCAAAGCGAAGGGGTTCAGGATATCTTTGGGACGAGCAAAAACAGGCACTTGAAGCTGCGAGACATCGGGCTTCAAAAAATAGTCTGGATGCGCTTCTGCATTGTCAATGCGGTGGCGCGCTAATGTCAACCCTTCCATAATAACAGTTATGGGATAATCTTGGTCGCGTTCCATTTCAGCAATCATTGGAAGCTCCAAAGACTTCATCTTCTCCATGGCAGACACTAGCTCATCATAAGCCTGCGCATTATAGCCAGGTACCTTTTCAGCAGATACCTTCAACAGACCTGCCTCATGAAGCTTCTCCACAGCTTCTACTTTACCGCGCTCTAAGGCGCACTGTACTACCCCACCAAAAGCATTCACCACTTCTGGTGACTCCAAGGTACTAAGTGCAGCCAGACGAAGACCATGACTTATGAGCCATCTGCGCTCAGCAATGGTGGATAAAAGTTGGGGATATAACTCCTCGTCGTACTCCAAGCTGAGCTTGCGCATTTTCATCTCTTGCCCTTCTAGGGCACTTTTCACAGTTGCACCGAAGTTTTCAAGCTGCGAAGTCAAATCCTCTTTGCCCTTCTCCAAATAATTCAGTGCCCAGCGCTGCGCAGACTTGTATCCTGAGACCTCTGCACGCTCTTGGCTTATTTGGCCCATCAGCGCCATCTTTTCCCCAGCTAGCTTCTAGGCATACACACTCAGACTCTCTGCCTCAGCCTTGGTACTAGCCAACTGCGCCTCCAGCGACGCAATTTTCTGATCCTTTTGCGCGCCTTGGCTGCTTTCACCAGAAACCTTTGCCTTTAATTTTTCTACTAGGGAAGCTTGATGTGCAGCCGCTTGCGCCAACTCTTCGACAAGCTGCTCTATGGGCGCATCTCCAGCCACCAATGGCTCAGATCTTTGGCTATGCGGCTCAGAAAAAGCAGAAAGTACAGGACTCTCTTTGGGTGGCGACTCAGCAGCCTGTTCAAACCTGCATACACAGACAGAGAATTATCAGTTTCCCATATAAACAGTTGGCGCGCAAAAAACAGTGACGACATTACTTACTGTGAGCCAGAGGCATTCGCAGAGGGGTGAGATGACGCAACATCACTGGCGGATGATTCCACAGTAAGGATCACAGGGCGTTTTTTCCTCAAGGAGCTTGCGCCATCCTCTCCGAGTAATCTTTTGCGCTTTAGCCCGGATTCCTGCTCCTCCTCCTCCTCTTCTTCTTCCATAGGCTGCGCCACTGCTACGGGTGGTGGCTGCGCTAATGGGGATGGCACTCTGGGGTTTGGCACGCTTTGCAGCGGCGTCGCTTCCACTGCAACCGAGGAGCTGGTCCCTGTTTCCCCTACATTCATCTCCAGGGTACGCCCGACAGTAGCCTCCAGTATGGGCTCTTCTCCCTCCATCAGTGGCCGCGTCACTATACAGTCCGGTTCTGAGCAATCAAGGTCACGAGGTGCTCGTTGTTCCACATGAAAGAGTTCGCTCAGCCACCTTAAGTTCACCCCGAAGACATAGTCTAACAAATTCCGAACAGTACAATGGAGAAAGACACCACGTAGAAATACCTAAAATATCTACAAACAAAACAATACTTAGATTTTGTTAAAGCAACCCACAAAATGGATGTTAAATGTTTATAATCAATACCATTCACCGTTAATCAAAGTTGGCAAAACAGGCCGATCATGTGGGTTGGATTATTACTGGAGGTAGAAACAAGTTGGAACGGGTTGGCTACTTGGCTGGAGCTGCAAACAAAACTTTAATACTCTAACCCGTGAACCATTAGGTTTGATAACGACTAGTTTTGCAAGAATCGTCGTCTAGTCTCGTTAACTAAAACAAGGTCACTGGAAAAAAGGATACACCATAGACCTTCACCTACTATGTGAGCAAGCTTATTTAGAGGCAAAAAGATTGGAAAACCTGAAGCCCCTCTAACTTAACACCAGTAGGCAATAGATGTTATATAGTGCAAGTGAACAACATTCGTTCACAAACCCATTAATGCTTTACATAATGAATCTTTTGGCTTACATGTCAACAAATATGCGTAACCAGTCTGCTACCGATTAGTTTGTCAAGAAGACCGATGATTGCAAAAACGAGTTATATACATCGAAAAAAGATTCAGCATGTAAAGGAAGCTGTGGATATATGATAAGTCAAGACAATGGCAGGGTATTTATGACTTCCAAGTTCCAAGTCAAATCACTAAATCAGTCAGTTCAGAGCTAGACATTCTAATTCTGAAGGGGTGTTCGGAGGTTCCTAGAAACTGATCACCTTGCCACTCACATGGACAATTATAATTGAACAACTAAACTTAAAAAGGAAGTTGTATTTGAATAAAATAATTAAACTCTAACAAACATGAAGTAATAACAAAGTTTTATATTTAATTGAATAATGTAACACTAAACAAAATAAATTAAAGTGGCTTTTGCATATATATCCTCTCGAAAATGCAAAATTGCATATATATCTAAAGCATGTATAAAAACCATTGTAAAATGTGCATAAAAAACTTGTACAAAGGATATACATGCAATTATTCACTTTGGTAGAGATATATATGCATTTTTGCCTAGATTATATTAAAAAAACAAACAAAGATCAACACCACAAACAAGTTTTTATGATAATGATACTTTACTGTTTAACATAAGCTTCATACTTGTAATTATAAAGATCTTGTTGTTCTTACTTTCTATCCATGTGGGATTGCTTATTGATACTATTATAAAATCAGGCAACAATTATCAAATCCTATGGGAAACAACAGATAAATAACTTGTTTAAAACAACTAATGAATAATAACAACACCACACAGCTCTTCGTATTACGAATATTACGCAAATTCAATTCTATTAAGTACCCCAACGTCTTAATTTTTACACATTGTTACTCCTGTACTGTAAATTTGGTATTTGCTTTAAGGGTGAGCAATCCCGACAGAATCCCGACAACCGACCAAAACCGACCGACTCCCGACAGTCCCGAAACTGAACCGACACCCTTCGGGTCGGTTGTCGGTTCTGGGTTTTAGTGATTGTCATTATCGGGTCGGGGCGGTTCGGGCCAAAAACCGAGAAAAGAGACCAAAACCCACCGATCCGACTAAAACCGAATAATTTTGGTTCGGTATTCGGTTTGCGATTTCCCCTACTGTCGGGATCCAGCTGGGTCGGAACGGGTCGGGTCAGGATCGGCCCGATGCTCAGCCCTAATTTGCTTTAGTGGCTTCTATACATAATCTACGAGAATTGGGTTCATAAGATTCATGTAATTATTCAATAAATGTTTTAGACAACGACCACATTCGCTTGGTGTATTTATGTGGAATTTGAAACTTTCTAATACATACATTTACAAGCCACTTTAACCAGATTTCGAATCGACAAAACCAATAAAACCAATTGCAATTGGTGCATGAACCTTACTGTTACTGGGTCGAAACAAAACCATACCAAATCTTCTAAATACCCGTAGATCATAACCAAAGTATGTACAATGATCAAAATGTAAACTTAAGAATTATAGTACACAGAATTTTACACACCTCTTTTTCACCCATAAAATTTTGAACCAACAAATTACAATAAACTATCTAACCCATTTCTAAATACCGGCCATCATCTTTACCCAGAAAAAAGAATCATATCTATACCTGAATGTAAGATGTTATAGCCGGTTGTCAGGGCAAAAAAACAAAACAAAAACTGCAAGCCCGATAGAGTCAAGTGAATTATCACCCTACTTGTTGCACAGCGACACTTTCTGCTAATCTTTGCCATGTTTGTTGACGTTGATCTTCGGCCAGTTTGGCAAGGGCCTGTTTTTGTGTATACTGCCTTTGGCATTCCTCAAATAACTCGGAATCCATTTCCATGAACATTTTTTTGATGTTACTTGTGAGCCCATGCACCGCTGGGTTCCAGTGAGCCTGAACGTTCATTTCCAGTGCATCAAAGATGATTGGTAGAATCACAGTCCGGTTCTGAGCAATCAAGCTAACTAGGTGTTCATTGTTCCACATGAAAAGAGCCCGCTCAGCTACCTGTATAAAGACCAAATAAATACTTTAACAACTGCTGAATAGAACAATGGACTAAGATACACATAGCAAAGTTAAATATCTCACAAAAGAAAAAACTATGATTTTGTTATTAGTGAAATCTTCAACGTATATGTTTAAACATGAAACTTGAAAGACTGTGAGACCCAAAGTGTTCAATTCTTTCATACCATACAAAATGGACATGTTAAATGGCAAAATATTCAAATGAGATGGCTTAAAGATAAAAACAAGTTGGACAGGTTGGTCCGAGAAGCAAACACAATTTTATCCATTTATTTGAATTTTATAAGTAAATGCTGAGCTAAATATGGTTGCCAAAACTATATTAATACAAGAACGCTCTAGCCTTTGTAAATAGAATAACTTATAAGGTAATTATGCAAGCACCACCAAATGGCCTAATGGTAAGGCACCTCATGTCCTCACAAGAGGTCTAGGGTTCAAACCTCACTAGGGACACAATACGGTGTCCAGGGAAAGGGTCCGAAACGGTCACGGGGGTACCCCGATTAGGCCGCGTAGATTTGAGTCAAAGACTCGCCCTCCCTGGGTGATCTTAAGAGGGAAAACCTCATCCGTTTTACCATTTATTATGCATTTGAATACACTTCGAACGATTTTCAACCAGTTTGACCCATCTAACTGGGTTCCTTTTAGTTAAATCCTTCTGTTTGACCCATTAATCGAATTACAGATGAAACATGGCCCAACCGCCCAAATCATCATAAGTAACTGGATAGAATTGCCAATTCTATCGCTTATCCAATCCAGGCTAAGTATTACCACCTATTAACTCATCAAATATGAAATAAACTTGTTTTTAGTTCTTTAGCTTTACAACGTTTATTTAAATCCCCACTAGACTTGGTCTCTTTTTGAACAAGATATTTTCCACAAATTGGTCAAGTAATTAATCTGATCCTACTGGCATTCTAATTTGAGCTGACTTTGTTAAGCCTATGTCGACATCTCCTTCACTCCTTGTCTTATCATCAATTGGTTTCACATAACCACCTCAAGCCTATTCTCAATTTCTAACAGGGTTAAATGCAAAAAACTGCAACCTGCTTTTACTTCATTACTATCTGGTTTTTCGCTAATCTTAAACAATTCCATGTCATGACCAACTCCACATCAGCAACTTCAAATTATCAGCTAACTATTTCTATTATGGGTATAAGAAATGGAAATGGAAGATCAAGAAAAGAAATGGAAGTCCATTGTTGTTTAAGTAGAAAACACTGTGTTGCTCTAATTAGGAATGAAATGATAGTATGTTGATATGTCTGCGTTTGATCATTTCCCAATAATTCTTATATTCATTCTCAATGTTTCACAAATACTTTGTCATGCTCCAGTTGTACGATCTTCGTCAACGATCAGCTGATAACACTAAATGCTCAACCACGCAATCGGAAACTAGAGTCAAACAATCCTAAGTCCTAATGATGATACCACTTCATCTCCCTTCCTTTAAATCTTTCACTATAAACCTAACAATTGTTCATTCTTTTAGATATTCAATTAATTACCTAACTAGCAAGAATCACTTTCAATTAAATTAACCCGAGTAACACATACATATATGAAGCAAGCAATCATTCAAAAAACTGAAAAACACATTAACAAAATAACGAAACAATGCACGTTATAAATAAACGAGTTAATCTCATACCTGAAAATGAGGGCTATTGAGACACCGAGCGAGTTGTCTAAAAAGAGGAACCATACACATTTGAAACTCTGTCGCCTGTGTAGCCTCCAACACTTCTTCAAGCTCGCCAAGAAAAAGAACCTCCTTTGGACAATTAGTAACCGGCCAATATTTCAACAAACCCCTTATAACCGTATCCGCCAACTTGTTATCTTTCTCAACAAACTGAATAATACAGTACGCCAGCTGCTGATGATACATAGCAATCGGCTTCGGTTTATGAAGAGGTATAAGCGCCCGCATAAGAAACAGCTTATGCTCCTCCTTCATCGGCAACGCAAATCCATTAATTATACTCCCGAGAATCTCCAACAACTCAGCAATACCACTATTCCTCTCCGTCTCATATATAAACTGATAAAATATATTATTAATCGCATTTCTAATAAACGGCCGATGCACCATAAACTTCCCGTAAATCCTATGCAATATAGTTTTCAAATACTCCCGTTCACGCGGGTCCTCAGTATCAAACATGTCCAACAACTTCAACACAAACGAATGATCAATATACTTTTTAGCAATCTTAGTATCCGTCTCCGTCGACACAACATATCT
This sequence comes from Chrysanthemum seticuspe, assembly GCA_019973895.1. Taxonomy (NCBI): domain Eukaryota; kingdom Viridiplantae; phylum Streptophyta; class Magnoliopsida; order Asterales; family Asteraceae; genus Chrysanthemum; species Chrysanthemum seticuspe. The sequence continues at coordinate 132,611,066 of BPTQ01000006.1, read as the reverse complement.
CAACAAAAGATCGTAAACAAGCTGCAAATGCGGCCACGAAGGTTCCAAAAACGGCTCATCCTCATCTCCCTCCATACTAACCGACCCCGTATTCTCGTGCGCCCCAGGCGGCAAACACCTAAAAATATTAACCGAAATCATCTTAACCATCTCCTCTTGATTCGCTTCACTAATTTTCCCGGAACCCGATTGCACATAATCCACAAGCTCAACTAAACTCATCCGCTTAACCTCCTTCTCCTTAACCTTATCCAACGTATCCGTAAAATCATACTTAACACAACAAACACGACATTTCTTAAAAAACAACACTTGCCGCTCCGGTATCGGAACATCTCTAAACATAGGAATCACTTCAATATTCCCCGCCCCGGCCCCACCCTCCCCTACAGCAACACTAGAAGCCGAAACAGAGGCGTAAACTTCGGTATCGGTTTTCGACTGTTTTCGCGCCCCTCGCTTCATTAACTTATTCAACATTTCTAATATCTAATAAATACTCTAAACCCTAACCCTAACAGTAACAGTAACTAATTAACTAATGTAAACAGTAATTAGCTAAGCTAGTTAGTTAGTTATATAACAGATTAAGAGGTACTATTAATTAAAAATAAATAAGATGGGGAAAGATAGAGTTACGGTGACGGTGGAGGTGGTGATGACGTGGACGGTGAAGATGTGGTGGTGGTGATTTTTAAATAGTGGAGTGGATTTGTGAAAGACAAGAGTTTGGATAAATGGGGCAATGAGGAGGAGATTGGGGATTATAATTTGAATGAAAGTGAGTGATGTTAGAAAATGGGATACTTTTCAAAGGAAGATACTTTTTCAAACTAAGTTGAGTGTTTTATGAACTTTACATAAATAGTCCATTATTCAAGAACAACTAGGGCTGAGGAAAATCGATCGAAAACAGAACCGAATCGATCTTATTCGGTTTGGTTTTTGGTTTTATATAATGATGGTTTTTGGTTTCGATTTTACTTGGTTTGGTTCAGGTCAAAACTAAGAAAATCACACCTAAACTGTTTAAACCGGTTTCGCTAGGTTAACTTCGATTTGGTTCTCGGTTCACGTTTTCCTCAAAATAGGTTTTCGAGAGAGATAAGATGTACACAGTCTATAACGCCCTCTAAAGCCCAAAACAATGGACTACTTAAGGTATCCTTCCGGGTTTCAACTAAAAACCATGGTGAAAGGCACTGGCGGAGCTTGGATAAATTTTTTAGAAAGACTCGGGGGTAATTTCATGAAATTTAAGAGGGCAAATAGGCAAATCTTAAAGGGCCACGACCCTTCCTAGTCTCCACATGGCTCTTATGTTGAAAGGATACAGTAGTTCACTACTTCAAGTTTATAAAAGGCTCACATAATAAATGTAGACATGTGAGACAGTTTGTTACTATTGCATATGAAGTAATCTAGTCGAGTTGACATTAAGTTCGATCTTGATATAAAAGATCGAGCTCGAGCTAGAGTGCTTCACTAGCTGATATGTCCAAACTCAATCCGGGTCACAAGATTAGTCAACACATATGTTACCTGGGCATCTGATGTGTGGAAAGTGTTAAAAAATATGTTATCTAATGCTTAATGCTTTTAAAGAAAATAGATTTTGTATTTTAAAGAAGTTTGGTTCATTTGTTCTTGCTATATAATATCTTTTGTCATTTTGAGCATCAACTTATTATGATTCTTAAATCAGTGAAATCGCCATGTTTGGTTCTTTAGAATAGCCGTTTTACATGAAAACACGAAAATGTCTTTATGTTCTAAGTGATTAATAAGAGTTATGTAAAATACTAAACTGGTATGATGTGTGCTTTGTTCTCATCATTGTTGAGACTTGAAAATCTTTGGGATCTCAGATTAAAACTATAGTCAAAGTCAAAGATGCCATTAGCAGTAATTTGTACTCATTATGTGAAGTTAATCTTGTTTCTTTGTGGATGGAAAGGGAATTTAGTGACCCTTATTACAACTAGGCATTATAAAGTTATAAACTTTTTAGGTATTGGTCAATAAAGATATAAAATATCATAAATTTATATCAATGGTGTTTGCAGAAGGGAGAAAAAATTATGATTAATTTTTAGTATATCAAGAAAAGTTACTATTATTTTACACAAGATGGGATTATTCAAATAAAATGGCCTGTGAGAAGTTGCAGAAGTAAGGTGGAGATGACTGTAGATGTCGAGAATCTGCAAGACTAATAAAATAGCTAGATTACAAGAAGTGAGACATATGTCATATGTGAACAAGAAATAAGTAAGAAACTAAGAACCATATGGCCAATATAATATATACAGTTTCATATGCACACAAATATACATACGTCAAGTATAAAAGCACCTAATCACTTAACATGGCTTTCAAAATATAAATATTATACATTTCAGAAAATCCCCTTTCTGCATTATCATGTGCATATCCAACCGCGAGTGTATGGTCCAAAAAGAGGCTTGTCTTTAGTCACGTTGCATATTGCGTGAGTATCAAACATCAACATATGATGTGCACATTATCATGTTGTAGCTCATCCACGAGCAGCAGTACCATATGAATTACTTCAAGAGTTCCCATTTCGTTCTCTTTTGTGACTTGATATTTGTTATATATACAGAATCTATTATATGTAAAGCATTGCAGGACCCCTGGTGGCATGTCTCCTCTGAGGCTGCACCTTAAACTATCAGTTATACCATATCGATAAAATGTCACTTTTACTCTCCTACTTTTGTTTGCTATCTGCCTTTCGTCAACTTTGGGAAAATTCCTGAGCAAAAGACACCCGCGCTCTGTATCATTATCATTCCCAACCCATTAACAATCTCCAAACCGCTTCCTCAATCTTGCTCCTTGGCACAGGAGGTCCGTCCCCTTCATCAAGCAAAACTCGGTAAACTTCCCATTCCCTACCTCCAATCATGTGTCTACTGATTTCCGCCTGCAATAACATAGTAAAATATTCAGACAACTAATTAAGAAAATAACAGATGTGGGCTTAAATGGAGGGGAAAAGAGGAGATACCGAGAAGATATCAATATTCAACATCTTGAGAGCAAGAGTAATATCGTAAAACACAAGGGGTCGACCCTTTCCACATAATTCAACAGGGTTTGCAACAAGAAGCTCGGTATCAGGACCACGGTTCACCAAAGCTACTCTAAGAGGACGAGATAACTCCATACGAAGTCTAGAAGCTAATCCATTTTGTTTACTAGGGTCAACTACCTTCTTGCCATCGGCTTGTACTATAAATAAGTCAATCTCGCAAACTTGTGTCCCTTTTTTCGTAAAACGGCCATATGAAATCTACAAAAGTTAAGATATAATTTCTTCAGAACCAGAAGTAAAATATTCAGATATAGATTAACTTTCCCATTAAAGCTTCAAACTGTTGTCAAATTTATATAACACTATCTAACCATTTGATACAACTTTAAGAATATAGCTCGAAAAAATGTACATTTAAGCTATAGCAGATCTTCAAGCTAGTTTCACTTATCATCGTATTGCAGGTTTTCTGGTTAAAATTGCCCAAAATGATTAATCTAGAAAAATACAGTGGTCATAGTAACAGTTTTGAGCCTGATGACCTAATTAGAGTTAAAATGAAAATATGCATAATCAAACTAAAATTTTTCATCAGATAAATGGCATGATATAAAATCAAATGACAATATTGACCACAATGAGTACCTGGATGTTGTAATCCTTCAAAGTTCTCATTATATCATATAGTAGACCTTTGTGATCACGACAAACAATTTGAACCAGCGTATGAACAGGACTTAGAGAGTTGTCAATCATAACCGAAACACTGTTGGAATGGGCGGACCCATTTTTACAATCATCGAGCATCTCTAAGCTGAAAGTATCTTCTGTGATTGCAGGAGGAATAAGAAATGGTGGGCCCTGAGAGCATGCGGTAATTTCAGGACCCACCATTTCTATATCACAGCTCACCATTGCGTCCCCGACAATGGCTTTTAAATGATGATACGTATCATCCTTCCTTGTCTGTGTATGTAGAAGTCCCCTGATAACACAGTTTGTATCAGTAAGGGCATTTTAGTAATTATAAAATTATGTAATGTTTTCAAATATGTCCCTTAAAATTTTAATTTTTATACATAATGACACATAAATATTATTGAAATGGGTCGAAAGATCCATTCATCCACTGACCACTTACTTAGCCTTTACAATAGGGCATTTTACAATTTACATGCTTGACAACTAATCAAATAATTTTCTTAAGTTACACACCAAGTCAAAGAAATCATACTAACATTCATCTGAAAAAGAAAAATTATAACAAAAAAGAATTGTTTAGTCCAAAAGAAATCTTGCTGGAGGTGAGCTTAAATAACATTCTTTTGACCATTAAAGTCAAAGTGTGTCTCCTACTTTCAAAACCTAACCAATCACTAGATAAGTCATATTAAAGAAACAAAAACTATAGGTTGTACGCCACTCTAATTAAAGACCAAATTTATCAATAAACATTTCATCTTTGTATACGTAGACATGAAATTCGTCTCTTGAATAGCATAGATTGACTAGCAAGTCATTTTCGCAAAGAAAGAGAAGGTTCAAAAGCATTAAACCTGGCATCAATGATGAAAAACAAGTCCATCACCATGCCATCAGGAGTGGTCGATACTTTCACTCTTTGAATAATCAGTTCGAGCTCACAAAGAACGTGTGTCACATCTGTCGTAGCATTAAACAAAACATCAATTACATAAACCTTTCAAAACCACTACAAAAGCAATATAGGATGTGAGATTAGTTAAATACCATGTAATAGACCTTGACGATCATGGCCACAAAACTTAAGAAGAAACACGTCTGGAGGCTTAGGAGGCTGCGATTCAGCTGGATAGTATATGATTGTGTTAGTAGAAGAACAAGAGGGACAAGCCTCTAATAGTCTCTTCTTCAACAAACTCCATTGAGTGCCTTGTTTCCCAGCTACCCAAAACACTATATAACACCACTTTCCGTCCGTTGATACATCTATAACCACAAATTTAGCAAATCATTTATCAGAAAACTAAAACTTTACTTAAAAAACTTACGGAGTATAAAGCAATAGTATAACAATATGTCATAAATATCAATGTACTTTTGAATGTGTGGTTTTAGTCATTTTTTTTTCATGCGCGTCATTCGAAGACTGTCTTGTGCACCATCTAAGTCATTTTGCAAGTCTAATCCAGCTTTTAAAAATGACAACTTCTATATAAATTTGTTAAGTTTCATTGTTACAAAGACACAAAAACCATACACTAACCCTTTTTTTATGATAGCCAAACGTATACATACTTTGACAAAAAAAACCTTTTAAATTGCTGTTTGTAAAACTATTTTGACTCCTATATTGTTTTGAACTTTTAGCATAATATCTAAGGAAAGCATCTATTGATGAGATTCTAAGAATTAAACAAACAATTCTATATTTTAATAAAATAAAATTTAAAAACAGGATTTTTAAATAGAAAAATATATATAAAAATAACAAAATTGATCAAAAACAAAATCTAAATACCAACAATCACTAATTAGTAATTATCATTAACAAAAATTTCACATCAAAATCAAACTAATGAAATACGAATCAAATAAAAAAACACCCGTGCACAAAAAAAATAATCTTTTAAAGTAATAACTGTTATTGGTGCGTCACCTCAGCATCCACCCAATAACTCAGGCTTTTTCCAGGACTTTTGAGACAATCAACCACTATGTCACCTTAATATGGTTAAAAAAAACACCTAAAAAAATCAAAAAATAATACTTACCACCTCGAACGATGCTCAAACCAAAGAAGAGGATAATCCGACAAAGATCACAACCAAGACCAGTTTTGTCGGGACAGTTAATAGTAATCATAGTACTTTCATCATGTTTCTCACTTTGTTTAATAATCACAACATCTTCATGTAACATCCCCATATATATTTAGTTCTTTGAAAATAAGAGGAGACAGATGGATATATAATTGTGTGTGTTTGAGAATAGGGGGTGTGTTTGTGTTTTAGTGTTAGATGGGTTGTGATTGTGATAACTCAACTAAGGTTTTGGTGAGTCCAACATCAGTGTGTGTGTGTGAGAGAGAGAGAGAGGGATCCAGAGTGTGTGAAAGTGAATATTCAAAGTATCGGCGCGAGAAATAAATGGAGTTGGTGTAGGAGTTTGACTTGACTCCTGACTGTAAGGAACTTACCTACCTACCTTCGTTAGCTCTTTTTCCCTCGCTTTTTGTCAAGAAAAGCCTTCAAGTTTTAGGCAATAGAGCCGCGGTTACTCAATAACTGTTTTTGTGACGAACAAATAATTTTTAGACTAAAATACATCGTTGGTCTCTAAAGTTGGCTCGACGCATCACGATGGGACAAAACTCGACCTTTTCATCGTCGGGGTCCCTATTTCAAGGTTTATACTCGCTACAAGTCCTTTGATCATATTACCGTTAGTCAAGGACATCTTATGGCGTTAGATTTGTCTTTAGTCTAAGGGCACTTTTGTCATTTTACCACTGTCCATTAATTACCGTGCCAGCCCACTTGTTTAACCAGATGCGCTACAGTAAAACCTCGCTAATAAAAGGGACATTTTATCACCACTCATCCTTTATCTTTCCTAACAACTAAAATCTTATCTTCTTCACCGACGGTAAAATCTGAAAAATGGTGGTGTGTTCATGCAACAGAAGGACCGTCATTAGAACATGCTGGAACAATACAAACCCCGGCAGAAGGTTCTATGCCTGTCCAAGATAGGTTGGGACACTTAATTTTATTTCATATTCAAGTTTGCATGTAATGGTTTACCTTAAAATGTGTTGATTATGATAGTATATCTGTTTATTATAATTGTGGTTTTATACAAGTGGGTTTAGTTGGTGTTTATGAGGCAAGCAGATGCTAACATTTTGATTATCAATTATAGGCTACAACATGTCCATTCATAGGGTGGTACGATCCACCCATCCAAAGGAGAGCAAGAGATGTGATCATCTACTTGCAGAGAACAATCTACAGGAATGAGGCGGCATTACAAGAATACGAAGCCGCCCTCGTTTCTGAGACTATGGAGGCGGTCAACGCTGGTGACCGGGCAAACGAGCTAGAGGTTGCTCACCAAACAGCCTTGGCCGATCTCCTTGTTGAGAAGGAGAAAGTTTGTCGTCTCAGGAACTTTTGTGTGTTGTCTTGGATGATCATCTTCTTGTTTTTTTTATGGTTCTTCTATAGGGTTTAGATAGGTACTGGTTTTAGTGTTTTGAATCGGTGGTAGATGGTCTAGTTGTGTTTAAGAAGTTTTAGTGTAGGTTGACTAAGAATAGTCTTTTGGTGTATAATATTTGGTCCTTGTACAGTGTTAATATATTTCTTTTATGCTTTGGTCCTTATACTGTGCTGCCTTTACTAGTAGGTCCTTTGCCCCAAGAATTTATATATCACTTGCCACACAAATGGTGAAACTCATAACAGAGATACGAGTTTCAAAGATGGATGAATGATGAGGGATGGATGAACAGACACCAATTTCGAGTATCAACATAAACTTGATATGGTGTTGTTCATCCATCTTTCATCCTTCATTCCTGTTTGTGATGATAGAATAACCGTATCCAACTCAAAACCCAGATCCAAGTATCAAAGATGGATGAATGATCTGAGATGGATGAACAGACACCACTTTTGAGTATCAACATAAACTTGATATGGTGTTGTTCATCCATCTTTGATCCTTCATTCCTGTTTGTGATGATAGAATAACCGTATCCAGCTCAAAACCCAGATCTAACTTCAACAGATCCTAGATTCATAGACGTATGAAGTCTCAAAGATGGATGTATGGCACCACTTTTGAGTATCAACATAAACTTGATATGGTGTTGTTCATCCATCTTTGATCCTTCATTAGTCTTTGTGATAATAGAATAACAGTAACCAAACTCAAAACACAAATCCAAGTTCAACAGATCCAAGATTCATAGACGTATGAAGTCTCAAGGATGGGTGAACCGACACCACTTTTGAGTATCAACATAAACTTGATATGGTGTTTTTCATCCATTTTTGATCCTTCATTAGTGTTTGTGATAATAGAATAACAGTATCCAACTCAAAACACAGATGTATGAAGACTCTAAAAATAATACAATAAAAACACAATTAAACCCATACACTAAAATGACATGATTTTATACATAACGCAAATGGATATATTTCCAAATGCATAAAATTTTGGAGTCTACAAAGTTCAGAAACATACATTGTTTAAACACAGCAAATAATGTTTAGGGGAATACATATTCAATGGATAACATCGGCTTTCATATGCTTAAACAGCATTTTTTTTGTGGTGAAGAAAGCTTTGCTGCTATAATCTTGGTCTTAGTCCAAAATTGTTTTGGAGACCCACCAGAAGTAGCATCAAATTGACTTCCAGATTGAGACTGGACCACACTTGGTTGATCATTACCTTCATAGTTGTCACCTGTAACCTTTGCCTTCTTCTTTGCTGTAACTTTTGGCTGGGATGAACCTGTTTTTTGAGACTGTTGTGTAGTGCCTTGACTTCCTGTTACACCTCCTTGCCCAAGACATGTTTTCTTGTTGTGTCCAGCATTGCCACAAATACCACAAACCACACTCTTACTAGACTGTGACAAGTTACTGGTTTTGTCACTATTATCATTTTCAGTAAAAGCCTTGGTTCTTTTCTTTCGTGGCCTACCTAATGGTTTATGATGTTTAGGTGGAAGAATGGTTGTAGGCACATGTGACTTATACCAATGCTCATAACCATTTATTGGCTGGATGTGGTGTTTGTAAGTTTCTTCCCAAGTCTTAAGCAAGTAACATGGATGCACCCATGATTCAACAGGTCCTATTTGCATTCCATTCAACCCCATACACCGGTGGGTAGCAACAACATGTTTACATGGCATACCTGTAAGCTCCCATCTTCTACATGTACAAGCCCTAGCTTCAACATTCACAGTACACTTGTCTCCCCATCCACTGACCTCATACTTTTCTCCTTCAACCCGTAAAGCAGTGTACTTATAAGCCTCTTTCTTGATTGCATCTAACATGAGTGTTTCCTTTGGTGTTAATGGTCCGACACACTTTTGAATCACATTCACAACGTTTACTATTCTTTGCATACAGTACTCTCTAATGTATTCCAAAGCAGTAATGATGGGTTGGTGCCTACCTCCCACTAGTTTCCCATTGAACACCTCACACATGTTATTAAGTAGCACATCAGAATGAACCCTCCCTACAACATATTTGGTTAGGTACCTGAAAAATGTCGTAGAACAAAAAATGTACAAGTAGACATAGATTTGGTTAGGTACCTGAAAAATGCAACCTTGACCAATGGGTTGGTGGTATCTTACTTAACCAAGCATGGGCAGGTTCGCTAAAACTCTTGAATGCCAACATGGCTGCCTCAAATTGTTGGACGGTTGTTGCTGCTGCACATCTCCACAAATGTTCCTTGTATGCTTTAGCATTCCATTGCAATTTCATATTATCATGGATGTGCTTCAAACAATATTTGTGTTCAGCACTAGGGAATACTTCTGCTAACGCTGGAATGATACCCTGCACAAATAAACATTAATTCCTTACTAATAAAACTTGCATTTAACGAAAATACAAGTGAATCTAATCAACTAAATGGTAAAATCACCTTTTTCCTGTCGCTGATAAAAGTGTAGTTTGAGTTTGGTTGCAAGTAAAGATCATCTCTTAGACATTCAAGAAACCAAATCCATGAGTCTTTACTTTCAGCTTCTGCAACCGCGTAGGCTACAGGGTATATTCCATTGTTGCTATCTATACCGACTGCTATAAGAAGCTGGCCAGGAAAAGGACTGTTGGGTTCAGTAAATACCCAAACCTCTTAATCTAGGATTTGAATAGAAAATAGCCCAAGTGTTTAGTTCGTTAAACACTAACAGGTCACTGAGTGCATAGTCTCTCAGTGAGTCATCTTCAGGATACTCAGTATGAGGCGAAGAAGAAGTCTCTCCACTCAGTAAGGCAGAACTTAAAGGGTGAAGACGGAGTCAAGAAGAAGATGATGGATTCAGTGAGTGATGACAATAACTCACTGAATCCCTAAGACTCCTCTCCAACTACTTACACTGAAGACAAACTGAAGTAGAAGACTGAAGGATGTAAAGACTGAAGAATGAGCTGGACATGGCGGGATAAGTTTGAAACAGATAAGGCGAAGTACTTATCAACCAAAGTCAACTTTCCCTGAATAGCAAAAGATCAGGCTCAGTGTCATCACTAAACTTAGGAAAGTAGTCTTGTCTCTTACCTAGAATAGTCTTTGTAAACAGAGACAAAATACATCAGTATTTTGTCTTCTGTATGATGTCAGTTTGCCACTTAGGAAAGAGTCAAAAATCATACATGTAAAAATAGCATAAGAGATGGAGTGAAAAGATTAAGCTTGTGAATTGTAAAAACACACACACACGCAAGCCTTCTTTTCACTCCTCCAAATACAACTTTATCCCTGAGATAGCTCAGTGGGTTCTAAGAGTTGTGCTCAGACTTAGCCTGAGCTTAGAGAGGAGTCACCAACCTTTGTCATTTCAATCCCAAGTGCTATTCCGCAAGTACTTGGGTAACGTATTCTTTACGATTCATTTCTAATAAGAATATGATGTTGAAAATTATCTAGTGTGTTTTACTTACGTTAATTTCAGTCATTGTTCACTATTAACTTGTTTTATATTTCTAAACTATTTTAAACGATAGTGAACGGGGAACAACAAGTGGTATCAGAGCAAGGCTAATTATAAACCTCGTTTTTTAGGCCACTCTAAAAGTTTTTAAATTAGGATCCTAAATGGCTGATTTTGATGTACCCCAACTAGTCGACAAAAAGGGTGGAGCTTATACAGCTAATGCCCCTCGACTTGAAGTTGGCAAATTCAACAAATGGAAAAAGTGAATGATTTGCTATTTGACTGGAATGGAACCTTACTACATAAAATGTATTAATGAAGGTCCATTCGTCCCAAAAACAACTGAAGGTTTGCCTAAACCTGAAGCTCAGTGGACTCAGGATGAAAGAAGAGTGGTCAACCAAGACCAAAGACTCAAGAGTATCATCATATCTTGTCTCCCTGATGATACCATGGAGTCGGTTACAGCTAAGCAAACCTGGGAAGACCTGGTCCATAGTCATGAAGGTCCATCTGATACCAAGGAAAACAGGATAATGGACATGAAACTTGAGTATAATACCTTCAGGGCTAAGGACTCAGAAACTCTGTCTCAAACTTACACCCGGTACAAAACTTTGTTAAATGAACTTTCAAATGATGGTGTAAAATTGTCCAAACATGAAATCAATGTTGGTTTTGTAAACAGTCTTCCTGAGAAATGGTTGAATTTCTCTCAGGGACTAAGGAATGCTAACCACATTCAGAATCTTGAGCTTCCTGAAATTTATGGGAAATTTGTCTATGAGGAAAACCTCATCAACAGACGATACCCTGACTTGAAAAAGTCCCAGGAAGTCAAGAAGTCCCTGACAACCATTTCCAATCCAGTGTCAACTGCTTTTTATTCTAACAATGTGATTCAAGATTTTCAGGAAAACTCTGATGATGTGGCAGATGAGAGGACAAGCGAGGAGTACCTGAACGATTTAAATATTGAGTTTCAGGAAAGAGCACTCCTCGCTAACTCAAAAAGGTTTATTCGAAGAAACAAAAGTTTTTCAAACGCTAAAGCTAATGAAGACACTGAATGCTTTAAGTTTCACAAAAGGGTCATTTTGCAAAAGACTGCTTTTCAAAAACAATTTCTGAACCCTCTTACAAACCATCAGGGTCAAACCAGTCTTCAGGATTTAGCAAATTTCAACCAAAAATCTTTCAGTCTCATCAAAATTTTCAAAGCAAATCTGATCAAAACAAAGCTGTTGATTATGAAACCAAGTATAAGAAAGCAAAAGCTAAGCTTGCATTGCTTGAGGCCAGTCCCTCAGAAACAACCAGTGTTAAATCTGTGCAGGGTAAAAATAAAGGCCTCGTTGCTGAAACCTTTGACTGGGATGAAGAGCCACTATCATCTGATAATGGTACATGTCAGTGCACTGATGGCCCTCTCAGAAGAGGACAAGCTAGCTGTTGGGAAGAATCATGCCAGAAACGGGGAATGGGTCAACATCACAATGAAAAAGGTAAACATCTTACTTTCTATGGATGATGACTCTGATTGGCAGTCTTATATGAATTATCTTAATGTTGACCTTAAGTTTGTAGAAGAGCAATGATTAAATCTTTTTTCAAAATACAACAAGCTAAGTTTTGAATTAAACAAGTGTAGAGATGAACTACTTATTTTAAAACAAGCCAAGCTTGAGGCTGTCACTTTGTAAATTCAAAACACTGAACTAGTTAAAAGAAATCAAGCTCTTCAAGATGAACTTAAAAAGGTACAAGATATTCTTGATAGTTGGACTGCTAAGAATCCCAGGGTCTTTGATGCTGTGGCCAGTCCCTCAGAAACAACCAGTGTTAAATCTGTGCAGGGTAAAAACAAAGCCTCGTTGCTGAAACCTTCGACTGGGATGAAGAGCCACTATCATCTGATGATGAAATGGTGCATGTCAGTGCACTGATGGCCCTCTCAGAAGAGGACAAGCTAGCTGTTGGGAAGAATCATGCCAGAAACGGGGAATGGGTCAACATCACAATGAAAAAGGTAAACATCTTACTTTCTATGGATGATGACTCTGATTGGCAGTCTTATATGAATTATCTTAATGTTGACCTTAAGTTTGTAGAAGAGCAATGATTAAATCTTTTTTCAAAATACAACAAGCTAAGTTTTGAATTAAACAAGTGTAGAGATGAACTACTTATTTTAAAACAAGCCAAGCTTGAGGCTGTCACTTTGCAAATTCAAAACACTGAACTAGTTAAAAGAAATCAAGCTCTTCAAGATGAACTTAAAAAGGTACAAGATATTCTTGATAGTTGGACTGCTAAGAATCCCATGGGTCTTTGATGCTGTGGGTGCCCCCAGTAGCAAAAAGAGAGTCACAGGTGAAGATCAGCTCCCTGACTCTTACAACAAAGACCAAAGTTCTAAACCTTTTGTGTCTGGTGGCATGATTACCAATATGCTAACAACTCCAAATTCCAGTGATTGGATTGAACGGGTTAATCCTGAGAGTAAGCTTCCAAATTTCGATTCTGGAAGGATTCTTGAGCCTGAGAGCCAAGCTCTTAAGAGCATGCTAGGACTCCCTGATGTGCCCAGTAGTACTGAACACATCTCTGAGTCTGAAGCAGAATCTCAAACACCGCTTCCACCCCTGAAACCTCTTCAGGGTGCTGATCCAAGCTCTGAGCTTACTCCTCTAAAATTTAATCCTTACTCACCAAAAGAAAGGTCTGGACTTGGTAGAACCATCCTACAAAGACAAACAAAACAAATTCAACAAGAGTCTACTCCTACTGAGACTTCAACATCCTCTGTACCCACTGAAGCTGACCAAATTCAACAACTTACTGAGCTTGTGAGGAAGCTGACAGAAAAGATGGAATCCATCAAAAAAAGCCCCTGATTCAATCAAGGAAACTAAGTCAGCCTCATCTAACTCATCAAAATCAAAATCCACCAACAAACCCAAGCAGAAGTGTGAGCTGTGTCATTACACTAGTCATACCACTGACAACTGCTATAGAATCCTTTATTGTATGATCTGTGATGATGTACCCTCCGAGTACCTCGAATGACACTCCTCCGAGACGTATCAAAACCCTTCTATTCGAAAGTCTAAGTTAGGATTCCAGAATATCCATAGGCGTCAAACCATTCGTTAGCACGAAGGTTACCTAAGGGGAATTCGCCATTCGAAGCCCTAAGCCCTTCGGGCTATGGCTGACGAAGGAACAATAGATAAGGGAACCTCCTGACTTGGTCAAACCCACGATCTCCCTCTCTCTCTTGGCTTCCCCGTCAAGTCTGAGAACGTGGGTCACTAAGCCCTAGCGGTTACCCACAATCATGGGACGCCCCCATGATCTCCGACATTCATGCAGAAGTGCTCTCAACCCTATTTCATCCACTATAAATAGGTTGTACGGGCAATGGATTATGGTATGCTCATTTCACACTCATCTCTTTACTTACACACACTTATGCAACCATAACTCATACTTACTCTCACGCCGGAGGTGGTTCGCAGGGTCATACCCCTGCATAATCACTTAACGTAGTGTTTCGTATTTCTTATTCTCAGGTGAAAGGCAAGTCTTGGCTGGAACATACACCCCTCATACCTTTGATCATTATCGAAGCCTGGTAGTGCAATCTATTGTACAATCAGTGGCGCCATCCATGGGACTACTACTATTAGTCCCGTAATCACCCAGTCCTAAAACCCTAACCAACTACACTACATTTCCGGCATGGAACCAGGAAGAGAAGATGTACGGGAGTGGTTTCTAAACAAAATCGTGTGGTAAAAGTTGAGGCCGTTATGGGGGCGAGATTATCGGTGTTAGTTGTGTTGAGAGGAACTAGGGTAGAGAAACATGGTGGAGGTGTATCTTCTCTTCCTGGTTCCATGCCGGAAATGTAGTGTAGTTGGTTAGGGTTTTAGGACTGGGTGATTACAGGACTAATAGTAGTAGTCCCACGGATGGCGCCACTGATTGTATAATAGATTGCACTACCAGGCTTCGATGATGATCAAAGGTATGAGGGGTGTATGTTCCAGCCAAGACTTGCCTTTCACATGAGAATAAGAAATTCGAAACACTACGTTAAGTGATTACGCAGGGGTAGGACCCTGCGAACCACCTCCGGCGTGAGAGTAAGTATGAGTTATGGTTGTATAAGTCTGTGTAAGTAAAGAGATGAGTGTGAAATGAGCATACCATAATCCATTACCCGTCCAACCTATTTATAGTGAATGAAATAGGGTTGAGAGCACGTCTGCATGAATGTCAGAGATCATGGGGGCGTCCCATGATTGTGGATAACCGCTAGGGCTTAGTGACCCACGTTCTCAGACTTGACGGGGAAGCCAAGAGAGAGAGGGAGATCGTAGGTTTGACCAAGTCAGGAGGTTCCCTTATCCATTGTCCTTCGTCAGCCATACCCCGAAGGGTTTAGGGCTTCGGATGGCGAATTCCCCTTAGGTAACCTTCGTGCTAACGAATGGTTTGACGCCTGTGGATATTTTGGAATCCTAACTTGGGCCTTCGTAGGGAAGGGCTTCGACACGTCTCGGAGGAGTGTCCTTCGAGCTACTCGGAGGGTACATCATCAAGCCCCCCAGTTGAAAGTGATGTATACGAGCAAGGAGACATTGCTTTCAACTTCATGCTTCGAAAAAATACCGTCCTGCTGCGAATTGCGTTAGTTAGAGGATAATAATGTACCTAACTTAGCGCATTTAATGCTAATCACTTATTATCACTGCCCGCTACAGGAATCACATTTCCCCAACTTACCCGGAGACCAAAAGTCGTCTTTATTCAAAATTTAAAAAATTTAACCCGGATAAGACTTATCTCTGAGACACATGTACGGTGTTTAAAAGAGAAAAGAGAGTATAAAAAAGAGGGTAGATGCAACCCTAGCTTATTTTACTCTCTTCGTCTCATCTCCATACGCAGTAAAACTTCATCGCCACCACTTCGAAAGTAAAAGGTAAATCCTTCCTTTTCCTTGGTAGCTGGTTGTTTTTTTTAAATGGATTCCAAGTTTATTATAAAGCAACAAAAGTGTACATTGTCTGCAAAAGATCTACATCATCACTTAGCCGATTATCCTATCCCACTAGAACACAAAGTGATGTTACCCAAATCTAATCAGGGCATCTTTGATGCTCCTCAAGGTTTCGTAGGGCTGTACACACATGCATTTAGCCACTCGAACCTTAGGATTCCGTTGCACCCTCTGATATTAGAGTTTATGCAATATTACAAGGTTCAGATCTCTAGGTTTAACCCCTTTGGTTTTGCCAATCTGACCACATTCATAGTGATGTGCAAAGCATACGGCTATGAACCAACATTAACGGTTTTAAGAGGATTTCTGAACTTGTATCCTGGGGGCAATTGGCTAACTTTAGCAAAAAGGCCTGAGTCTGATGTTCCAAACCTGTTTGGGAGGGTATATACAAACATAACAGGTTGGAAAGGTAGCTTTTTCTACGTGCAAGACACCATTGTTCCCCCTAAATATTCAGAGCTGCTGAATAAGGAAAATAGGTTTGATGCAAAACGTTATAATGACCCCCTGCCATACGAGGTGCGAAGGGATCCCTGTTATCAGCATTTGGCCAAATATCCTGTGGATGTGCAAGTGTTCCCTAAAGCCATCTTATACATGGCTGGGATTGCCCAGAGCTGGGAGGGGTCTCCCAAGAAGCCTGTGATCATATACCAAGGACAAAGTATGTTTATCTACTTCTATTTAAGTAGGACCAATGTAGCACTGATATTTATTTCTTCTTGTTTCTATTTTGCAGAGATGTCGTTCAGAAACTTCATGTACCAAGATTTGGATGAAGATTTAAGCTTTATGCCTGCTGAGAAAGCTGAGGAGTCTTATGGTGTTGGCTTCCCTTCAACATCTGTGAACAACAATGAGGTAGACGCTCCGAATCCGGAGCCTGTTGCATCGGCACCCCCGCAACTTGCATTGGAGGGTCCATCCCAACTTGTTGAGAATGTTGCTGACTCGGACGATCCTGCGGATGAGGATGTCCCAGTTGTAGGTTCAACAGGGATAGCTGACAGGTTGAAAAATAGAAAGGGAACAGCAGCCAAGGCTGTTAAGTCTACCAACAAGAGGAAGAATCCCCTATCTGCCTCCGGAGGCAGAGTTGTGAAGCAGAAGAGTGCTGAAGGCAGAAAGTTTGTGAAGTCAGCCTTCGAATTGCCAGATGAATCAGTAGAGGTGCATGGTAAGCAGTTCCTCCTTATAAAATATGTGAAGTCATAATTGTTACAACTAACTTATCCTTTATACATTGTATTGGTCGCAGACCTTCCAGAGACGAAGGAGCTTCCCAATGCTTTGGCCTGTCACCGGATTGTCGATCATGTCACCCCTCCTCAATGGAAAGGTGTGCTGTAAAATATGTCCATTGAAAGGTTTTGTGACATGCATGACAATGGGGTTGCGAGGCAGGCAGTATTGGATAACCACTTAAATGCCAAAACCAGAGAATTACTCAGAACTGTGGTCAAGCTAGAGGCTAAGTGTGACGAGATTGAGGGGAACGTTGAGAAGAACCCCGTCGTCCAAGACCTTCGTGAAAAGGTAGCCCAGTTGACAGTTGAACTCGGCAATCTTAAGTTGGAAGAAGCCAAGGTCATCACTCTAACAGGTCAGAAATCTGTTCTTGAGGCGAAATGTGCTGGATTGGAAAGTGAGAAAGCCAGGCTCGGAGAGGTAGAAGTGAAGTTAAGGGAGGAAATTGATGGCTTGCAGATGAGGTATAAGATGCTGCAAAAGGATCGTGCAGAGGTCGTTTCGAAGGTGGTGCCTTACATAGCCATGGAGCTCTACCACAGTGATGAATTGGGAGCTCAGATGTGGAAGGTCATCAAATCAGCCATATTTCATGGACGATGCTTAGCGTTGGAGGAGGCTGCCAAAATAGGCAAGCCCGTGGATCTTTCCAAGATTGAATGCTACCGTCCTACTTCGAAGGCTGAGTATGATGAGGCAGGAAATGCGTTCGCAACCGCAGAGTACTCCTTCCTTGCTGAGGCTACCAAAGATCCTATGGCACCCCTCGAAGACCTCCTTTCCAAGAAACCTCGGAAGCTAAATCCTACCACTCCCACTAAGAAGACCATGTCTACCAAACCTGTCTCCGTGCAACCATCCTCCACTCCATCTCCGAAAAAGCAGGAATGAAGGCTGCCATGTGGCAGTAATTTGGTTCCAAAGGGTGGCATGTACCCTTAAGACAATTTATCTTATGTGACAATGTTTGTCTTGTTCTCCAAACAATTTAAATGCTTTTGATGTATGGCCATGGGCCAAAAACAATTTAACTGGGGCTTAGGCTCCTCGTGCAGGTACAAGGGCGTTAGCCCTCATTTTGAATGGTATGGTGTAGGGGAAATACCTCTACATACTTAGTTATTATGCATGTTTGTCTTGTTAAGTTCTCGTACGCCATTTTTCCGACGCTTAAGTTTTACAACCTAAGGTTAACCAACCTCATTGTGTGTAAATTACAACACCAAGAATATAATGACCAAATTTGATCATTGACAGAGGGTCGCGACCCACTCTATCTCAAATCCTTTAAGTAGCATGACTTTGTACATATTTTTACAAGCGCCATAAACTACAAGGAGAGTTAATGTGAATGTTAAAGTTGGCTTAAATGATAAGGCATGTATTACACCTTGAGCCATTTTATTCGACATTGAAACTCATTAATGACTTGGCTGAACAAATCTTTGTGTTTAAGAAACGAAGCAAGAGATTTGTGGGAAATGTCTTATTTATCATTGAATTGGTAGGGCGGATTACATCATTCTTGAAATGAAAACTAAGACAGCTACCAATAATGTTTGCTTTCCCTTGAGAAGCTTCTAATTACAAGAATAAAAAAGTAAAAGTACTTCTTAAACATAGAACTTTCGAAGGTTCGTACCATTCCATGTTCTATCGATGGGTTCTCCGAGAAGATTGGCCAGTTTGTAGGCTCCATTGCCATAGGCCTCAGCTACCATGTTGGGTCCTTTCCAAGTTGGTCCCAGCTTCCCCTGGTATTCTGCTTTGCTTGCACTGTTGAGGCGTAGCACATATTCTCCAGGTTTGAAAGTGGAAGGTCTGACCCTTTTGTTATAGTAGCCTTCGATCTTATGTTTGTGCATTGCTTCTCGGATGGAGGCTATTTCTCGTCTTTCTTCTAGCAGGTCAAGGTTTTCCCTGATCCTTTCGTCATTTTGGGAGGCGTCATACGTTGCCACACGCTCCGTGTGTACAATTAATTCCGAAGGAATGACCGCTTCTGTTCCGTATGTAAGGCTGAAGGGAGTTTCACCATTGCTTGACTTAGGCTGCGTCCTGTGAGCCCATAATACTTGGGGGAGTTCATCTACCCATCCATGGTGTGTTCGTCCCAGCCTTTTCTCGATCCCTTTGATGATATCTCTATTTGTAACCTCCACCATTCCGTTACCTTGTGGATGGTAGACGGATGTCCAAGACTATTTTATGTTTAACCCTTGGCAGAAGTCATAGAAGACTCCTTCAGCGAACTACTTTCCATTGTCGGATATGATGATGTGAGGCACTCCGAATCTGCACACGATGTGTTCCCACACGAACTTCTCGATCTGTCTCCCTGTAACGGAGGCCAAAGGTTTAGCCTCTACCCACTTAGTAAAGTAATCAATGGCTACCAGCAAGAATTTGACTCCTCCAGGAGCCATGGGCATAGGTCCTACGATATCAATTCCCCATTGAGAGAAGGGCCATGCGGATGTTACACTCATCATGTCCTGCTTTGGCATCTTTGAAACATTTGAGTGTATCTGACAAGCTTCACATTTGAGAATGATGTCTGCCGCATCCCTGTGCATCGAAGGCCAATAATAGCCCAGCTTCATTATCTTCGAGACGACTGAGCGTGGTCCTGCGTGGAGACCGCAGGATCCCTCATGAACTTCAGCGATGATGCTCTTAGCCTGTGTGGGTCCCACACATCTTAACCAAGGTGATAAAAATGACCTTCTATATAGGTTTTCTCCTATTAGCCGGTACTGGGGTGACTTAACTCGAATCTTCCTTGCTAGTTTGGGATCTTCAGGGAGAAGACCGCTTATCAAATACTCCTGGATGGGAGTCATCCATGTCTCTCCTTCCTCGTGAATCACATCTGCAACTTCCTTGTGAATGATGGATCTTTCGGGTAGGACTTCGACAAGTACTTCTTTGGTGAGATGAGCGAAGGCCATAGAAGCTAGCTTGCTTAGTGCATCAGCCTTCTTATTCTGATTCCTACGAACATGTTGGATGGTGTAGGAGTCGAAGCTCTCCAGCATCTCCTTTGCTTTTTCCAAGTACTGTTTGATGACGGGCTACCTTGCTTCATAGGAACCTGTCACTTGGTTAGCTACCAATTAGGAGTCTACGAAAACAATGAGAGTTTTGACCTCCATATCGTTAGCCAATCGGAGGCCTGATAGTAATGCTTCGTACTCTGCTTCGTTGTTGGTGGCTTCGAACTCGAAACGAAGAGCATATGTATACTCCTTTCCCTCAGGACTAACTAGCATTAGACCTGCCCCAGAACCATCAGAGCTGGATGCTCCGTCTGTATGTAGTTTCTAGTCATTCTGTGCGGGGGTGAGTTTAGCTTTGGGCTTCTCCTTTTCTGCGTCAGGCTCGGAAGGTGTTTCTGCCAAGAAATCTGCAAGAATTTGGCCTATAACAGAGTTTCATCCCTTGAACTCTATTTCATGCTCTCCCAACTCGATAGCCCATTTAGCTACTCTCCCAGACTTTTCGGGTTTTGACAAGATCTGTTTGAGTGGCTTGTCGGTTAAGACTGTGATTGGATGGGCTTGGAAATAGCGTCGGAGCCTCCTTGCTGCGTAGATTAGGGCTAGTATCAACTTTTCCAATGTTGGATAATTGATCTCTGCCCCCTGTAGGACCCTGCTGACAAAGTAAATGGGGATCTGCCGTTTGTCTCGTTCTACCATAAGGACTGCGCTAATACTCTCCATTGAGGATGCTAAGTACATGAATAACACTTCGCCTTTGATTGGGGTTGTAAGTGTTGGAAGGATTTCGATGAACTCCTTCATTTTCTGAAAGGCAGCTTCAGCATCCTGACTCCATTGAAAAGTTTTCTTATCCACGCATCCCTTGAGTGTTTTAAAGAATGGTAGGGACCTGTCAGCCCCCTTCGATAAAAACCGGCTTAAGGCTGCCAGCTTTCCATTTAGGCTCTGTACGTCTTTTAGACACTTAGGGGCTTGGAGATCTGAAATCGCCTTGACCTTGGAGGGATTAGCCTTTATCGCCTGCTTAGTGATCAAATGCCCTAGGAATTGTCCCTCTTCGACACCGAAGGAGCATTTCTTAGGGTTCAGCTTCATGTTAATCGCCCGAAGTTGGTCGAAGGTTTCCTGTACATCGAGGAGTAGGTCCTCCTCCGTCTTGCTTTTGATAACCATGTCGTCAAAGTATGCTTCGAGATTTCTGCCTATTTGTTTGTTGAAGGCTTTATCTACGAGTCATTGGTAAGTGGCCCCCGCGTTCTTTAATCCGAAGGGCATCTTTCTGTAACAGTAGACACCTTTGCTCGTGTAGAAGGCTGTATTTTCTTCATCCTCCTTTGCCATCTGGATCTGATGATACCCTTTGTAGGCGTCTAAGAAGCATTTTAACCAGAAGCCTGCCAAGGATTCTACCTTCCAGTCAATTTCAGGTAGGGGGTAGCAATCCTTCGGGCATGCTTTGTTGATGTCAGTGAAGTCAATGCACATGCGCCACCCTTCGTCGCTCTTTTTGACCATCACTGGGTTGGCTACCCAGGTTTGGTACTTAACTTCCCTTAGGATGCATGCTTGTGTGAGTTCGTCCACTTCTTTGCAGGCTGTAACGTTTCTTTCGGGGGCTAGGCTCCTCCTTTTCTGTTTTATCGGCTCAATGTGTTTGTACTCATTGAGTTTATGCTCCGTTCCGAAGGACTGTCCGTCGATCAGCAAAGTTCTCGGTACCCCTGTCATGTCAGAATATTTCCAAGCAAAAACATCAAGGTTAGTCCGTAACAGTTCCACGAGCTTCGCCTTGAAATTCGCCGGGAGTTATTTTCCTACTACCACCATTTGTTCAGGGTAGCTAGGGTTAACTATAACTCGCTCCTCCGCATCTGTACAACTTAGAATGGCTATCAGAGGATCCTCCGATTCTTCTTTGATCTTTTTGACACCATATACACCCTTATCCGCCCCATAATTAGAATGAACAGTCCCTACTCCGAAGGGAGTTTGGAACTTAATAGCAACATGTATGGTGGAAACAACAATACCCATCTTTTGCATAACTGTTCTCCCTATTAACAAATTATAAGGAGAGTCTGACCTGACTATAACGAAGGTGAGTATTTATGTGCGGGATAAGGGGCCTTCGCCTATGGTGATTTCCAATGGTACTTCTCCCAAAGGCCATGAGTGTTCGCCGGAGAACCCTACTAGTGGTGTTTTCGAGTCCACCCTTCGTGAGCGTATGGATGACTTGAGCTTTAGGAAACAATGCTCATAAATGATCTCGCAGGAACTTCCACAATCCATATATGCTCGATTCACCTCCCTGTTTGAGATTTGTACCCTGATGACCACGGGGTCAGTTGAAGGTGTCTGCCCCAAGATGTGAGGGAAGGTTATTTCCCCTACGTTTCCCAGCTCCCCGTCTGCTTCCTTCCTTTTCAAGGTCGGATTGTGCCTGTGCACCATTAGTATCGAAGCTTCTGTGGGCGTAGACTCCTTCTTGTTCCCCTTCCATTCACCTAGTTCGGCGTCGGAGAACTTGTCCTTTCCATTTTTGATGCCTTTAACCAGATGCGCTAATTGTCCGGATCGTACTGCCTCTTCGATCTGCTTCTTTAGTTCTCTGCAGTTGTTCGTGTCGTGTCCATGGTCTTCATGGAAATGGCAATACTTGGACATGTCTCTGGCTTTGCTTCATGCTGTCATCCGAGGTGGCGGATCGAAAGACTTAGCGGCTTTCTCGGTAGCCAGAATCTCCCTAGGAAATTTGACTAAGTTCGCCAAGAATCCGTGGTTTAAACCTTTGTTGTATGGAGTGAAGCGATCCCTGCTCTTCTTCTTGTTCTTGGATCCTTCCCATGAGGACCCACGAGAGAATTTGTCAGAAGCTTCCTTTTGCTCTATCGGAGCCCCATTTGCTGCTACTTCTTTGTATTCAATCCAAGTGTAAGTCTTCTCCATCAGCGCCTTATAAGTGGTGGGAAGATCGGTGGACAGGAATTCCACTAAGCTTCGCGTCCGAAGGCCATGTACAAAACCTGAAATCCTCTGATCTTCGTGCAAACCCTGAATTTGCAAAGTTTCATTGGTGTACCTCGTAACGAAGGCCCTTGTACTTTAGTTGTCCCTTTGCTTGATGGTGTGCATGGTTAGATGGGTCTTGGTGTACTTCTTCTGTTAGCTAAAGTGTGATCGGAACTTAGCCTTGAGGTCGTCTAGACTTACAATGCTTCCCAACTTCTGTCCGTTCCACCATATTCTCGCGGAATCTCGGAGCGTATAAGTGAACATGTGGCACGCTATGGGCATGACCCACTTTTGCATCTTGATAGCGCCCTCAAATAAATGGAGGAAGTTATCATGATCGCCTTTCCCATCGTAGGTGCCTATATGAGTAGGCATCTTTACACCATCAGGTAGGGGGTAGTCTTCGATCCACTTCGCGAAAGGTGTGCAAGCTCCAGAGGCATCGTCATAGTAAGGGTTGTATGGAGGTGGATAAACAGGTCTAGGATTATACGGGTTAGGAAATGGTTGTGCATAGGTAGGGTAAACAGTAGAAGGTTGGTACGAAGGATTTACACCTGTCGATTGCGTAGGAACATGTCCATAGGGCATTTGCTGGTAATTCTGGTTTGGGAGTGAACCATTCGGAGGGTAAGTGTTGTAGGTTTGAGCAGGTAGGTAGGGGTTCTTTACCGGAGGGGGTAACTGACTCATGCTTGAGTATGGAGGAGGGCCTCCGATATTCGAAGCATATTCGCAGGACTGAACGCCCCCTGCTAACAGGTTGAGGCCTCTCCTATATTTCAATCTCTTCATTATACTCCTCGCTGGAGTATTCCAATTCTCTTCGCATTTCAGTATTGCGAACCTGCCTTTTGTGAGCCCTAAGTAAAGAATTCAAGGCTTCAAAGTTTGCCTCAACGAAGGCGGGGCTAATATCAGGGATAGGGTTAGCGGATGTTGAGGCGTGATGTACGGGAGTAGTTTCTAAACGAGATCGTGTGGTAAAGGTTGAGGCCGTTATGGGGGCGAGATTATTGGTGTTAGTTGTGTTGAGAGGGACTAGGGTAGAGAAACCTGGTGGAGGTGTATCTTCTCTTCCTGGTTCCATGCCAGAAATGTAGTGTAGTTGGTTAGGGTTTTAGGACTGGGTGATTACGGGACTAATAGTAGTGGTCCCACGGATGGCGCCACTGATCGTACAATAGATTGCACTACCAGGCTTCGATGATGATCAAAGGTATGAGGGGTGTATGTTCCAGCCAAGACTTGCTTTTCACCTGAGAATAAGAAATTCGAAACACTACGTTAAGTGATTACGCAGGGGTAGGACCCTGCGAACCACCTCCGACGTGAGAGTAAGTATGAGTTATGGTTGTATAAGTGTGTGTAAGTAAAGAGATGAGTGTGAAATGAGCATACCATAATCCATTACCCGTCCAACCTATTTATAGTGAATGAAATATGTTGAGAGCACGTCTGCATGAATGTAGGAGATCATGGGGGCGTCCCATGATTGTGGATAACCGCTAGGGCTTAGTGACCCACGTTCTCAGACTTGACGGGGAAGCCAAGAGAGAGAGGGAGATCGTGGGTTTGACCAAGTCAGGAGGTTTCCTTATCCATTGTCCTTCGTCAGCCATACCCCGAAGGGTTTAGGGCTTCGGATGGCGAATTCCCCTTAGGTAACCTTCGTGCTAACTAATGGTTTGACGCCTGTGGATATTTTGGAATCCTAACTTGGGCCTTCGTAGGGAAGGGCTTCGACATTTCTCGGAGGAGTGTCCTTCGAGCTACTCGGAGGGTACATCATCAGTAGCTGAGGCCTACGGCAACGGAGCCTACAAACTGGCCACTCTTCTCGGAGAACCCATCGACAGGACATGGAATGGTACGAACCTTCGAAAGTTCTATGTTTAAGAAGTACTTTTACTTTTTTCTTGTAATTAGAAGCTTCTCAAGGGAAAGCAAACATTATTGGTAGTTGTCTTAGTTTTCATTTCAAGAATGATGTAATCCTCCCTACCAATTCAATGATAAGTAAGACGTTTCCCACAAATCTCTTACTTCGTTTCTTAAACACAAAGATTTGTTCAGCCAAGTCGTTAATGAGTTTCAATGTCGAATAAAATGGCTCAAGGTGTAATACATGCCTTATCATTTAAAGCCAACTTTAACATTCACATTAACTCTCCTAGTAGTTTTGGGCGCTTGTAAAAATATATATAAAGTCATACTACTTAAAGGATTTGAGATAGAGTGGGTCGCGACCCTCTGTCAATGATCAAATTTGGTCATTATATTCTTGGTGTTGCAATTTACACACAATGAGGTTGTTTAACCTTAGGTTGTAAAACTTAAGCGTCGGAAAAATGGCGTACGAGAAGTTAACAAAACAAGCATAAATAATAACTAATTGTGTAGATGTATTTCCCCTACACCATACCATTCAAAATGAGGACTAGTGCCCTTGTACCTGCACGAGGAGCCTAAGCCCCAGTTAAATTGTTTTTTGCCTATGGCCATATATCACAAGCATTCAAATTGTTTAGAGAACAAGACAAGCATTGTCAAATAAGATAAATTGTCTTAAAGGGTACATGCCACCCTTGAAACCAAATTACTGCCGACATGGCAGCCTTCATTCCTGCTTTTTTGGAGATGGAGTGGGGGATAGTTGAACTGAGACAGGCTTGGTAGACATAGTCTTCTTGGTGGGAGTGGTAGGCTTCAACTTTCGAGGTTTCTTGGAAAGGAGGTCTTCGAGGGGTGCCATAGGATCTTTGGTAGCCTCAGCAAGGAAGGAGTACTCTGCGGTTGCGAACGCATTTCCTGCCTCATCATACTCAGCCTTCGTAGTGGGACGGTAGCATTCAATCTTGGAGAGGTCCACGGGCTTACCCGTTTTGGCAGCCTCCTCCAACGCCAAGCACCGTCCATGAAAAATAGCTGATTTGATGACCTTCCACATCTGAGCTCCCAATTCATCACTGTGGTAGAGCTCCATGGCTATGTGAGGCACCACCTTCGAAACAACTTCCGCACGATCCTTTTGCAGCATCTTATACCTCATCTGCAAGCCATCGATTTCCTCCCTCAACTTCACCTCTACCTCTTCGAGTCTGGCCTTCTCACTTTCCAACCCAGTACATTTCGACTAAAGAACAGCATTCTGACCTGTTAGAGTGATGACCTTGGCTTCTTCAAACTTAAGATTGCCGAGTTCAACTGTCAACTGGGCTACCTTTCCACGAAGGTCTTGGATGACGGGGTTCTTCTCAACATTCCCCTCAATCTCATCACACTTAGCCTCCAGCTTGGCCACAGTTCTGAGCAACTCTCTGGTTTTGGCATTTAAGTGATTATCCATTACTGCCTGCCTCGCAACCCCATTGTCATGCATGTCACAAAACCTTTCAATGGACATATTTTCCAGCATACCTTTCCATTAAGGAGGGGTGACATGATCAACAATCCGGTGACAAGCCAAAGCATTGGGAAGCTCCTTCGTCTCTGGAAGGCTTGCGACCAATACAATGTATAAAGGCTATGTTAGTTGTGACAATTATGACTTCAGATACTTTATAAGGAGGAACTGCTTACCATGCACCTCCACTGATTCATCTGGCAATTCGAAGGCTGACTTCACAAATTTTCTACCTTCAGCACTCTTATGCTTCACAACTCTACCTCCAGAAGTAGGTAGGGGATTCTTCCTCTTGTTGGTAGACTTAACAGTCTTGGCTGCTGTTCCCTTTCTACTTTTCAACCTGTCAGCTATCCCTGTTGAACCTACAACTAGGACATCCTCATCCGCAGGATCGTCTGAGTCAGCAACATTCTCAACAAGTTGGGATGGACCCTCCAATGCAAGTTGCGGGGGTGCCGATGATACAGGATCCGGATTCGGAGCGTCTACCTCATTGTTGTTCACATATGTTGAAGGGGAGCCAACACCATAAGACTCTTCAGCTTTCTCAGCAGGCATAAAGCTTAAATCTTCATCCAAATCTTGGTACATGAAGTTTCTGAATGACATCTCTGCAAAATAGAAACAAGATGAAATAAATATCAGTGCTACATTGGTCCTACTTAAATAGAAGTAGATAAACATACTTTGTCCTTGGTATATGATCATAGGCTTCTTGGGAGACCCCTTCCAGCTCTGGGCAATCCCAGCCATGTATAAGATGGCTTCAGGGAACACTTGCACATCCACAGGATATTTGGCCAAACGCTGATAACAGGGATCCCTTCGCACCTCATATGGCAAGGGGTCATTATACCGTTTTGCATCAAACATATTTTCCTTATTCAGCAGCTCTGGATATTTAGAGGGAACAATAGTGTCTTGCACATAGAAAAAGCTACATTTCCAACCTGTTATGTTTGTATATACCCTCCAAAACAGGTTCGGAACATCCAATTCAGGCCTTTTTGCTAAAGTTAACCAATTGCCCCCAGGATACAAGTTTAGAAATCCTCTTAAAACCTTTAATGTTGGTTCATAGCCGTATGCTTTACACATCACTATGAATGTGGTCAGTTTGGCTAAACCAAAGGGGTTAAACCTAGAGATGTGAACCTTGTAGTATTGCATAAACTCTAATATCAATGGGTGCAGTGGAATCCTAAGGTTAGAATGGCTAAATGCATGTGTGTACAGCCCTACGAAACCTTGAGGAGCATCAAAAATACCCTGATTAGGTTTGGGTAACATCACTTTGTGCTCTAGTGGGATTGGGTAATCAGCTAAGTGATCATGTAACTCTTTTGCAGATAATGTACACTTTTGCTGCTTTATGATAAACTTGGAATCCATTTATAAAAAAAAACAAGCTATCAGTGAGAAAGTAGGATTACCTTTGGTTTCGGAGTGATGGCGATGAAGTTTTACTGCGTGTGGGAATAGATGGAGAGAGTAAAATAAGTTAGGGTTTCAGCTACCCCCTTTTTATACTCTCTTTTATCTCTTAAACACCGCACACGTGTCCCAAAAATAATTCTTATCCGGTGTAAATTTTTTAAATTTTGAATAACAAAGACTTTTGGTCTCCGGGTAAGTTGGGGAAATGTGATTCCTGTAGCGGGCAGCCGAAAAGAGTAATTAGCATTAAATGCGCTAAGTTAGGTGCATTGTTATCCTCTAACTAATGCAATTCGCAGCAAGATGATATTTTTTCGAAGCATGAAGTCGAAAGCAATGTCTCCTCGCTCATATACATCACTTTTGACTGGGGGGCTTGATGATGTACCCTCCGAGTACCTCGAAGGACACTCCTCCGAGACGTATCGAAACCCTTCTATTCGAAGGTCTAAGTTAGGATTCCAGAATATCCATAGGCGTCAAACCATTCGTTAGCACGAAGGTTACCTAAGGGGAATTCGCCATTCGAAGCCCTAAGCCCTTCGGGGTATGGCTGACGAAGGAACAATGGATAAGGGAACCTCCTGACTTGGTCAAACCCACGATGTCCCTCTCTCTCTTGGCTTCCTCGTCAAGTCTGAGAACGTGGGTCACTAAGCCCTAGCGGTTACCCACAATCATGGGACGCCCCCATGATCTTCGACATTCATGCAGAAGTGCTCTCAACCCTATTTCATCCACTATAAATAGGTTGGACGGGCAATGGATTATCGTATGCTCATTTCACACTCATCTCTTTACTTACACATACTTATACAACCATAACTCATACTTACTCTCACGCCGGAGGTGGTTCGCAGGGTCATACCCCTACGTAATCACTTAACGTAGTGTTTCGTATTTCTTATTCTCAGGTGAAAGGCAAGTCTTGGCTGGAACATACACCCCTCATACCTTTGATCATTATCGAAGCCTGGTAATGCAATCTATTGTACAATCAATCTGCAATAAGGATGATCACAGAACTGCAGACCACTTACAGTATGTAAGTTCTGTCAGTAAATCAAACTATACCAAAGTTAGTCATCAGTATGCTTCATCCTCCAAAACAGCTCTCAAGAATAGAGCAAAACCTTTTCCTCTTTTCCCTCACTGTGGGTTTAATGATCATCATCAGGATGACTGTCTCATGAACACATGCTGTGATATATGTGGAAATCCAGCTCATGAGACATCCCAACATGACAGTGTCATTCATGCAAGGAGAAGTGCAAAACAATCCAAAATCATTGAGTCTTCCTAGTCTCTAAATGCAAAACCTGTGGTAGCACAATGCACTCAACCACTGACCATGAGTCGATTTCAAAATTCAAAGAGACCTTGAGACCCAAGCCCACTAGCAAGTGGGTCACTAAGAGAAACTAATTCAGTTTACTACTTGTGCAGAGACACGCCAGGGAGCCTATTTGGCATCTAGACAGCGGATGCTCAAGAAGCATGACTGGTGTGAAGGAGTATCTGCACAAGTATGTAAAGGAACCAGGACCCAAGGTAGTATTTGGTGATAACTCATCATGTCCCACTGAAGGTTATGGTTCAGTAAACTGCAATGGAATAGCTAGAATTGCTTACGTCAATGGTCTCAAATACAATCTCATCAGTGTCAGTCAACTATGTGATGCTAAGTACATTGTGCAATTCAATGACAAACAAGGTACCATTTTCAATGCCAATAAAGAAGTTGTTTTGATAGCCCCTAGAAGAGATGATGTTTATGTCTTAGACATGTCTACTCTTTCTCAAGATGGAACCTGTCTCTTTGCCAAAGCCACTGAGTCTATCAACTGGCTGTGGCACAAGAGACTCTTTTACTTAAACTTCAAAAATATCAACAACCTGGCAAAACAAAACAAGGTCCTTGGCTTACCATCACTGGTTTTTGAAAAAGACAAACCATGCTCTGCCTGTGAAAAAGGTAAACACCACAGAGCATCTTTCAAAACCAAACAAAATTTCTCCATCAAAAGCTGCCTTCACCTCCTGTATATGGATCTCTTTGGACCTGTCAGTCCCAGATCAATCCAGCATGAGAAGTATACACTTGTCATTGTTGATGAGTTTTCAAGATACACTTGGGTATACTTTCTTTCCAAAAAGAGTCAGGCAGCTGATACAATAATGTCATTCATCAGAAAAATTGAAAACCAGAATGACATTACTGTTAAACAAATCAGAACTAACAATGGTACTGAGTTCAGAAATCAAGAGCTTGAAAGCTTCTGTGATGAAAAAGGAATTTCTCAAAATTTCTCATCTCCTTATACCCCTGAACAAAATGGGGTTGCTGAAAGGAAAAACATAACTCTCATTGAGGCAGCAAGAACCATGTTAAATGGCTCAGCCCTCTCAAAGCATTTCTGGACTGAAGCAATCAAAACTGCCTGTTACACTCAAAACAGGTCAATCATTGTCAAAAGACATAATAAAACCCCATATGAGACTTTCAAAGGTAGACTTCCTGACATCAGCTACTTTCATGTGTTTGGGTGTCCTGTGTTTATTCATAACCACAAGGATCACCTATGCAAATTTGATGCAAAAGCTGATGATGGATATTTCTTAGGCTACTCACTGATCTCCAAAGCCTTCAGGGTGTTTAACACCAGAAGACAACAAGTTGAGGAAACCTTTCATGTCACCTTTGATGAAAGTTCAGAAAGCATCAAGTTCACCAATACCTCAGTGAAGGAAATAGGAATTGATGACTCATCAAGATATCCTCCTGATGAGTTCAACACTGAAATCAATTCCTCATATCAAGCTGATGCTGACATCTCATATTATGTCTTACCTCACAACCTACCCCAACCAACTATCAGTGAATTCATTGATAATCAATCAGTCCCTGCTGGGATAGGCAACACTGATCCAAATGATCAGGTACCTGTGATTCATGAAACCCAACCTGAACAAGACATCTCAACAGATGTTCTTAATGATTATGTGGCTAATGTACCAGAACTCACTCCTGAGTCTCCAGTGACCCCCTCAAGTTCAGATCCTAGACCACAAAGTAAGTGGACAAAATCTCAGGACATTGAGCTTGTAAACATCATTGGTGAACCCACTGAGGGCATGCTCACTAGAAGCATGGCTGCTAATTTAACTGCAGCTTCAGCCAATGAATGTCTATATGCTGATTACCTATCAGATATAGAACCCAAAAGTGTCACTGAGGCTCTAAAACACCCAAGCTGGGTTCAGGCTATGCAAGAAGAACTGCAACAGTTTGATAAAAACAAGGTCATGACCGTGATCAAATGTCCTCAGGATGTAGTAGTCATAGGAATGAAGTGGGTTTTCAGAAAAAAAACTGATGAAAACGGCACTGGCATTAAAAACAAAGCCAGACTTGTAGCCAAAGGTTACAGTCAACAAGAAGGCATTGACTATGATGAGACATTTGCTCCTGTTGCAAGAATGGAAGCCATCAGGATCTTCCCTGCATATGCAACATACATGAACTTCAGGGTCTACCAAATGGATGTTAAAAGCGCATTCTTAATTGGTGATCTCAAGGAAGATGTGTATGTTCAGCAACCTCCAGGCTTTGAGAGTAGTGAATTCCCTGACTATGTATGCAAGCTTGACAAAGCCCTTTATGGACTTAAACAAGCTCCCAGGGCATGGTATGAAACTCTCTCAGCCTTCCTGATACAAAACAAGTTTGTCAGAGGAAAGATAGACAACACACTATTTGTCTATAGAACACAACAGGATGTGATACTGGTCCAAGTGTATGTTGATGACATCATCTTTAGCTCAACAAACTACAAACTTTGCAAACAGTTTGAAAAACTGATGACAAAGAAGTTTGAAATGAGCATGATGGGTGAACTCACATACTTCCTTGGACTACAAATCATGCAAACTGATAAAGGAATATCCATCAGTCAAGAGAAATACACCAGAAATCTCTTGAAGAAATATGAGATATCTGACTGTGCCTCAGTGAAGACACCAATGGTCCCACCTAACAACCTTGGACCTGATCTCACTGGAAAATCAGTCAATCAAACTCATTTCAGAGGGATTGTAGGCTCACTGATGTATCTAACTGCTTCTAGACCAGACATCCAATTCTCAGTCTGTCTAATAGCAAGATATCAGTCTAATCCTAAAGAATCCCATCTCACTGCAGCTAAGAGAATTCTCAGATACCTGAAGGGAACTCCAAGCCTTGGACTTTACTATCTAAAGTGCTCAGGGTTTGACCTCAAAGGGTATTCTGACTCTGATTATGCTGGCTGCAACATGGACAGGAAAAGTACCTCAGGGTCCTGTCAATTTCTTAGAGGAAAGCTGGTTTGTTGGAGTGCTAAAAAACAACAATCAGTGGCTATGTCTTCAGTAGAAGCTGAAGCAGGATGTTGTGCCAATGTATTATGGATGAAAAGTCAACTCAATGACTATGACATC
Source organism: Chrysanthemum seticuspe (assembly GCA_019973895.1). Lineage (NCBI taxonomy): Eukaryota > Viridiplantae > Streptophyta > Magnoliopsida > Asterales > Asteraceae > Chrysanthemum > Chrysanthemum seticuspe. Next base: position 132,578,654 of record BPTQ01000006.1, on the reverse strand, counting down.
AATTACAAAATGGTACCCATCTTCTGTGATAACACCAGTGCTATTGCAATCTCCAACAACCCTGTCCTCCACTAAAGAACCAAACACATTGATATCAGATATCACTTCATCAGGGATCACATAATGAAAGGAGACATATAACTTCATTTCATCCCTACTGAATATCAACTTGCTGATTTCTTCACCAAACCCTTGGATGAACCTACCTTCAGGAGACTGAAAGCTGAATTGGGAATGCTTGACATTGAAAGTCAGGCATCTGAAAACCAATCTCAGTAAGTTCTCTGAAATGGTTCCTCCTCCCTGAACGAAACCCACAAAACATCTTCTCACTGAATGAGTAAGACTCATTCAAGGACCCTGATAGTTGATATTGAGCATTGAAAGAGTAACTAAATGATCCAAGTATCAGTTACTTAAATGTCCTAGGTTGGTAACTATGCCAATTTAATATAGGAATATATGTCTTACTGTCAGGGGTCTCCTCACTTACCTCATCCCACTTGGCATTAAATGCCTTCTCTCACATAAAATATCCTATGGATATTTTATTGCTGCAAAAGTGCATTTTTACTGTGCATTGCAACTGTTCCCTTGAAATACGGGATTTTACTGCGGGTAGTGGTGGGTGGCATTAAATGTGGAATTTCAAACGTTTTCAAAAACCGTCTTTACATATCCACAATTATGCAAAAACCACCCTTCTCACCACTCTATAAATACCCCTCTCATAAATATTAAAACACACACAATTGATTTCTTCAAACAAAACTCTGTCAAAATCTCTTTCAAACCCATAAATCATTATGTTCTTCAAACCTCTTTCAGAAAAACCTTCATTGTAAACATTTACAAAAGATTTTTCATCAAAACTTCAGAGATTCAAAAAAAAACTTTCAATTGTTCTTGTCAAGTTATTCTTTTTTAAAACCCTAAAAACCTTTTTAATGGAAATGGCAAGAACACAATCTCTTCAGTTTGCTTCACAGTGGGTAGGCGATCTTAGCAACGTTGAATTTAAAACAAATAATGTCATAGGCAATTTTGAATATCCTCCAAATGTCCCAGCCTATAAATACTTTATGAAATTTTTGTATAACTGCCCACTGAAAACGGCCTTTATTCAATGTCCCTCTGTACTATACCAAAACCTCCTCAGGGAGTTTTGGGCAACAACTAAGGCCTTTGACCCGACACCCTCTACTGATGAGAACAACCTTAGACCTCTCAGGGAATATCTCATCAGGTTCAGTCTTAACGGGGGGCAACAATTCACCCTGGATTATAAAACATTTTGCACCTCAACAGGGTTAGATTACAACAAAGGTGTTTATGTCGCCCATCCTGAACCCTCCACAGTGAAGGATGGGTTAAAACAAATTGTTTTAGATCCAACGTTTTTGGACAAGACCCCAGTCACCAAGAGTTCATTTCCCGTGGCTTGGAGGATCCTATTCACATTTGTGATTCAGGTCCTCGGCGGGGAACCACTCATCCACTGAACAAGTTAAATCTATTCAGTTGATGATGGCATACTGCTTGATGAATGGGGTCACTGTCGACATAGGGGAGATCATTTACAGTGATCTCGTAACCAAGCTACAAAGCAAAACTAGGACGAAATACGTTTCGTATCCTAGGTTTGTCTCTTGTGCTTTGCAAGTGTTACTAGGTACAAATTATCCTCAGGAAGAAAAATTTGGTGCTTTACCTGGCATCCTGAGCCAATCAAACTTTCAAAAAGACCCATCCCTTGTCACAAACATTGAATTGACGGCCCATATGGTTGCTGTAAATAACCAGAGGGAATCAGTGTCTCCTAACCCTGCTCCTACAAAGAGAAAGGGGAAGTCTCAGACTGGGACTAAAACCAAACCGAAGTCTCAGGGCCCTGAGGCTTCAGGAGCACAGCCTAAAAGGAAAACAAAGCCCAAGACTGATTTGCCACCCGTTGGAGACCAAGCAACATCCACCCAGGTGACAACGAAGGACACTGATAAATCACAATCAGTGCCCTTGGTCCCAACTATTACTCCCCAAGATCCAGAGGGAAACAAACAACCCGCTGGTAGGGGAGCGCCTTCCACATCGCCCAGTGATGACATTAGCAAATCCAAGCCTTTGTCTGAGGGCACACTGGTCGATCCCAAAGACTCAGAGGGAACCAAACAACCCGCTGATAGGGATATCACTGTCACTGACTCTGCTAAAGGCACTAGAAAACACCCATCAGTGTCTCAGGAGTCTAAGGGGGATAAAGACTCGGAGGGAAAGGAACAACCCGCCGATATGGAACCCAAAACCAATCCTGACTCCAGAGAAGGCACTGGGAAACTCCCACCAGTGTCTGAAGGGTCAAAGGGGGACAAAGACTCAGAGGGATTAATACCACCCGCTGATATGGAACCCATCACCAACCCCCTGTTAACTGTTGCTGATGTTACTGGAATACTCTTATCTGAAGATGAGCTTGCTGACACTGATGATGAAATTCTATCAGCTGGGGAAGAAGTGGACGCTGAGGTTCAATCTGAACAAGAGCCTCAGCCTGATCCACAGGAACACACTTAATCACCATCCCAGCCTGAAAATGATGACTCCTCTTCCTCCACTGATGAATTTGCAAGATTTGATAATGTTCTTCCACTTACTGAAAGGCAGCTTGTTCAGTGGATCACCAAAGCTTCACGGAAATTATACTCTGGGGTCACTGAAACATTGTGGGAACAACATACTGAAGCTGGTGCAAGTTATGCAGATCTAAAGGCTGAGGTACAAGCCTTTGATGAAAATGTTCATGAGCACAGGGATTTGATGTATGACAACATTCACAGACTGTATGAAAATTTGGCTAAATTCCTCAGACACCTTCAGGGTGTAGGCACAAAGGTAGATGAAATTAGAGAATCTATCAAAGATGATTCAGCACTTAACTCTAAAGTGATGGAAGCTACAGAGGCGTACTTGAAACAATCCTTCAGCCTCGCTGAACTGATCGAAACGCTCAAATCAGCAAATGTTCAGGGTCTTCATTCTTTAGTCCAGTCCCTTCAAACTACATTGAGCTCTGTAAACACTCAAATGGCTACGTTGGCTCAGGAATCTACTTCCTTGGCCTGGAATCTTGGGCCACGCATAAATGCTTTGGAAGTGTCTCAGGCAAATTTGGAAGCTAAGGTCACTGGCATTCAAACAGATACTTCAGATATCAAGGCCATGATCACTGAAATTTATCAGGCTTTCAAGGGTCAAGCAGCTCCGTCCCCCTCAACACCAACACCAACTCTTGCCCTCACTGACGCTCCGGCAACAGTTGAGGGGGAGAATATTGCTGAAGAAACTCCTCTTCACACTAAGGGGGAGCCAACACCACCAGTCTCAGCAATACCCATCTCATCACTTCCACTACAAACATCAACAACAAAAACAACACTGACAGTCACAACACCAATCATGACAACACCACCACCATTGGTTGCATCATCTTCCTCAGGCCAGAACAAAGGCAAAGGCATAATGACAACTACTGAGCCTGAGAAGATTCCCTACAAAATCAGTGACACTGAATACCTTCTCACACCGCAACAACTAACTAAATATCTTGCTAAAGAAGAAAGGAGATTGAAACAAGCTGAGGACGATAAGAAGAGTAAGGGAGCACTGGTTAAAGTGATTGCCGAAGAAGCTAAAAATATGGGAATTGATCCAAAGAAGCTTGAAAAGGGTCAGGGAGGACAGAGGTTCAAGGATGCTCAGGCAACAAAAATGGCTGAAATGAAAAAGCAGTTGGAAGAAAAGAACAACAGAACTGCAGCCATCATGAAAGCAAGAATTGACCATTACAATTGGATAATGTCAAGTAGAAGACTGTCTGAGAAGACCACTGATGTCAAAATCATCCCCAGGTCTAAGCCACTAGCAATGAACGTCTACAGGGGGGTTGATAAAAGGCATTTCGAGGTTCATGATTCCTTAAAATTCACTGACTTTGGGATCACTGAACTCGATGAACTCGGTCCAATAATTGAAAAGAATCAAAATGCGGCGGTTAAGGAGCTGATGAAGATGCTCAGTAAGCGGTATGAAAGACTGAGAGATGCACCAGCACAACTGGGAATTCAGCCTGCCTTAACTGCACCACAAGGATCTCAACCACAGTCATCACAGGGTAAAAGAAAGAGGGTTGAGTTCCAGCCTGAGATAAAAGTGCCTGGACTCGAATGCAACAGGGAACTGCCAGAAGGTGTCAAGTTCGTGAACTGTCTAGTGGTTGAAAATCCTGAAAGAGGGCTATTTCACATTGATGTCTATGGAAACCCAGCATTTCAAAGATGGAGTGATATTGATCAGGCTGGTGTGGCTGCAATGCTGAGCTACATACCAGTGGCCTCTCAGATCCAAACCCCAACAAACATCAGGTTCTGTCAAGACCTGAATTCCAAGATAAGAGAGCATCCTGACAGGGAAACACTCATCACCAAGAAAGTCAAGCTTAAAGCACTGGGAATCCATCTGGACTGACATCATTTTGATTTATCTTTTGTACTAGTGATAGGAACCTTGTAATTTGATTAATAAACGATGTATGTTTTGTTAAAATATTCAGTGTTCCTTATTGTATTCATTAGTACATTCAGTGTAAGAAGAAGCCATTTGCTCATTTACACTGATCAAACACTTAGGCTATTTGTATATCCAAATAGGGGGAGACTGTTGGGTTCAGTAAATACCCAAACCCCTTAATCTAGGATTTGAATAGAAAATAGCCCAAGTGTTTAGTTCGTTAAACACTAACAGGTCACTGAGTGCATAGTCTCTCAGTAAGTCATCTTCAGGATACTCAGTATGAGGCGAAGAAGAAGTCTCTCCACTCAGTAAGGCAGAACTTAAAGGGTGAATATTGAGTCAAGAAGAAGATGATGGATTCAGTGAGTGATGACAATAACTCACTGAATCCCTAAGACTCCTCTCCAACTACTTACACTGATGACAAACTGAAGTAGAAGACTGAAGGATGTAAAGACTGAAGAATGAGCGGGACATGGCGGGATAAGTTTGAAACAGATAAGACGAAGTACTTATCAACCAAAGTCAACTTTCCCTTAATAGCAAAAGATCAGGCTCAGTGTCATCACTGAACTTAGGAAAGTAGTCTTGTCTCTTACCTAGAATAGTCTTTGTAAACAGAGACTTAATACATCAGTATTTTGTCTTCTGTATGATGTCAGTTTGTCACTTAGGAAAGAGTCAAAAATCATACATGTATAAATAGCATAAGAGATGGAGTGAAAAGATTAAGCTTGTGAATTGTAAAAACATACACACACGCAAGCCTTCTTTTCACTCCTCCAAATACAAATTTATCCCTGAGATAGCTCAGTGGGTTCTAAGAGTTGTGCTCAGACTTAGCCTGAGCTTAGAGAGGAGTCACCAACCTTTGTCATTTCAATCCCAAGTGCTATTCCGCAAGTACTTGGGTAACATATTCTTTACGATTCATTTCTAATAAGAATAGGATGTTGAAAATTATCTAGTGTGTTTTACTTATGTTAATTTCAGTCATTGTTCACTATTAACTTGTTTTATATTTCTAAACTATTTTAAACGATAGTGAACGGGGAACAACAAGGACCCCTCATAAAAGCACCATCTAACCCCAACAACTCTCTTTGACAAGCTTTATATCCTTCCTTCAAAGCGCCTAAGCATACATACATTCTCTTGAAAACCCTGGTTTGACTTGTTGCATCTGTTGCAGTTTGTACACTTATCCTAACTATTGTATCTGGGTTAGTTTTCTGCAACTCTTCAACATATTCTCTTAAAAGGGTGTATTGCTGCTTATAATCACCCCTAATCTCATTTTCTGCCTTGTTTTTTGCCCTTAATGCATTTTGCATAGACACCTGAACTTCAAACTATTTACTGAGCTGATCTTGAACAGCCCTGATTGGAATATCTGGATTGACTTGAACTTGGTCAACTATTTTCTTCGAAAGAAACTTGTAGTCACAAGCTTTAATGTCTCTTGATTGCAAACATTTGTGTTCATCCCTGAAAGTTCGAACAATCCATACATCTTTATCTGTATTTTTGGCTACATACAACAACCATGGACACGCTGTTGTTTGCTCCTTGCGTGTTCGCAAATATACATCCCTACCAAGGCCTCTAGTTATCGGACCATTTTTCCTCTTTGGGGCTTTTCCCAGCCCTGAACCTTCGGTTATTCCACAAACATGTATTTGTCCAAGACACCTAACCCTAATTCTCTGTTTGTCATTCTTAATTACTCCGTAGTTGCAATTTCCTCCTAGTCGTTATTGAAAGCAGGTAGATCCTATCTTTCACTTCTTTTGAAGTTACAAAACTTTGACCACAGAAAAAAAGATTTCGTCCTCTGTTTCTGCTGCCTCACTTAAATTTTGTTTCTTGTATGCCCTCAATTTGTTCCTCCTAATAACATAGTCATCCTCATTATCAGAACCACTTGCAAAATCATTATCATCTAACAAATCCAACTCATTTTTCTTTAAAAAATCATGTGGTAGCTGGCTGGTGGTACCTATAGATGGTAAATCTGTAGTCTCGGTCACTTTGAACAGATTAACATCAAAATCAGGCTCCTCAAAAGTATTAGCCTCATCGACAACTGTGTTTCCATCACCATTGTTCTCAATATCATCATCGTCACTCATATAAGTGTCTGTCTCACTCACATTGTCATCACTTACAGCTTCATCGATTTCACTAACCTGTACAGATTTACCTTTTTGGATATGATCCACAGGATTACATGTTTCCTCATCATGATGACCTAACTCTTGATCATTTTGAGATACCTCTTCAGGACTATCTATTTGGATATGCTCAATATGTTTATCTATATGCTGGTTGACATCACCTGCAACATCTTCAGTATGACAGACCTCTACAGCTGGAAACAAGGGTTGTGTTTCTGGCATCTGAGTAGATTGTACCAAAGTATTGACTTCCAAAGGTTGATCTGTAACCTCACATAAGTCCTCTACCACAGACTTATTAACAATATTTTCTAAGAACAATTTCTTTGAGCAATATGGAACAATAGCAAGAGCTGCCTTTTTCTTTGTTGCATCCACATCAGCAATAACTGTCCTAATTGACTTTGGTGACATTTGATCAACGTCTAATGTTGTCTTACCATTTTCAACATAAACCTCTATCATCTTATGGTCATCAACAAGATCTTTCAATATTTCTAAATTAGCACTCTCACTTAAGCTATACAAACCATCATCTAAATTACTACCAGGCTTAACAAAGTAATAGTAATTTTTTGAACCGAGCTCATAACCCAATTCATACATAAGAACATCCAACTCTTCAACTGACACACTATCAACATCAACCAAATCAACTAAACTTTTCATACCTCCAACGTATATTCTACCAGGCCAGTATTTAAAGACACCATTGTGATGAACCCTCATACTAAACATATTAGATCTACCACCTGAAAACATGTCAATTTATGTTTAAATCATTCTAAAAACTTAATTGGGAAACAATAAATACCACAATTACAAATTCCAATGACTGTAATAAAAAAAATAGTACCGTATTTCTTCTTAGCAGAGTCGTATATGACGGTATCATCAACTGGATAACCTAATTGTCTTCTTACTTTCCATAGAGTAAAGTCCATGTTTCGGTTTTATGATTGATAAACAGGGGTTTTGTGACTTTCAATTAAGGTTTTTGAATTCTGATAATTCTTGTAACGAAAGATTTGGGACGAATGATAATAGAGACTACGTGTTTATTGGGGCGGGAAGAGGGTTACATTACATGTGGCAATAATTAAGAAATTTTTAATTGAAATATGGAAATGACAAAAGTGCCCTTGGACTAAAGACAAATCTAACGCCATAAGATGTCCTTGACTAACGGCAATATGGTCAAAGAACTTGTAGCGAGTATAAACCTTGAAATAGGGACCCCCGACGATGAAAAGGCCGAGTTTTGTCCCATCGCGATGCGTCGAGCCAACTTTAGGGACCAACAGTGTATTTTAGTCTATTTTTTATTTTAAATATTTTTTATTTAGCATGTCTCAAATACTTTATAATGTAATAGATATATGTTTTCTAAAAATAAAACGTATAAATTATTAAAAATGTAAATAATTAACACTTTTATTTTTCAAAATATTTATCATTAAATTAGTGGTTATAAGTTTAGTAAGTTTTTCATATAAACAATTCTTTTAAAAAATATATATCATTAAAACAATGGGGTTACTATATAGTTTAAATGAGACTTAAATTTTCAAATTTTACATTAATTTTCTAGTTTTTCTTTTATAGTAATGTTTTTTGTCTTAAAATTTTAAAACTTCCTTTTATAAGAAGTCCTAAATGTTTTATAATTTATTTAGTTTAAATGAGACTTAAACTTTCAAAATTTATATTAATTTTCTAGTTTTCCTTTTTTAGTAATATTTTTTGTCTTAAAATTTTAAAATTTCTTTTTATAAAGAGTTTCAAATGCTTTATAATGTAGTATAGATGAATGTGATTTTATTTGATCAGGTTTTCTAATGACAGCGAATGTTTTACTAAGATATGCTCTTTCTATCTCGAAAAGAGTGTTCACAAACAAACTTTTTTAATATATGTGAAATTAATGCAAGTTTTGAGTAATAAAAAATCATTTGTGGCATAACACTTATGAAGAAATTAAAAGTGAGCAATTAATGCAAGTTTGATTACAATGACAAAATAGGAAAAACAATCATAATTACTATCTCTATATAAAAACTGAACAATTTTTTAGGACAAACATAAATAATAAGATAAACACTTTTCATGAGACGATGTGAGAATATGGTTAGGATAATTGTTTCTAAATATATCCAAGTAGCCATTTTTTACTGAGTTAGATATCATTTTTTTTCCTAACAAAGGCCCAAAATTTACTAATCCAGCCAATCTCAACACTACATAAGGTTGTCCTTGCTTTTTGCGGAGTTGGCACATTTGACCCATGTTTTTTTGCTGAGTTGGCACGTTGACCCCGTTATATTTTTGAGTTAGCTGTTATATTCAATCCAAACCCATACGTGTACATGGTTTGTATTTCCAATGCAATCGCTTCACATAAATCACTTTTTTTCTCAACAAAAAACTCTTATAGCACATTAACCATTATTATCCCCAATTATCCTCTCTCAACCCCTTATAACACATTTATAGTTTCAATCAAGCTAACAATCACCATCGTTTTTTTTCATTTGAATGCATTTTAAGGTATGTTTAGCTCTTATATCACTTATATATATCTTAATTTTGCCATAGTTACAATGTATATTTAGCCCTAATTCTTACCTTTTCTTTTGCAGAATGACTATACATGGACCCGATGGTTTAGTTTGGACGTGTGAAATGATGGTGTGTGATAACATCAAATAGTCCTGAATATTAAGTGTCAATTTCCCCCGATAATGCTCGTTATTTATATCATTTATATGGATTTACGCTTGTTTTCCATTGTTTTCCACTTTCAGGTAAATTACGAGCATTAGAGTTAAAGAGACGCGGAAATGGAAACATTACTAAAGATTTATCACAATATGCTTATTTTGAAGAAGTTACGGCGTAACTCATCTCTCACATTACGCCGTAACTATTGCGTGATCCAGAAGTCCAACTTATCAAGAGGTTACGGCGTAACTCTTCCCAAAGGTTACGACGTAACTCCATTAGGTCAAAAGAGGTTCCACGCCGCTGATACTTACGCCGTAACTACTGCATCACTTACGATGTAACCGAGTTTATTGAAGACTACGGCATAACCACTTATAAAGTTACGCCGTAACTAGCAGATCTAGTGCATTTACGAAGAAATAGAAGGTTACGGCGTAACTCCTCTATTGGTTAAGCCGTAACCCAGACCTGGCCTATAAATACCCCACGAATTCCAGCATTTCAAAGCATCCCATTCCACATACAATACTCTGAGAACGTGGGAGAAAGCTCAAGGCAGGTCTAGGGAAGCATACGGAGCTGTTTCCAAGGGAGAAGTCACACCATTACGATAAGCTTTAGCGTTTATTATTTCTTTTACTTTCAAATCATGTATTTCGTACCTTTGAATATTGAATTGATTTGCATGATTAATATGAGCGGCTAAGCACCCTTTGGTGCTAGCCTAGTTATGATTCCTTAATTGTTTTGTTTGCGTTTACCTTTACTTCCGTACCATTATTTCTAAGTGTATGCATGCATAGTTCTTTGGTAGTCACCCTTGGTTCGGTAGTTTTGAATGGCGATAGAGGCCAATTGCCTAGGAGATATGACCAACTGACCCTAGGTGAGCGGACTAAGACGGGAAGGGTAAGATATGACCAACTGACGACCCTTTCTACTTGTGCGATTTGACCAACTGATCACCTATCGTTTGGATGAACTTAAGAATTGGGGGGGGGGGTGTAGTGTCTAAGTTCCTAACGGCCAGGCACTCACTATTTAGAATCTAGCATGTAGCGGTACTTAATGACTTGGCTTAGGGGACCAGGAATAACAGGACTTATGACGGTGCACCTAATTTCTCCTGTGGTGGCATCTTTGCTGATAGGTTAGGGCGAATTGACCAAATGCTGTCCTCTCGAATTTGACCCCACCTGAAGTAATTGGAAGTAGGTAGACGTAGACATAACTAGCTAGGAGGATTAACTAGGTTAGCACCACTATTCCTCTATTGATTTCCTTCTACCATTTATTTGCTTTTATATTATGCATTAGTAGTTTAATTAATTAAATACCTTTTGAAACCATTATAATTCTGTGACAATTAGACTTAGTGATAATCCAACACACATAGCTCTTGGGACGACCTCGGCTTTACCATTTACTACACTACACACGACCGGGTACACTGCCCGTTAGTGCATTAGGGTAGACCATAGGTATAGCGAGACACTATAAATATTAAGACCTGGTCAGTAAAACCTGCATCAAGTTTTTGGCGCCGCTGCTGGGGAGCTATATTAGGATTAATATTGAGTCTTTCATTTCATTTTTAAACTTTTCTCACGATCATATTTCAAGTTTTCAGGTACCATGGAAGTTGTTAACATCGATGACCTCACTCTTGAGGAATACTTGGCGTTGACTAGAGCAGATCAAGGGCCGGGTCTCGTAAGACCGACAATCAAAGCGGATGTTCATTTCGAGATTAAAGACCAATTTATGAGGGAACTTCGCGCTAACCCTTTTTCAGGAAACAGGGACGAAGACGCATATGAGCACGTTGAAAATGTCCTATACATCGCTAGCCTTTTCAACATTCCGGGCGTGTCTCATGATGCTGTTATCCTCAGGGTCTTCCCAATGACTCTCACTGGAGCAGCCAGAAGATGGATCGAAAGATTGCCTGCCGGGGCAGTTAATACTTGGGCGCTACTAAAGAAACACTTTATTCAAAGATATTGCCCGCCATCTAAGATTTTTAATCAACTCTTGGAGATCCATAATTTCAAACAAGAAGACATCGAAACTCTATATCAAGCTTGGGACAGATACAACGATCTTTTTTATAAGTGTTGATAAGGTTTTAAAAGGTACCTTTTTGAGGGGTCGTTTAAGCCCTTATTTGATCACTTTTGTATCTGTTATTGCTTAATATCGTTCATTTTCACTTTTTAGGGCTCTTGAAGGCAAAATGCTCGAATGGCACTTATTTGGACGAAAAGGCGCGAATATACGAAGAAAATGGCCAAAGTCAGAATCGAGACACTCAAAGCTGCTGAAAACATAAGGTGACGACGTCAGGTGTTAAATTGCTACGCCGTCGGAGGATTTTTGTGACGGGACAGAAGCCAAAAATCCTATTTTCAAGTGACGACGTCAAGTTATAAAAGAGTAGGCCGTCGCAACTCAGACGACCTAGATGTAATCCAGACGGCGTCAGAAGCTGAAGAGGACGGCGTCACAATCATAAGGTGACGCCGTCGCAAGTCTAACGTGCCCAAGACGAAACCCTAATGACGGCGACACGACGGCGTCACAAAACATAAGGTGACGCCGTCGCATATGTAATATTATATATAGAATCCTAATTTTTCAGTATTTAGTGTGTAGTTTTTTGGAGTAAAAACCTAAACCGAACCAAGGCTGTCTTGTACTGTATTTTAGGGTTCCAAACCCTATCTTACACCAAGATAAGTGTTTTACTTCATTAATACAATTATGTCTTTGATTATTTGTGTGTATCCTTGCATGTTCTCCATGTCCGGCTAATTTACTTGTGTGTTTGCTTAGGGAATATGAAACTTAATTATTGAATATTGATTGGTTGTCTCTTATCTTAGTTGATTAATGATCTATTAATGCGATAGGTCATTCGTTGTGTACTTAATGCTTGATTAAATCTTTGTGAACCTTAGAATATGACTCCTTGAGTAGTTGTAAGCTAAACCATCCAAAGAGTGCCTTAGAGTAAGAGTTTATTATCCCTAGTGGGTTTTGTAGACGAGACCCTTTGGTAAGTTCAAAGAGTTAGGGAGAAACGCATACCCTACAACCTTAGACACACAACGCAACTAGGAATGAGGACGTGACAATTCAACCACCAATATGAGATAATTAAGGAGTAGTAAAACCTAAGTAAACACATCTTTAAACTATCATATGAGCACACAATAATTAGACATAGACTACATACACCTTAGATTAGATAATTAGATAAGTAGAGTAATCAGTAGCAATACCAACCCCCCAAATTCAAACCCCGAGATTCGTACCTTTCCATTTCATAAAAATATAAAAAATACAAAAACAATCTTCCTCAACCCCAACCTTAGCGTAGTAACTTCTCACTAGCATTCCTATTCCCCTAGAGAACGATATCAATACCCGTGGCTTACCCTAATACTGCACTACAACGATTAGGTTCACTGCCTAGGGTGTTGAAAAACTTGCTCGATGAAAAGGAAGTTCCTTTGACCCCGAACGACGCGTGTAGCATTATCAAGTTTTTGGCGCCGCTGCCGGGGAATAGAATAGCTAGTTAGTAGTCCACCTCGTTTAGGTTTCTTTACTTGATTCCTATCAAGTAAACTTTTTTCTCATTCTTAGCTTTCTCTTAGTCTATCCCCCTTCTTCGTGACCCTTGTTCGTAATCCCATCACTTTTCATCATGGAAGGTGATAACCACCCACCATTCATCAACCCACCACCAATTGACCCACCAAGAGCCCGTACTCTTGGTGAATACTCGAGACCAAGCCACTTAGGCTATAGGAACACCATTGAGCTTCCCGACCAAGCCCAAACTACGGCCCTGCGATCCGACACCATCCGGTTGGTGCAAAGCGGATGTGCATTCCACGGACTTCGTTCCGAAGATCCAAATAAGCATCTGAGGGATTTCCTCAAAATTGTCGATTCCATCGACCTTGATGCTACTACTCGGGAGACCACGTGCCTGCGTCTCTTCCAATTCTCTCTACGGGACCAAGCTAGTAATTGGCTTGAGCGACTTCCCGCCGGCTCCATCTCAAGTTGGGATGATCTTACCTCTTGCTTCCTTGCTCAATTTTTCCCACCGGGGAGAACCACTAAGCTTAGGAATGACATCTTGATGTTCCAACAACGTCAAGGTGAATCTCTCTACGAAGCATGGACTCGATTCAAGGACTTACTTCATAAAGTCCCTCATCACGGCATTGATCTTTGGCTCCAAGTACAACTTTTCTATGATCATGTCAACTTCCCCACCAAGCGATCCATTGACCAAGCGGCCGGTGGAAAACTTAGTGATCTCACCGCGGAAGAATCATGGGGTATAATAGAGGACCTTGCCCTCTATGACAACGAAAGTTGGGATGACCCTCGTGAGCTGCCCAAAACCGTTAAGGCAATCTCCTTGCCTCCCATTAACTCACAACCTTCCGACCGTAGGATGATCGAACTTGAAGATCAAGTTAAATTCCTAATGAGTTCCTACGAAAATCCTAAGTCTTCACACCATGTGAACAAAGTTTCTTCCTCGTGTGAGCCGTTTTGTGATCCTCATAACACGCGCACTAGCACCCCATCCTCCGAACATGCTTCCGTTGATTACTCATCCTCGCGTGTTAATGGAACGGGAGGAAGATTCCCTACAATACCCGGACCTAGGAATTTCAATGAAACCCGAGAGGCATGGAAAGGCAAGCCCGACTTCTACTGGGGACAAACCAAAGAATTCACTTCCAATGATTTTTCATGGCCCCCACCTAACGGTCCTAACCAACAAAACATCGAAGGGATGTTGCAGAACCTAGTTGCATCCCAAGAATCCTAAATAGCTAAGCTTTCGGACCGCTTTAACCAACAACAAGCCGAAATGGATAGGAAGATAGACAACCTTTTGAAAGCCATAACCAATAGTGATAGGAAGGTTAGTGCTATCTCAACTCCCGAGCCGTCCGGTGTAGAGATTAAGGACCCAAGTAAGCTAGCTAAGCACGTTCAATTCGTCAATACCATCGTCTTGGTGAAACCTAATAGAACAAATGACGAAGAGGACCATACACTTGAGAATAATGAAACAACCGAGGAAGTAGATGAAGTAGACAATGACTATTTCAATAAGTTTCCTACGGAAGAAGAACTATCTCGCCACCCTCACTTAGTGCGTGACCTCCGTCACATGTATGTTAGGAAAAGCCGTAGAATCAAGTTTGGGAACCCTTGGAATCTTAACATACCATGTTGCATAGGACACCTTTTTGTGGCAAAGGCCTACATTGATCGCAAGTCCCCAATCAACATAATGACTAGCACCTACTACAATTGGGTAATGAAGAAGCCTATTCCAACTAGGCAAGACCCCAATGATCCTAATGTTAGTTGCAATTTTCTCGGTAGAATTAAGGGATTGCCCGTTTATGTAGGTAGTTTCACGTTTCCTACGGACTTCATAATTGTGGATGATATTAGCACGACCATAGACCCTAGCTTGTCCCACGTTATTCTAGGAAAACCTTTCATAGAAAGCACCGGGATGACCTATGATCCCTCGTTAGGAGTAGTGCGATTCAAGGATGAGACCGATGACATAGCTTACCAAATGCCGTTTAAGATTGAGAAGTTTTCATCACTCTCTAATGATGAAAAGGAACTTAAACTGTCGGTCTATTATAGGAATGATGAGGATAGGGAAAAAGGAGTGGATTATGTTATGGCTAAGATTTTCGAATTCTATAAGAATTGCTTGAACCTAGGACCGGAATTTAGGACCAATTGAGGAGAGGATGAACTCTTAGAGAAGTGCATCATAGGGCATTTCTACAACATGGAATCTCCCAATAGAGACCGTCAGAAGGAAGAAGGTAGCGGTAATGAAGTTACGTAGGAGCACGACTACGAGTCTAGCTACAAGACTCTTAAATAAAGAAAAGCGCTTCGTGGGAGGCAACCCATGCTTAATTGTTTGCTTGTTAGTGTCATATATCTTTTATTGATTGATTATTCTCATGTTTAATTTTGTAAAAATGCTTTATTTTGTTTTTAACCTCGTCTTAATTGCATATAAAGGTATTTTACATAAGGGATAAGTGTAGGGAGGATTACACACATTTTCAAGGAAACGTAAACATGAGAATAACAATTCATTAAAAGATATATTTGTGTGTTTGTTCGAGTCAAATGCTTGTATCGAGTCATAATAGATGTTTTGCAGAAATTTTTCCAGATTCTAAAGATGTAAATTTCCCAGAATTTTTTCCAGAAAATCGCAGACCAGTTTTTGTCAGGATAACCTGACGGCGTCAGGATCTCAACCTGACGGCGTCAGGAAGGAGTAAAAACAACATATTATTTTTTTTCTCATTTTCTGAGCTACTTAAAAATTTTTGGAATTTTCCAGGTCTCAATTTTCCAGAGATTCTGTAAACATCCATTCCACAAGCATTATATCCTAGTTTAAATCGAGTCTTATATATATTATTACCGCCGATTTTACATGAAGGTTTCGTTTGTTTATTCAAGTGTGCAGGTTTAATTTATCAAGAAGAAGTTACATAAGATTGGAAGGAGCTTTTCACGCATAAATTCTTCTTGGAAAGGATTTAACCATTACTTCACACACGGATCCTACCGAGCTAACCAGGGGAGTACTAGTTTCTTTCATTTTTAATTACCTTCCAATTATCATAACTTTGATACTTTCGGGGAACATTGGGGACAATGTTCAGTTTAAGTGTAGGGAGGGAAAATAAAATGGGAACTTTGAAACTATGCTTATCCTTGATTATTTGCTTTGTCCAATTGTATTTGTGTAATAAACCATGAGAACATGTCGGTTAGGGTAATTTTGGCACCAAATTTAAAATTTTTCATGACATATAGGAGTGGGCCATTAGTCTTAACAAAAGCGTCTCACGGATAGGAAGTTGCATGACTAGCACAAAAACCCTTTACCACCTAAATTCCACCCAAAATGTGAGGATCACCCTTAGATTAGTAGGAATTAAAAGCATTCATCTTTAATGCTTAGAGTGTGAACCGGTAGTATATTAGATTCTAGAACTTGTTTTGTAGTAAGACTACACTTGTGTAGTTAGGAATAACTAGATGATAAGAGGCATTAGGATAACCCTTGTTTGATACCCGTAATATAATTACTTCTTCCACATCGGTTGAGTAATTCCCCCACACCCTTTGCGTTGTACTCATCTTTAGTACACGATACCCCTAGTTAACCCCTCAGAGCCTATCCTTTTCGCGGTTCTCGTGATGTTTCAGTTTTTCCGGAATATCAATGAAGAGCATTGTTTACACCCAACCCCCAAATATACACCCAAATCGCCTTAGCCTACCCTGTATGCACTCACTTTTAGTGCATTATTGTTATCACCTTAAACCCTTAGTTCAATTATCTAGTTGCTTGCATGAGTTGCTAAGTCGAGTCATATCCTTTGTATACAGTTTTGGGACGATTGGGATTCATGGGAAAAGTTAAAGTTTATGAAATGACGGGAAGGGAACGTTAAATTCAAATTCCCTTTGTTTGCGTAATAATGTACCCCAAGTGTTTTGATCTTTTCAATTCGGGTCAAATTAGTGTTAGAGTAATAAAAAATCAAGTGTAGGGATGTGCCTATAAATCCCTATTATTTTGATGTTACCGTAGAGGATGGTAGTGTAAAAGTGTATGATTAAAAAAAAAAAAAAAAAAAAAACATACGGGCTACCATCCTACATCTATCCTTTAATTTTATGTTTGTTTATTTCAGTTAGCTACAGTTTAGAGTGTCGAGTCCTGGCTTAGCAACGTCATTCTTCGTATGCTTGTAACATAAGAGATTTTTGACTTGCCACCACTATATAGCCTATCCCACCAAACCCTTTGTTTCCCTACCGTAAGCCTAACATTACAACCCTTTAAAGACCTCTTTGATAGTCTTTCCTAGGTGCTTACGCCAAAGCGATGGAGGTTTGATCTATTCTCAAGCCTATGGTAATCTATGTACTAGGACCGGTTAATGAGTGTTTATCTTCTATTTCCAATTTGTTATATTTCATATACACCCGAGAGAGATGTGAGTATCCAAACACCCCATGTGAGGTGCTAGTATGTGATTTCCGTGCTTGTTATGACTTTTGCGGGGCTTATATGTGTTGTGGACCATTTTGAACGAATGCTTCATGACCCCTAACTTATAAATTAATTGGCTAAAAGCACATTTGCTTGAGGACAAGCAAATACCAAGTGTAGGGATATTTGATAAGGTTTTAAAAGGTACTTTTTTGAGGGGTCGTTTAAGCCCTTATTTGATCACTTTTGTATCCGTTATTGCTTAATATCGTTCCTTTTCACTTTTTAGGTCTCTTGAAGGCAAAATGCTGGAATGGCACTTATTTGGACGAAAAGGCGCGAATATACGAAGAAAATGGCCAAAGTCAGAATCGAGACACTCAAAGCTGCTGAAAACATAAGGTGACGGCGTCAGGTGTTAAATTGCGACGCTGTCGGAGGATTTTTGTGACGGGACAGAAGCCAAAAATCCTTTTTTCAAGTGACGACGTCAAGTTATAAAAGAGTAGGCCGTCACAACTCAGACGGCCTAGATGTAATCCAGACGGCGTCAGAAGCTGAAGAGGACGGCGTCACAATCATAAGGTGACGCCGTCGCAAGTCTAACGTGGCCAAGATGAAACCCTAATGACGGCGACACGACGGCGTCACAAAACATAAGGTGACGCCGTCGCATATGTAATATTATATATAGAATCCGAATTTTTCAGTATTTAGTGTGTAGTTTTTTGGAGAAAAAATCTAAACCGAACCAAGGCTGTCTTGTACAGTATTTTAGGGTTCCAAACCCTATCTTACACCAAGATAAGTGTTTTACTTCATTAGTACAATTATGTCTTTGATTATTTGTGTGTATGCTTGCATGTTCTCCATGCCCGGCTAATTTACTTGTGTGTTTGCTTAGGGAATATGAAACTTAATTATTGAATATTGATTGGTTGTCTCTTATCTTAGTTGATTAATGATCTAGTAATGCGATAGGTCATTCATTATGTACTTAATGCTTGATTAAATCTTTGTGAACCTTAGAATATGACTCCTTGAGTAGTTGTAAGCTAAACCATCCAAAGAGTGCCTTAGAGTAAGAGTTTATTATCCCTAGTGGGTTTTATAGACGAGACCCTTTGGTAAGTTCAAAGAGTTAGGGAGAAACGCATACCCTACAACCTTAGACACACAACGCAACTAGGAATGAGGACGTGACAATTCAACCACCAATAGGAGATAATTAAGGAGTAGTAAAACCTAAGTAAACACATCTTTAAACTATCATACGAGCACACAATAATTAGACATAGACTACATACACCTTAGATTAGATAATTAGATAAGTAGAGTAATCGGTAGCAATACCAACCCCCCAAATTCAAACCCCGAGATTCGTACCTTTCCATTTCATAAAAATATAAAAAATACAAAAACAATCTTCCTCAACCCCAACCTTAGCGTAGTAACTTCTCACTAGCATTCCTATTCCCCTAGAGAACGATATCAATACCCTTGGATTACCCTAATAGTACACTACAACGATTAGGTTCACTGCCTAGGGTGTTGAAAAACTTGCTCGACGAAAAGGAAGTTCCTTTGACCCCGAACGACGCGTGTAGCGTTATCAAGTGTCCTACCAATGATCTAAATAACCAGCAGAAGGTCAATATTTTCTACAAAGGAATAAATGCAACTACAAGACAGATGCTGGACTATCAAGGACATATCCCGAACATGACTCCTACTACTGCAATTGAAGCCATTCAAAAAATGGCGGACCATTCTCAAAAATGGCACGACGGTGGAAGTAAAAGAAACCAAGGTAGAAGTTTCAAAGGAATTGCAGCAATCGCTAGTAAAATTGAAAGTCTCAGTCGAGATATGCTGAAGGTTAGAGAAACCGTTCATGCCATCCAAGTGGGTTGTGAAAGCTGCGGAGGAGGACATCTTACGAAGAATTGTCCTCATACGGACGAAGAGGATATTGAAGAAGCTAAGTATGGAGAAAATCGACCATTTTACGGTGATAATCGAAATAGTAATAGGTATCGTGGAAATTACAACCATGGGCCTTATGGAGAAAGAAAGCCCAGCCTTGAAGAAACAATTAACAAATTTGTAGGATCGAAATATTGTTGTGTTGATGATTCAGGAGGTCTTGGATGATCAAAATACATGTTTGCCATATTTAGAGAGAGAAAGTAGATAGTGAGAGGGTGTTCTTGCTAGAGGTTTACACAAAGGAAAGATTAGATTAAAAATAAAGAAGCACCAACCCTTCCATCCATGGAAGGGGTATTTATACTTACAAACATAACGACCTCCTATCGGCCTGTGGATCAGGTATACAGTGGGTAAAGACCCGTCCTTCCTCCACGATGTTGCTCTAAACTAAACTACGCTACAAACTAACTAATAAGCTACTAAATAATGTAAATAACGACAAGTCTACGAGCTAACTTATGCTAGATAATATTTGGGGTGACCGAAACTTCACTATGGAATTTTCTAATTCCTAACAATCTCCCCCTAAGGGAGGTCACCCCATGTTTTACATTTCGAATCCTAGCATTCTATTCTTATCTTTGTTCTTGAGCTCGTAGACTTCAATTCTTCATTTCAACAATCTTTGTGCAATAGCAGTGATTCTTCAAAGTCCGCACTGATTTGTACTTTTAGTAGAGGCCTTTAACTGATCCACATCTTTGATGATCTTCGAGCTTTCATTGAGATCATCAGCCACAGTAAATCTCTGGATCACCCTTTATTGTGTTGCCATCATGTGAAGTTGTGACTTTCGGACCGACATGCTCACACTTTTGAATCATGACATCTTTCCATCAGAGTAGCGGAAGCCTTACTAGTTCATGATATTTGCAGCAGCGTAGCAGAAGCATAGTATAGAAATATCAGAGCCAGGTTCTGTAGATATGCACCAGTCATGATTTCTTCAAATTAAGTGTGGATGTTGTGAGCATGCGGCTTTGGAATGACTCCTCAATTCTGATCAGCTGCAACCGTCCAAGTGTACCTGCAAACAACAGTTAGCAATAAAGCACACGAAAGTGTCTTTGATCACTTTCGCCGAATAGAGGTACACGGCCCACGGTTCCTCGTTGATCAGTACAAGTACTGCCTGTGATCAGGTAGGATTCCTAAGAATCTCTTTGACAGGGTTTCGCAGCTGTTCTAGCTGTTCTCAAACCGGAACGTCTCAAAGAAGACAACACGGAGTGAGTGAACCAGCGAATTGAGATTCACTGATTGATGAAAAATGATTTGAAAACAATCGCGTATTGCTTGAAGAAAGAGTTTTGCAATACGACGAAGGTTTTATGAGAAAGATCAATTTTCAATCAAAATACTTTTTGTATTAGAGAATGAGTACACATTCGACGTGCTAGCGAAAAGAAGAGATTCGCACATCGAACGGTTTTTCTAAAAGTATTTTTCAATCAGAGATACTTTTTGAATTTGAAATGAATACACATTCGACGTGCTAGAGAAAAGAAGGTTTGCACATCGAACGGTTTTTCCAAAAGTATTCGTCAATTCCATTCCTGGACCAAGGTTGATTCAATAATGAATCGCCCCATCGTTTCTATCCAGTTGTCACAAGCTTGATCTTTTGCAAGATTTCACATGTCACCCACCAAGAGCTTGTTTGATATTGGCTCTAGAAGGATTTCCATCTTCATTGTGAATATTTTTAATATATCACTCAGATGTTCTGGCAATACCACAAGGATAATACGTATGACTCTTAATATAAACTTACTTTCCACATTGTGTGAAAAAGCAAGTCTTCAAGAATTTAGTGTCCTAACGAGATATTGTGGATGATCTTTTGGCTCTAGACTCAATAGTGCTCATTTGGTTCCTGTGCCGGAGACTAGGGAGAGGGTCTCCTTCTTCAATATCAACAATCTCTAAGAGAAAGTCGATATATTATGTAGGTTCCCCGTGAGAATGAAACAAGCCCTTTTAAGAGGAACTTGAGTGGTTTAGGAAGTTGTAGTGCAGTGCGTCACTGGGTCCATGACGTCTTGTCTTCAATACCGATGTTACCTTAGTAAACACCAGTAGCATATGTATTGAACCCGGTTACTGCCCTAAGGTTGAATTATTGGAGGGCTATTTCTTTTCACCCTTTTCACATTCAATTCTTTTTCATTCTTCAACCCCTTCAGTGCTTACCGAGACTTCATTACTAGAACCTTGTTGGGTTTATTCCAGTACTAGCTCTGTCTCAGTCCGCAATCTTCCCATATTCACATTTTTCTCCTTTTTTCATCATACCTAAGGACTTCTACACTATCTAGTGGATTGTCCCTGGGTAGATCCCTCCGGCTCTGGCGGATCGTGGGAACTAATACCTAACCTAACCATCCTTATAACACCATGCATAAAGTAAATTGGTCGGTCTTTTGGTATTGTTCTTTCCTTCATGAAACCAATTGAAAAATCATTTGGAAAAACAATCAAGGTACTTGTGATACGAGATCAAAGCATTTTGTACCTTAATAGTTTTGATCATTTAGAAAACCTCCCCCTCAACATGTGCATATGATTTAGAAATTGTTTAGCACAAGGAGGCAAGAGGACTTTGAAATATTTTCTTTGATCACAATTTTCATACGAAAAAGCCATTTGATTTTCTTGGTAAAATTCTCCCCCTCAATATGTGCATAGGATATTTTAAAACATTTTATCACATAGAGGCAAGAGTTCTTTTGAAGCACATCCACAATCACAAGAGCCATTAAGAAACCATTTGAAAACTCAATCAAGGTACTTTATAAATCACTTTAAAAATCTTTCTCGTACCTCGATAGTTTATTTGCTCCCCCTCAATATGTGCTTTAAGATTCGAAAGCGTTTAGCACATATGAGCGAGCAGCGTGCACAATTAAATCAAAACGTTCATCTTTTATCAAATTTCATTATTAAATCACAAATTCTCCCCCGATAAAAAATATCAAACCCTTTGAGATTTTGGATCCCAAGTGATTTAATTAGGTTTAGAAAACATGGGAGAAAATGTGGCCTTGTTTAAATACTCATCTGGTTTTTGGATAAATCCTCCTCCTCAACATGTGCATTGTGTATTTGAAATCGTTTGGCACATGGAGGCAGGAGTGCCTTTGAAGGACTAAAACCAATTCCATTTAAACAGATAAGAGATTTAACTCACGATCTCTACCCCGATCAAAATTTCAAACCTTTTGAGATTTGTGATCCCAATTGATTTAAATCATTTAAAACATTTTGGGGAAAGACGTGGCTTGATTTAATTTTGAAAAATGACAGATAAGGACCATTTTAAGACATTAAAGATTGTTAGTGTCAGGTATGATTGTTTTAAGAGATCTTTTAGGTAAAATAAAACAATTTCACAATCAAACAAGAACAAAAAAAATTTCATTTTGAAAGATCTTGATTCTAAAAAAAAAATCATTCCATGACATAACATTAAATCTTTAGATCACCACTTATTATCGTGCAAGACGGAACTTTTGTGAAGAAACATCGTTTGAAAATATTTTATTTTAAATCACTCTCCCCCTCAATCCATGACAGAAGTCAATAATTGAGTGACTTAGGTTTTGATAACATGAAGTCCGGTGATTTTCAAAAATTAGTCCAATATATTTTCAAAACAATATTTTCCATTTTCAAAACAATTTAATCAAGTTATTCAAAATTGTTTAAAAAATGGTATCCTGCATAAAGATACGTTAGTTGGTATTGAGAAGCTTCTGTTGTTGTTGCTGTAGGGTTTGGAAGAAAGAAAAACCGTCTGCTGATGCAGTGAGACTTATTCTTACGTTGCATTTTGAATGCCAACTGAGGTCAAATTAAGCTCCGTTTCTTCAATCACTTAGAAGAAAACCATCTGCTGATGCAGTGAGACCTCTTACGTTGCATTTATGCCAACTCTCCATAGAAGTCCAATTAAGCTCCGTTTCTTCATTTGTCAACCCAAGATATAGTTACCCTTTCCTTTCGGCATCCAATCATCTTCAATTGTGGGATCCGGATCGGGAACATTCTTATAACCAATATACCTGCATATGTTAGTGAACACACATACAGATATATGGTGGTCGACATCACCCATAACAGCAATCGACTAATTAAAGTCAATTCAACATAACAATCAGATCATATAAGGCATGGGGATAATGTGTTCATCAAACTCTAATCATCTAATCCTAGCAATCATATCCTAGGCACCTAGTCCTTCAACATAGGTTAACATCATTTTTAATTAAGCGTATTAGGATAATTAGAAAGCCCGTTAGATGATATAGATTTGAAAACATTCTCCCCCTCAATCAATGACTCATTTTCTAAAAAGTTTAAAAGCGCTGAAGTCATTGATTGAGTTTTCAATTTTACAAAAACTCTGAATCTGATTGATTTAAAAGCAACTCATTTACCACCATTTTTGAAAACACCAAATATTTTTCTGAAGAATTTTAGACGGAAAAACATTTGTGTAGGAACAGCAGTCCTTCGACATAGTTTCCTTGTTTTGTTTTTAGGATAAGTGCACGAAATATTTTGAAAATAGGTTTAGCGCAGCACTTTCCTTCCTTTAAAAGAACGGGTTGCTATCTGAAATAATAGCAAGCCATAGTTTAAGCACGGGTTACAGTCTGAAGTAACTGTAAGCCATAATTTTTGACATGTTTAGAAAAGAATATTTACACCTCCTGCTCGAACTTCATCTATGGTCCTGTGCCATTATTGAATGACATTTCTAAGACCGTAGATGTTATCGATACCAGAAGACATGTCTAGGAAAACATATTTTTGGTATTTTTGAAATTTTCTGATTTTTATGGGTTTTTGAAGGTTTTATATTTTTCTATTTTCTTTTGTTGGTTTTATATTTTTGTATTTTGTTTTTCAGATAAGTATATACAAAGAAAGAGAAGATGATATAGTTAAAGAAGATGATGATACGAGTACCGAGATAAGGATATCGAGCAGCACGTCGTAGAAGATAGAAGTCATCAACTCTTAAACATTCACCACCAAAGCTTCCAGGGCTCTTGAATCGAAGAAAGAAATTGAACCATCTGAAAGTGAGACTTTGGCAGTTTCCCCCCAAACCGAAAATCCTTTAGCTGAGCAGATTTGAAGCTCTATTTCAAGCTTGCCTTAGCCAGGTGCACAGAGAAGCACACTATTATCATAAATCCCGCTGCTCCTTTCAAGAATAATCACCGTGATTCTTCGTTCGAGGTTATATCATCAACAAGAACAGCAACGTATCATCTCACGTATAAATAATCTTCTCAAATTTCTTTTTCACTGAAGTCTGAAGCGATCCATTCCAAAAGGTGTCAAGAGAACAATTCCCCCAAGTAGTTGAATTGATGCTGTCAGCCTCTTTGTATAATGCTCAAGAACTCTCCCAAATATACATCATGAGGGGAATGAAAACACCTTCCCATGTTCACATTTTTCTTCCCGGATGATCGTGTATGAAGCTCAAGAACCCGAAGTACACCAATACCCAAGAGCTCTCCCGAATACACATCATGAGGGGAATGGAAACACCTCCCCATGTTCACATTTTTCTTCCCTGATGATCGTGTATGAAGCTCAAGTATCCGAAGTATACCAATACCCAAGGAAGGAATAACTGATAACATTGAAGAAGCAAGCCAAGTCACTGATTATCTCTGCGGATGACAATCTCTGCGGATGTCAACTCCGGAATAAGTGATTATATCTCAGAATCACTGATTAAGCCCTCAAGTGAAACAGCTGAGCGCCTCCAATGTACACAATTCTCTCTCCTCTAATGATTGTGATAACATCGAGATCATCACGCACTTGTGTACCTCTTTTATCTTCAGAAACTTTCTTTTACATCACTTCCCCCACGTCGTTGGAATACTAACACTAAAAGCCTTGATGAGTAAAACCTTGAGTTTCTCTGCGGTCATGACATTTGTTTTCCCGGGATATCTTCAATCACTTAGAAGTATTAAGCTCATCAAGTTTACTCGCCATGAGTCAAACCTTGAGTTTCTCTGCGGTAATAACATTTGTCTTCCCGGGATATCTTCAGTTACTTAGAAGTATTAAGTTCATCAAGTTTACTCGCTTTGTGTTTAGATGTGTGTCTCCTTGCCCCTTTCTGGTTTTGATACTTCAGAATCATCAACAAATATAAGCCGAAATACTTGAAATCTTTATGAGAAGAACACTTGAACTCTTGTGAGAATCAACTTGCTGAAGACTCTCTCTGACTATTTTTATCAACCCTTATGTAGACAATTTGAAGTGACCACTGATGAAGAAAAACCGATATACCCTACTTGAAACTGAAGTCAACTTCCCCACATTTGTATCTTAAGCTTGCACCTAATGATGGAAGAACGGTGTAGAGAATTTATGATTCAAGCAAATCTCTAAGTACTCACTACCCAAACAAAGTATGAGACATTAACACCTCTTGCGATTATCCACACCGTCATATGCGTGTGACACTGAGTAAAACAAAGTAACTCCTAATAGTGATAGTTAACCAGGTCTTCAACCATCCACCTCGACTGCTGGTAACTAGATAAACCAAGTCTTCAAATCAAATTCTTAAGCCCGAGCAAGTTATCAAATAAGAACACACCTTTGTGAAAGTCAACTTCAATCTCAAATAAGTGATAAATGATTAGCTCTGAAGTAATCAACTTTTGTCAAATGTTCAATACGTGAAATAGTCAATAACAACGTCTCGAGGAGTCACTGCTAAAGAATGTGAGCAAGTCTAATTGGGGATTGAATCTGAATTATAACTCTCTCCCAATTAGTGCTCTCCCCTAAACCGACAATCTGTTTGATAAATGCCCAGATTAAGAAGAAGTCTTTAGATCGTTAAATGCAACTCGTCTTTAGTCTTCTAACATGTAGCAGAAAATGTAGAACAGACTGTAGACTTGACCTTCTTCAAGATTGTGCAGTTGGGGAATAGATAGTTAACATCTTCAACATACACCAAAAAGCATCCCACCAAAAAGCATCCCAATTAACTTACATCTTGCAAATCCCCTTAACTGAAATCCCTCCCAATCAAACAAGAACAGAAAGATGTTCATCAAGGAAATCAGAAATCAGGCCGCAACAAATACACAAGATGGTAACACCAAACTACCAATCACATCAAACAAGAACAGAGAGATTGTTCGGAATCATCATGTTGATGTATACGTGAAGCATTAACCGGAAGCACTTTGTCGATAAACTCATCAATCCGAGGGAAGATGTCAACCAACGGCTCTTAGAAGAGAAAAAAAACTCCATGTGAAGATGACCTGATAAGAAGAAGCTCGGTTCTTACATGAGTTTAGAGCCGTATGACCATTTAAATCTCAAAAATCAATCAACAATGCAAAAAATTCACATTTCTTCTCCCCCTCAAGAATTGCATACGGAGATGCCATTCTTGATTAAACAAGTGAACATCATCCAAATGTAGTCTATTCACACTTCTCCCCCGCAGAATTAGCACAGGATGTCGCCATCGTCATTATAGTTGAGAAAGTGGAATCAGAAAACAATCAACGGTAGCCCGGTTCACTTGATGACTGAAGCGCATGGAAAAAGTATGAAGCATGTTGATGAGAATGGTCATAATAAGAAGATTTCTCTTCTTCAGAAGATAAAGCGCACTGACACGTACACCTTTCTTTTCTTTGAAGTACGAGGCTTGAACTGAAGTATTCAAACGTCATAAGAAGATTTCTCTTCTTCCGAAGATAATGCGCACTGAAACGTACACATTTCTTTTCTTTGGAGTACGAGGCCTGAACTGATGTGAACAGACGTCATAATCTCTCTCTTTTCAGCTCTCTTAGCAAAACATGTAATCATCCCCATTATCATTCTGTAGGCTCTTTGTCGTGACAGCTGATGGAGAAAACCCAGTATGATGAATTTGACCCTGAAGTAAACTACCCCGAACTCGTGACTTAAACTTGCACATATGTAACAAAGAGCGGTGCCGATTTCCATTAGCATCTCTAAGTACTCTCTATGTACTCTATACTCTTCAACCAACCAACCATCAAGTATAAGACGTACATTACCTCTTGAAAATCCACAATTGAATGTGACACTGAGCACTACAACGTAACTCCTTAAAGTGATAGTTATTTTGTAGTGGTAAGAGCCCAATTCCCCCAAGTGGTAAAAGAAAAGGTAAAAGACACCCAACAATAACTAGATTTCCAAGTATTCGTTTTTGATAATAAGCTCGAACAAGGATCATGAAGAATCTTCATCCAACCATCCCTGATACCTTCAGATACTAAGTACACTCGCCCGTGATATTTCACTTCAACCTCAAATAAATAATAGTGAATTAACTCCGTTGTCACATCTTCTTGGTTAAAAGCTCAAATCTAGCCTCCTTTCACGTTTTAAGTGAACTCTGATAATGGTTTCCATCCCGACCATGGTAAAAAGCACATAACCCCGTAAAACCATGTAATAACCAAACTACCATGACGAATATCCAAACACACATCCAATTCATGAAATACACCCTTTTATCCCTTCTTCGAAGCAGAAACCGTATCACCAGCATCAAGTATGATCCAGAATTACACTTTCTCTTCTCCAAGATGGTTCCATCATTACGGGATTTTACAACTCTATGGTTTAAACCGAGAAATAGTTTCTTTCGCGGGATTTTACAAAACCAAAAATAAACCGTAAGATAGATCCGGAAATGCACTTTACAATTACCAGGTTGTTTCCATTGTCACGGGATTTTACAAGTCTATGATTTAAACCGAGAAATAGGTTCTTTCGCGGGATTTTACAAAATCAAGACAAAACCGTAAACAATATTAGTTTGAATATGTTATGACAACTTTGGTTCTGGTGAATATCTGTTTTAGGAGAATATGCAGCGGTTCATCAACGAATCATTTTCCAACATCATCAACCATCCAATAAATACTTTGGTAAACACATCATTCACTTAATCTGTCGGCAATTGCAGTGACCATATGAAGAAGTAAACCCGATATATCAAATTCGAACATGAGGTAAAATTTCCCAGATTTGTTACTTAAACTTGTACTAATCCTCGTGAAAAAGAAACGGTGTACTCAATGTACAAAACCTCTTGACATTCTCAATTGATTGAGACACCGAAGTGATAGCAACGTTGTGGGACAAGTGAGAAAGAATCACAAACGTAACTAAATAGCCAAGTCTTTATCACCCTCTATTGACGCCCAAACAAGTCATCTTCGCGGAAGGGTAGAAAGAAAGAAGACGAAATAAGTAAACGTGCCCGGAAAACCTCACTTCAAATTCAAATAAGAAGTACCGTCCAAATAACCTTGTAGTCAACATTTTCCAATAACAATTAACGCCTTGACACAATATTCTCCGTGATAATGCATAAACCACAATACCAAGCAGTAAAACACAACAAGTCTCGTCATCAAATCCCAAAACAGATCACGAGTCCAAGTTCATTTAAAATCGATAGTCCATAATCACAATACCATCCATTGCCAATATAAAATGTGTACTCTTAATATTTTGTGAGAAGAAAGTTGGTAACATAAATTTATTCTTGACATCTAATACATCAATCATCCATATCCGGTTAAATGACTGAAGCTCAAATCACTCATGGGAACCCAAGGCCCACGGTTCATACACATTTCACCCGGTCCCAAACACATTCAAAGTCACAATGTCCATTTCACATGTAATAAATCGACTCAAAGATGTGATAATTAGGCCCATTGTAATCATTCAACCCGATCCACCAAACAATGTTATAAGAAAAATCTCGTATCACAAAGTTATGCAATGTCATGTATTTACTCATTCCGTTCCAACTGATAGGTGATAGCACCTCAAAATATTATTATCACATCAAATCATTAATTATCACCTCAAACTATTTACTCGTATCAGATATGTTACACAAAGTTATACACCTCAAAAATCATGTATTATCATGCAGCCCATGGAAAAAATCTGTCAAGCCCATTTGGATCCAATTGCCACACACCAACCCGATCCACATAATGTTCCATATCCGATTTTGAAATGATATAACTCATTCAAACCCTAACACTTAGGTAATTAACCCTAAACTTACATCATACGCAGTCACACACACATCTACCTACTTTTTCTCTCCAAAGAACCCAATCTCTCTTTCACAAACATATATCCGATCTAAACACATCTCCATCAAACCAGTCAAAACACACTCATCAAATCTTATCCCATCTCATCATCACCATCATCATATAACGAGACCATCTATTAACATCTTCAAAACAGAACATAAGCATGCATAAATCCTAGCCCAACCTTTGTCTACATGAGATATATATTCAGAACCAAGAAATTCGAGAGACAGGACTTCAAGATCATTATAACTATGGTCTCGGGTAGGTTGTGTTGTTGTTTTGTTTTGTTTGCTGGTCAACTGATTAAGAACGAAACAAGAAAAGAACTAACAGATTTGTTAACTTCTTCATCTTATATGTTTCGGATATTTTCCAAGATAAATTATAATCTTAAAAAATCAATGATGATATAATATTCTTTCGAATGACCTTAAAGGGTCTTGGTTTTGAAACCAATTGTTATTTATGATAGCCACGAAAGATATAAAACTGAGATCTTGAGAATATTTTTCATTTATGTTTATTGAGTCATGATAGAGTTGAACTAGAAGATGGATAATTTGGGATATGTTGTTAGAGGTAATAATTGTGTCGGATCTGTGAAGTAATTGTGGACAGATGATGGATGGTTTAATCCTGAGGTCGTGATGTTTAGATGTGGTGTATGGTATAGTGGTCGAGTATTTGGTATTGTATTGTGGTCGTGGTCAAGTCTTCTTCTCATCTTCATCTTTCATTTCTGTAAGTCGCTAGCTGGGTCACCACAAGTCGCTACGACATGAGACACAAGTTGCTACACTTTTTAAGCACAACTCGCGACTTGTTAAATAACAAGTCGCTAAGTCCATTTTGGTCTCAAGTCGCTAGCACTTTAATATCAACTCGCTAGATAAGTCAAGTCGCTAGCCAACTCGCTACAGTTTTTGACTCAATAGTCAACAACTCGCTAGGTAAAGGGTAAGTCGCTATTACGAAAAAAAAACCACAAGTCGCTAGTAAGATTTCCGACCAGTTATTCCGACTACTTTTCCGACCATCTTCAAAAAAAGACCCAGAAACATTATATGAACTGCATCTTATGACTGTTTTGACTTCAAGATAATGACCAGTTTGACCATTTAAGACCATGAATACTTCACTGAAATATTTGGTACAAGACAATATGTAAACAGTGATAGGCCACAAGACTGTTAATGTTTTGACCAAAAGAATACACAAAAATCTTGTTAAACACTGATAACACAAAAAAGTAGGAAAAACAATTTTCCGACAACAATAATGATTTAAAATCAGTTTAAACAAGGTTCGAACCACATAAAAATCATCAAAACACAACAACCTTGGCTCTGGTACCAATTGTAGGATCGAAATATTGTTGTGTTGATGATTCAGGAGGTCTTGGATGATCAAAATACATGTTTGCCATATTTAGAGAGAGAAAGTAGATAGAGAGAGGGTGTTCTTGCTAGAGGTTTACACAAAGGAAAGATTAGATTAAAAATAAAGAAGCACCACCCCTTCCATCCATGGAAGGGGTATTTATACTTACAAACATAACGACCTCCTATCGGCCTGTGGATCAGGTATACAGTGGGTAAAGACCCGTCCTTCCTCCACGATGTTGCTCTAAACTAAACTACGCTACAAACTAACTAATAAGCTACTAAATAATGTAAATAACGACAAGTCTACGAGCTAACTTATGCTAGATAATATTTGGGGTGACCGAAACTTCACTATGGAATTTTCTAATTCCTAACAAAATTCCTGAAGACTTCGGCCCAAAAACAAAAAGAACAAGATATTTGGTTAAAGGGTTTCCAGGAAAACACTAACAAGAATCTTTCCAGGCACGACGAAACCCTAACAAATCTTGGAGCAATGATCGAAAAACTCAGTGCTGAGATTGATGAAATTGAACTTAATGAAGCCAAGCGCAAGGAGGAATGCAATGCTGTTTTTACCAATGATTCTCAAAAAGTGATTGAGGAATGTATTTCTTCAATCGACATATTGGATGTTACGAATACCGACCAACAGGAAGAGTTACGCCGTAACTACTTCCCTGAGTTCCGGCGTAACCATGCTCCGGAAGGCATATCCAGGTTAGGATCCAGTTTATTCTCGGTTAAGGATATTAGCGCAAGCGAGGTAATCATTCCATGTTCTGCTGGTAAAATTGATATTTTGGGGATAGTAGACTTTGGGTCTTGTGTAAACATCATGCCTCTATCCATATTCTTAAAACTGAGGATAATCCACCTTTGGGAAACGGATATCGTGATTGATTCAGGTACTGAAACTAAGATTACCCCTTTAGGTATTACAGGTGGTATATGCGTAAAGGTCGATAAATTTACCTCAGCCCCCGAATTTGTGGTAGTCGATAATATAAACAAGAAAAAGGAGAATTTGATTCTTGGTAAACCATTCCTTGACACATTGGCACAATACGGTGGAATCTATGGAGATATTGTGGAGTTTAAATTGGATAAAACCTTGAGCCTTGAGCCAGACAAAATCGTTACAAAAGAACCACCAAAAATAGAATTAGATGACTCCGATAGGTTTCCACCTTCATCTTTTAGCCATTTGCAGGAGTCCGAGTCCAACGACAATGAAGATGATGAGAAAGAGAATCCGTTTTCTGTTCCAAGTTACGTTGTAAAAGGAAGAGTTCACTGTTGTGTTCCTTTACCTGAAGGGACCAGAGTAATATTTCCCACATGTTCCCCTTTCCAAAAAGGTTGTAATGGAGGAGGGGAGTATCTCATTCGGACGATTAAAGAAGCTGCAAAAGTTTGGTGGTGCTGGGAAAAAGAAGAAGATATCAGAAAAAAGTGGTTACAAGAGCATGGTGCTTTTTGCGAATGGTTCTCCGACATTAACTGGACCATACATTTCTATGAACCAGTTATGATGCACGATGAATAAACCTTGGCATGGCCTACATGTAACCCCAATCGCAAGATTTGAGATGGAGGAAAATACCCTCAACCTAAATGGCTCAAACGCAAAGAATGGGCATGTTTTGACGAAGATAAGAGGAGCAATGTAGGATACATGGGAATCTCATTTGAAAATTGGTTACTAGTAAAGTTTGGGTATGTTCAAATTGATGAGGAAGAGAAGGCTAGGTGTCGTTTTGAATGGGCACGAGCTAATTTTCTACAAAAAAGATACTCTATGACTCGTTATGTTTCACCGCATGTTTGGGACCAGCCCTATTCAATGAAAGACATCGAAGAAGTCGAGGATGTCCAAAGACCCCCATAGGAGCCCCGCGGCTCTGAGTCTAACTTAAAGACTCGTTAATAAAGAAAAGTGCTCTTTCGGAAGACAACCCGAATTATCCATTTCTTTTATTTTTATTTCCTTTCTGTTGGGTTTTGTGTTTTCTAACCATTTTTGCAAGAGAAAAAGAAGTAATTACTGCTGCAGTTGCTGATCTGAACAGAGTTACGGCGTAACTCATCTTGGTGATTACGCCGTAACCAACATTTTAGCAGCAGAATTCTTGACGCATTACCAAATACGGCGTAATTCCATCTCAGTGGTTAGCCGTAACTATTCGCTTCACAACTCATACCAGGTTTTGCCATTTACGGCGTAACTTTCTCATAGGAGTTATGACGTAACTCTCCTCTGCTTTAATTCTTTCATTTTAAAACACAGTAACCTTGTATTAGTTTTTAAATGAACTTTGTGGGTGTGTTCCCTGTAAACCCTCACGAGACTTCACTCGTCCACTTGGGACACCAAGTGGTTTAAAAGGCTTGTTGCATTCGATAAATGCAACCGTGATTCCTACGAAAGTGAGTTAGGTTTGTTTTTCATTTATTTTTTCTTTTTAGAATTATGCTTGTCGGTATTGTGATTTCAGGGATTGAAGTTTGTTCATGACGCTTAAACGAAGGCACGGTTCTTTCTAGTGGGCCTTCTTCTTTTTGGAGCAAATTTCAGGGAAGTTCTCGCTCTAATTCTACCTTTCTCTTCACCTTTATTTTAAATCCTAGTACAAAAGGGACTTTGTACAATTCAAGTGGGGAGACGGGAGTAGAATTATCTCTTGAACTAAATTTCGCCCTCATTTTTCTAGTTTATTTTGAAAAATTATGCCATTTTTAAAATTTTGACATGTTTTTCCGAACCTAACTAGATTAGACCTTAGCCGAGCACATACAACCCTTGATATTACATGGTGAGATTAGCCTTATCCATTTCCAATATTTTACCCCAAATCCACCAAATTATGAGTGTGCCGGTAGCTTGTAAACTTTAGAACTTGGCCTTTGCATCATTTCGAGACCATAGACGAGGTATGTTGAGTTAGCTCGATGTATTTGGACTTTTCAGTTTTAGAAGGCAGTATTATAGGATTATCACCCAAATAGCCTACCATTATGAGTCTTTCGATTAGTCACCTCGACTTTTTGACCCCCGTGTGAAACCCTTTTGTTGCACTCCCCTTTAGTGCAAGATACCCCTAGATACACCCTTCTGAGCCATTCCTTTCATTTTGTCAACCCAATATATTGTTTCGTTACACCCTTACACCTTAGCCTACCCTATAGTCTTTATTTGTAATTGGGAAGTCATCATTTGCCTAAGTTCAAGGTTCGAGTGGAACGGTTTGGAAATCACGCTTTCATCGACAACAATTATGAAGATCATTGAAGACCCCCGAATTCCCATTGTTCATCTCAAGTGGGGCCATCGACAACAATTATGAAGATCATTGAAGACCCCCCGAATTCCCATTGTTCATCTCAAGTGGGGGGATGTTATGTTCAAAAAAAAAAAAAGATTCGAAAAAAAAAGTTGATTGATTTATGTAAAGTGCGATGTTATAAGCACTATAGTATGAGCTTTATTGTTTAGTATCGAGGAGGCTACCTCGGTCACATTAGAAGATTGGAGTTGGAGTTATACCAACTGAAGAAGAAAAGGTAGTGTGCCCATCACGACGTCCTCTAATGACACATCTACCTTGCATTTCATGATCCGGTCTCTAGACTTCTAAGCTTGAACTTTGGGCGGACGGTAAGTAGTGATGACTTAGTTATAGATATAGACTACCTGCTTGTTTTTCATTTTACACCAATTATATATCCCATGTCTTATCCTACCCTTTAGTCATGAAGCATGTCTAGGTGATGCAGCGAGCAATCTTTGGTGTCTTGGCCATGGATTTGGTCATGTATCATTGATTTTGCCCACTTCGCCGTGACATGTTAGTAATGACGAGTCACCCTTTAACCTTTGTCGTGTCTACCCATATTGCCTTCGAGAATTGTTTAGCCCTTAACTCTAGTGGTGGAGATTTGTGTAACCGCCAAGCTTATGATAGAATACATGCTATGACTGTGCGATTGAGTGATCACCCCGAAATTGACACTTAGAATAGTTGAGAGATTTGAGTGTTTGTTCCCCTTTCGTGAGGTGTTCGGCTTTGTTTTATTCTAGCATAAGGGATTTTTAAACTCTTATTTTCCAGGTTTTGGGAGATATCTTTTTAGAAATCTATCTAATAAGGTCTACTTGAGGGCAAGTAGAGTTCAAGTGGGGGATATTTGATAACATCAAATAGTCCTGAATATTAAGTGTCAATTTCCCCCGATAATGCTCGTTATTTATATCATTTATATGCATTTACGCTTGTTTTCTATTGTTTTCCACTTTCAGGTAAATTACGAGCATTGGAGCTAAAGAGATGCGGAAATGGAAACATTGCTAAAGATTTATCACAGTATGCTTATTTTGAAGAAGTTATGGCATAACTCATCTCTCACATTACGCCGTAACTATTGCGTGACACAGAAGTCAAACTTATCAAGAGGTTATGGCGTAACTCTTCCCAAAGGTTACGACGTAACTCCATTAGGTCAAAAGAGGTTCCACGCCGCTGATACTTACGCCGTAACTACTGCATCACTTATGACGTAACCGAGTTTATTGAAGACTACGACATAACCACTTATAAGGTTACGCCGTAACTAGCAGATCTAGTGCATTTATGAAGAAATAGAAGGTTACGGCGTAACTCCTCTATTGGTTACGCCGTAACCCAGACCTGGCCTATAAATACCCCACGAATTCCAGCATTTCAAAGCATCCCATTCCACACACAATACTCTGAGAACGTGGGAGAAAGCTCAAGGTCTAGGGAAGCATACAAAGTTGTTTCCAAGGGAGAAGTCACACCATTACGATAAGCTTCAACGTTTATTATTTCTTTTAATTTCAATTCATGTATTTCATACCTTTGAATATTGAATTGATTTGCATGATTAATATGAGCGGCTAAGCACCCTTTGGTGCTAGCCTAGTTATGATTCCTTAATTGTTTTGTTTGCGTTTACCTTTACTTTCGTACAATTATTTCTAAGTGTATGCATGCATAGTTCTTTGGTAGTCACCCTTGGTTCGGTAGTTTTGAATGGCGATAGAGGCCAATTGCCTAGGAGATATGACCAACTGATCCTAGGTGAGCGGACTAAGACGGGAAGGGTAAGATATGACCAACTGACGCCCTTTCTAGTTGTGCGATTTGACCAACTGATCACCTATCGTTTGGATGAACTTAAGAATTGGGGGGTGTAGTGTCTAAGTTCCTAACGGCCGGGCACTCACTATTTAGAATCTAGCATGTAGCGGTATTTAATGACTTGGCTCAGGGGACCAGGAACAACAACACTTATGACGGTGCGCCTGATTTCTCCTGTGGTGGCATCTTTGCTGATAGGTTTGGGCGAATTGACCAAATGCTGTCCTCTCGAATTTGACCCCACCTGAAGTAATTGGAAGTAGGTAGACGTAGACATAACTAGCTAGGAGGATTAACTAGGTTAGCACCACTATTCCTCTATTGATTTTCTTCTACCATTTATTTGCTTTTATATTCTGCATTAGTAGTTTAATTAATTAAATACCTTTTGAAACCATTATAATTCTGTGACAATTAGTGTTAGGTCACTAGTTTTACAAACACAAGTAATATAGAAAGAGATAAGACGATTGAACAAGATCCAAACACACACACATGATAAAGTAAGACCGGTTACGCGTAGAGTATGTGAAGAGAGAATAACTTGAACAACCCAACCCTCAAGTGAGGGTTTACATAAGGTATTTATAGGAGGGAAGCTAGGGCAACACTCCTAGTTCCCTTCCTTTCTTTAATGGGCTTGGGCCTAAGCTCATGGGCCTTCTACATAAGCTTAAGGCTAATAACAAACATAAAGGCCATAATAAAGCTAACTATTACATATTAATTACTAACACTTGATTATGGTTTAGGAGTGATTCCAACAATCTCCCCCTCAAGTGTTGGTGATGAACGCTGAAGGCGTTGATGTAATAGTAGCACTGACGTCTTCTGACATTCTTCTTTCTTGTGAGAAGAATTGCCTTGATTCGAACAATCTCCCCAGTGTAGAGAGATAGTTGTCTTTGAACAGTTATGCTTTGACGTCATCTTTAACTTTGTTCTTTGATCAATGTTCTTTGTGGTGAAAGTGATAGTATGTTGTAGTCTGCATCAAGTCTGCCTCAGGTCTGCTTCGCTGCTCCAGTGTCTCCACGTCATTCTTCAACATGCTCACATGCTCTTTGACGTTGGAATTCAATACTGATGAAGTTCTTTAAGTCTTTAACTTTGTAGATTCTTTGGTTTGACGAAGAATCATTCTGATGGTTGTGTTGCTTTTGAATAGAACTTCCATTAGTGATGATGTTGGCGTGAGCATGAGAAGAATCAGCACGATCATCCTGCTTCGGAGCTTCCATAAGAAGAAAACATTTCAAACGGTTAGTAATAAGCAGGTTCCGGCACTTACAAGTTTGAACTTCGAGAGTGTTAACAGCATAGTGTGAAAACACAACTCTAATTCTTACAAAGGCCGTTCCTGAACTGGAGTCCCACAAGTGAGATAACACGATGTACCGAAGTACATCTACAGTTCAGATGAGTCGCTGAGGTACACCGTAGCATCACCTCACGACTGTAGACCGTTTGAGACACACTCCGCGTAATCCACGGGGAGTTACCGAAGTGACCTGCTGTCAGGGCTGTTTGATGTTGACCCTGGCAGGAGTTTCCATTCAATCACTGAGGATCACAGTTGTGAACCTCTCATAAATGTTCTTGACAGATTGCTAAGATCTGTGAAGGACTCGATATGAACCACTGATAATCTTATTTGGTGATCAACAAGTGGTGAAATGTCAGGTGTACCTAAGAGATCTTTTGATGAATCTCGTGGCTCTAGACTCAATAGTGCGTTTTGGTTTTCCTGAGCGGAGACTAGGGAGAGGGTCTCCTTCTTCAATACCAGCGATCTCTAAGAGAAAGCCAATAGTTTACGTAGGGTTCCCTGTGAGAATGAAACAAGCTTCTGTTGAGAGAAACTTGAGTGGCTAAGAAGGTTTAGTGCATGCGTCACTGGGTCCATGACGACTTTTAATCTTCAATACCGGTGTCACTAAGTGACAGACAGTAGCATATGAATTGAACCCGGTGTCTGCCCTAAGTTGAATAATCTGGAGGGCTATTTCTTTTCACCCTTTACTTTACATTTCTTTTTGATTCTTCAACTCCTTCTTTCTCCGATTCTCATTTTCTCCTTTTTACAATCATTCCTAAGGACTTCTAACACTAACTAATGGTAGAGTCCTTGGGTAGATCCCTCCGGCTCTGGCGGATCATAGGACGGTTATTCCTAACCTTAGTCACCTTATAACTCCATGACTAACCTATGTTGCCATAAAACCATTTTGTACCACTGAAAAATTAAATCTCTCACAGTGTTTATTAATGGAAACATTTTAGTACCACTGTAGAGATATGATTTTGCATAAATACTCCCCCTCCACATGTGCTTAATTGTTTTAATGGTTTAAATGCACAGTGAGGAAAGAGCGCGCACATTTTGAATTGATCCACTGGAGATAGACAATCCCCCGCGAGACACGGTTACATTGTATAGTTAAAGAGTTACATTGTCAGCTTTTAGGTGACAACTAGCTCTAATAACTACCTTGAAGGTGTAGACAAACCTCGAAAGGTTGTCATACCCGTCAGAGTTCATGTCTACCAAGAGTGTCTCGAATGGTACTTTCTACTTGGACAAGTCCTTTGCGAGACACGTTTACATTACTAGTGAACTAGCTTGAAATTATTACCCGTCCAGGACAAGTCTTTTCAAGTTACTAACAGTTTAGTACCGTCAATTCGTTGGTTAAGTCTGAAGTACACATATTCATTTGCATTTTGCACAACATATTTCTTATCACACAATTTTCTCCCCCTCAAAAATGGCATATAAAAATGTTATTTTTGAACAGTTGAGAATAAATGACCATTTCGAGTGTTGCGGGAAGATGACCACTATGAACAATTTGTGAACAAAGTTTTAATTCAAATACTCCCCCTCAACAAGTGATATAAACGGTTGAGGTTTTTGAAAATCGTAAGGGGAAGTACTTGTTCTTTTGAGCAAAACCTTGAAAAGTGAAAGGTTTGATAGGTTTTACTCAAAAGTAAGAAGCTTTCGCTCCTTTTGTAAGGATTGTGGCACTGAAGCGTACCACAGGGTCCTTTCTTAACAATTACGGGTTGTACACTGTTATGTGTGCACAAGCCATAGACATATATCATCACACATCCAAAATTATATGAAAGAAACAATTCAAGGGGTACCAGGAAGTGCAGTGATGTTCCCAGGAGTACGAACAGGGCGTTGATAGCTGGTGATGTTGATCCTGGGTCGACCACCAACAAAGCTTTCCAACGTTCTGAATTGATCCCTTCTGAACAACCGTTCATCAATCATGGTGATGATCCTTCTCACATTCCTCCGATCCTGAGAATTCCATCGCTTAGGGTTCCCAATGTTTTCACGTATATCCTTCAATCGATAAGCTAATCTGTCCCTAACCATCTTCAGAGTATGATCTCCAAATTTGTGAAGCTCATTACACGCCATCAAGCAATTGCGATGAAGTTCACTGCGATAAACAACACCAAACGGTTTGCTGATGAGCGTTAATTGTGATAGCTGGTTGATATCGGGAAGATCAAGTTGTGGTGGAGTGAAGTTGACACATGTCTGATATGATTCAACGGCAAGCTGGAGATCTTCAACACGTTCTTTTATGACTATGCGTCTGATGAAAATGAGCAGTGACTTGATGAATTCACGTTGTATTTCGGTTGAAAATTATCTCATGCGACCCTGTACTTTTGCAAGGTACATGTCTTCAATATCGTTGAGAGACAAATTCTCAAAGTCAGCTTCACAGAATGCATAATCCCTTTCATCCTGTCTTTTGACCACAATCTTCTTGAGAAAGGTGTAGTCCCATTTGGATGAAAGACCAACATGTTGGATGGCAACGATGTCTTTAGTACTAAACACTGCATGTTGTGACTTCTGAACCTAACAGCTTCTGTAGTAGATTCGTTGGCGTTCTGGCCAGTGATGAATCCCATACAATGCATCTCGGTCGTATGCTTCCACTGTGTTGGAGAACAAGTGAGTGGCACGCTCCTCAATGGCAATGCAGTTTGAGTAGATAGCTGCAGGGAATGGAAGTGTCAAGGATGTAGCATATTTCCTTGAACCATCGCCACCATGGAGAAGAAATTCCAGGTCTTTGTTGAAGAAATATCGGAAGGGAATCCGTGGTTCATCTGGTTGGCCAATGGTCGGTAGAGGTTTGGTCCAATCGGTGTAGTATGGAGGGTTGTCCCTTTTTGTGAAGTCAATGTTTGCTTCCGGGTTGAGCCAATACATGTTGTTAGACATAGCTCGAGCAATGTTGTCAAGGTGATATTCGACCTCGAGGGCACTTTCAGAGCTGTCTTTTAGAAGTTGAAACGCTTCATTCTTGATTCGCTTCAACTCAGATTTCGTCATTTTCTTCACATGGAACTTTTCTTGCAAAAGTTTTGCATGCTCCAATGTAGAACCGTCTACCAAATTCTGACCTTCTTCAGGGTAGGGAGTGTTATTAACAAGAGTAGAGAACCATTCAAATTCTTCAGTTTTGTCGTCATCTAGCCAAGATACGACGTCAGTCTGAGGCGTCTTCTTCTTCTTCTTTTTCGAAGGCCTAGATGATGATGCTGGTTTCTGAACTTGTTTGGGAGATGTGGGTTGTTGTAGGGGCTCAAGGACCTCTTCATCGTCACCACCCGTATACTCAAAGTGATCACCGGTTTTCTGAGTCAGGGGTGGTAACTCGGAATCGTCCTGAGGTTTATCTGTAGAAGAACGAGGAGGGGACTTTTGTTGAGTAGGAGTCCGTTGGAGAGGAGGTAACATAGAAGATGATTCACCAGACTTCTTTTGACATTTAGCTTCATCATTCTTATCCTGATCTTTATCTTCATCGTCTCTAGGACGTTTAGACTTTTCTGCTTCGAATCTACATGCTTCTTGGAGTTGGTAGTCCAACAATGCTTGAAACAGCTTTCCTTCATCAGAGGTAAATGTCCCAGATCGTTGAGACATTTGTGTGACAAGCTTGGCCACCAATTCATTATCCGAGAAAACTATAGGATCAGATGGATTGATTGTGACGGTTAAAGGTGTTGATCTTATAGTTTGCTTGGCTATCTGCATAAGATTTGGATATAGTTGTCTGGTGAACAGCTCCTTTGTGACTTTAGGAACGATATTCTGAAGGTACTTGTTAGTGTAACCTTCGATCATTTCGTTCAGTTCCTCTTGACGATGACTTTTCATGAATTCCTGAATAAACTTCCTTTCTTCTTTCATCTTTTCATGCTCGTCATACAGATGTTGTATGTGATCAGCATAGAAATTCAACTTCTTTTGGAGAATGTCTTTCTTTCTGACTTGTTGGACAGCTTTCACAATTCTTTCATGAGTCTGAGAAATCCAAGATCGAGGTGGTTTCTTCACAGATTTGGATGTTGATTTGGTTGACTTCTTTGATGGTGGTGGTGAGGAGTGAGATGAAGAATCTGATGAGGAGGAGACATGAGGAGGCTCGGGGTCCTTGGGCGGTTCAAAAGTTTCCTTCTGTGATCGTGTAGGACTTTCCAGAAGCAACTTGTCATAATCAGCATCGCAAGGATTTCAGTGTTTCCTCGACAAGTGGTCTGTTGATATAGGTTTAGAATACGTCTATCGGTTCGTTTGATATTCTAGTTGTGGAAATTGGCAGTGTTAGTTAGGTAGACTAGGATATCAAAAGAGCCTATTACTTAACCACCGGTTCGAACAGTGTGTTTACAGAGTTGCTAGACCCTGTAAATGGAGACTACTTCCTTTCGACAAAGTTCGTAACAACCTGATGGTTGAGGTTCTTCGTACATCTAAGCTTCGTCTTTTCAGATTTGCAGGATCTCTGCTACTTCTATTTCTAGTCCTATTCTTACTACT